>CM076581.1:979100068-979251563 GCA_034641835.2 Pinus albicaulis | reverse complement strand
ATGTGTGGTGTTGTGCATATCAGCCCCCCCCTATTTAAATTTCGCTACCACCCAAATTCCTTTGGATTTGTTTAAAACATCTTTCATGTACCTACGTACCCTCCATATTTTGTCTATGGTTACCTTTTACGCTAAAAAAATACACTGCGCAATGGTTAAAACCCGTGCTTGGAAATATGTCGGGCCTGGCCCCCTGAAGCCTTGGCCCCTTTGGTTTTAATTCACACATGACCCGAGCACAAGACCGTGTGCCAAGCAGGCGGAAGTTCATCACTTCGCGTTTCCGGGCTAAACCGTGGCCGTCAGATCCAAAGCCAATCAACGGAGCGGTGGTTGTTTCATGTGGTGGTCCCCGCACCCGTACACATTGCCAAAACCAACGGTTAATTCCGCACCACCTCCACCGAACCGGCGGTTTTCAACCAAATGCCAGCGATTCCACAAATCGCGTGACGCGTGTCCCTGAGTACGGCGTTCAAAACCACTTTTTCGCGCGTTAAAGGTTGAACAATGGCCGGGCAGCGGAATTCACCCGCGCCGTTGGATCTGTCGACCTCCATCCAACGGCGGATATCCTCCAAAGCTGCTCGCGCATTAACCCATGTCTGTTGTGTCCCGTGGCCCACCATTACGTCACCCCAGGCGCCTTCGGGCCGTTGATCCGTTTTCAAAATCCGACGGTCCAAGACGCATTCTTCTCCGCCGGTTGACTCCATAGCCACGTCATCCTTCCACCTGTCC
Organism: Pinus albicaulis; assembly: GCA_034641835.2. NCBI lineage: Eukaryota > Viridiplantae > Streptophyta > Pinopsida > Pinales > Pinaceae > Pinus > Pinus albicaulis. The sequence goes on along the minus strand of CM076581.1, from coordinate 979,250,822 downwards.
TTCGTACACCCATGTGTCATCATCTCGCGTGTCCATAGTATTCTTCCCCCGCCGTATATGTGTGTTTTTCATTCATTTTCATCGTTTTATTCAGTCATCACGTTCAAACTGTTTTACGTGGAAAATCTACATTCCGTCTGTCTATCAAAGCCTCCATCATATTTCCTCTGCCACCCTGCGTGCTCCTGCCATACGACCATGTCTCCATCGTCCTCGTCTCCATCCCAGTCTGGTTTTCCTTAAATGGTTTGTGTTTTTGCAGGTTTGCCGCGGTCGAAGATTCATCATAATTTGCTGCTCTGTCCGCAGAAGTCAAGAACACCGCCCTCGACAGTTTTCGAGGAAGAAATTAAGGAGTGAAGCCGAGGGTAGTTGTATGACATGACCATCCTTAAAGAAAGCGAGGATATGAATCTATAGAACCCTCCAGAGAAAATCAAGGGACAGATTCGAGCAGGCGAGAGTATTAATGGGGCAGCACGAGATATCAACGAAAGATTAAGAGACACAGAACCCTGCATTAAAGATCTGGAGTTTAAATTCAAAGTTAGAGGTCCGAGAGTACCATGCACAATCACAAGCTATCTCAGGGTTTTATGGCAGCAGATTTTCTCTCTCTCAGTAAAGGGCAGAACATTGTATATTTTATTATTTGTGTCTTGTTCATGAGGAAATTTTCATCCTCAGCATTTATTTCTGGAGGTAAATTGTAAAGTACAGTGATTTATATTTAGTCATTCACAGTGTGGGCGCGAATGTTTTCCACCATTTTGTTCAAATCAAGTCATTAAATGTGCTCTATCTACCTCCTTCTCTAGAATTCTCTATCTTTTCTATAAAAACCCATAAATAAGACATTAGAAGGGTTCCAGATTTCTATCAGCAAACTATGCAGTGAAAAGGCTTTTGTATACATTTTGTAACACTTCTGTATGAAGGTTCAGAGCCCGTAGGGTCTCAGTGAGGAGGAGTTATAACTGTAATGAGGATTCTGGTCTTTGGTATCTCACAGTATGTAATTTTCTCATATGTGTTAATACAATATTTCAATTCATGCTATTTATCTTCTTGTATCATGCTCTAGAATGTGAGTGGCTCACTAATATTGAGTAAGGATTCATCCTAGTTGATGCCCATACTGGGGTTAGTCAAGCGCTTTAAATAGGCCTAGTCGTGATATATTGTTCCATGTTCATCTCATCCATATTTTCTGCTATATTAGTTACTTGAGGAGGGTGCTTTTAAAACGCCATTGTCATGTATGGATTCTTGGTTGGATAAGCCCATATGTGATTCTGTTGTGTATCTGGGTATCAGTCTCATGTTAACTAATATCTTCTTCATGTTTCTTCACTGCATCCACTTTCTGATATTTGATTTCTGTGGCATATTATTTGAACTGGCCCTCTTTACAGTAAGCTGTCTCTTAACTGTCTGATGCCTTTGTATTGGAGTTTTGCATGATGTTCCTACACTATTCTTATCTTTGTATCAGCTTCTGAGAGAGATTGGTCCCATTTTAAACTAATTTCCTTGTTTAACAAGAGATAGTAAGAGAGCTTTTGGATTGACAACCCAAGCTATATGATGAGCTCCTTGCTATATTAAGATGTCCTAGGCACTGGTCTATGGCAACTCTAGACTGTCTCTAGGGGTGACAAAATTGTCCACAACATCTTTCTGGCGCCGTTGCCGGGGATCGAATTTGAGAATATCAGTTTCCCTGGGCCTCGACAAATTGTATTCACTCTCTAATCAGGTGAGCACAGAGAGTTGAAGAGTTGCGTATCTCTCACCTTGGCGACTCCACTGTTCTTTATTTGATAAATTTATTGGTAGTCCTGGCTCCTTGTAAGCCACATTTGAGGTCAGATACATCTCAGTCAAAGACACCTTACGTGTCTGACCCAGAGAAGATCATTCATAAAAGAGTTTGGAAGGAGAGGAAATCAGTTCGTGCTGAAAACCCTGAATATTCCATTGAAGATTATCCGCCCTCTTCTTCTCAAGAAATCAGAACAGAAAATCCCGAGTTTTACTCAGAAAATCCATGTAGAGGAAGTTCCTGGATTGAAGAATATTCTCACCCTACCCCCGAGGCTGAGGAAATTAAAGAAGTCACATATGTAGCCGCTGTCAACCGTGAACTATTCCCATCCACACCGCAGGCTCCTGTGCAATTTATTCCCATTGTTATACATACTCCACTTCCTCCTACTCCTCCTCCTTCATTCGTATCTCAACCTGTTGCACAACCCCCACCTCCTCCAATGGCTAATGTTCTTGCCTTTCTATTGAAAAAATATGCTCCACTGGCCTTACCCCAAGTATTAAATGATATGCCACAGGATTATTTGAAGATACTGCCGGGATTAAATGGTGAAAATGAAATTGATGCTCAGAAGCATCTTGAGACTTTCTGTTCCTTTGCAGAAAATTTAAATGTTGAGCATTTGGATGTGGTCTTAAGATTATTTGTTCAATCTTTGGAGGGTGAGGCCAGAAAATGGTTCAAGACATTAGGAAATCGTTCTGTGACCACCTGGGACAAGATGGAGAATACTTTCCTTAGGAAGTGGGGAGAAAAGAAATATTATGGTCAGTGTCTTACTGAATTTAATTCTTTAAAGAAGAAGCAAAATGAAGGAGTGTCAGAGTTTATTAGAAGATTCAACAAGTTATATTTGAGCCTGCCTCCTGAAATGAAGCCCCATGAAACAACTGCCAAGATAGTTTTTATAGCAGCCTTTGATTTTGACTTTGGCTTCTCCTTGAGGGAAAGAAAACCTGCCACTTTAGATGATGCACAGTCAGATGCTCTTGAATTAGAAGCAAACTTTGCCTCCACTGGGAAATTAAAGGGAAAAGTTGAACAAGATACTAGGAGGAGAGGCAAAGAAGAGGTTTCCACCTCTAATCAAGATAAGGATTCAGACAAAATGGATGAAATAAGCAAGATGATTAAGAAGATGGTCAAGCTTGAGTTGGAGGCTAAAAATGCAGCTCCCAAGAATTTCTATAATGCTCCAAACAGAGGATATAATCCCCAGTATAAAAGATCACCATTGCAGATATTGCCGAGAGAAGAAAAGGAGCAACAAGACTAGGTACCACATCCCTTGTACCTGGAAGGTCCAACAAGAGACTCCACTGAAGATGCTGCTTATGGATTAGAAGATTCAAATCTTGCCTTTTCAAATAATGATGATATAGAATGCCCATTGCAAGACGAAGAAGAAGAAGCAGAAATTGATCATTATTGCAAGCAATTTGCTGATTTCATGCAAGCATAGTTCAATGTGAAATATGATCTCAGGTCTTCAAGGAAGAGGACCCGAACTCAAGGACAAGAAGAGGAGACACCTCAGAAAGAAGCACCTGCTCAGAAGGAATCAACAACAAAGAAAAACATAGAAAAAGGTAAGAGTTCCCTAAATGCTTCCTTGCAGCCTAGTGATCAGATTCCTTCTTCTTCAAAAATAGTCAGTCCTCCTAATACTGAGTCAGTGTCAAAAGAAATTAAATCTTCAGCTGAAAATAAATAGTCAAAAGAAGTAGTGATAGAAAAGCCCCCACCTGCTTTCAATCTGCAAAAATAACTTGAGAAAATTAAGATTCCAGTCCCCCTGACTGAACTGTTAAAACATCCTGTATATCAGTCTCAAGTCACTTCCTTCATACTCCCTCCTGAAATACCAATCGTGCCTGATAGTTTAAATCTTCAAGAAGAAAGACCCATGGTAGTCTTTGGCCCACATGTCGAGGAGATAGACCCTTCTACTCCTCCTTTTTATGTGTCCCTAGTCATTCATGACCTGCTGTTACATAACTGTATGTTAGATTCTGGGGCTTCCCATAATCTTATGCCTTTGTCTGTCATGGAACAACTAGGACTGCAAATTACAAGACCATACAAAGACCTATATTCATTTGATTCCAAAAGGGTTAAATTCTTGGGAATGATTAAAGATTTAGTGGTCAATTTGGCCCAAATCCCTGCAAAGAGTGTGGTGATGGACATTGTGGTCACTGATATCCCAGCCCGCTTTGGCATGTTACTGTCAAGGTCCTGGGGTACAAAAATTGGTGGGTCAATCAAATTAGATTTAACATATGCTACTGTCCCAGTCTTTAGAGGCCAAGAGATGAGGTTATACAGGGAGACTAGATTTGTTAAAATGGTAACTAAGGCTGACTGCTCAGAAAACTCCCCAGTTTATAACAAAAAGGGAGACTTATCATGTTTGATGTTAGAAGAAAATCAAAATTATGCTCATGAGCCCCTTTTTGGTCAAATCCAAACTGAGCAGCCTGAAGAAGATCAGGAATCAGAAATTTGGACTTTGCATTTTGATGGGACAAATTCAAGGGAAGGAAATGAAGTTGGGGTGTTATTAATCTCTCCTACAGGAAAATGGGTACCACTGTCCTTTAAATTGGAATATGAGGCTACCAATAACGTAGTCGAATATGAAGCACTTTTATTGGCACTGCAAACAGCTAGAAACATGGGCATCCAAAGTCTAAAAGTCATGGGAGACTCTGAGCTGGTGGTAAGGCAAATCAGAAATCAATGCCAAACCAAGCATCCTCGGCTGAGAATTTACAGAAACGAAGTATGGGACATGGTGGAGAATTTCTCCTCAGCATTTAATATACAGTTCATGCCCCGGGAGCAAAACAGAATAGCATATTATCTTGCTGTAGCTGCCAGTACATTCCGTCCTCCTCAAAATCCACTTTTAAGATATGATGTGGAGGTACGTTACAGGCCATCCATCCCAGATAATGTTAAACATTGGCAGGTATTTGAAGATGAGGAACAAATGAAGAGATTTTTGGAGACAGTGGGAGAATTCTCCAATATGGAGATCGATGATAATGAAGAAGAGGAAGCTGAAAATATTGTAGAAAACAGATGGGAAGAGAAGATAGCAAGTAATAAAGTGCTGCAACTGAAAGGAAATGCTATACCTAGAGGTCTGGTGCCTCTAGAAAGATTATTTAATAAAGATGATATTCCATTGCAGCCAAACAAAGTAATAGAAGAAGATCAAGTGGAAGATTTAAATATGGGTACTTATGCTGATCCCAAAATTGTAAAATTATCCAAAAGGGTCCTAGAAGAATATAAGGAAAAATATTTGAAGTTGTTTCAATCTTATAAAGATGTATTTGCATGGTCCTATCAGGACCTAAAAACATTTGATGTTAATATAATGCAGCATAAAATTCCTTTGAGGGAAGATGCAAAGCCTTATAAGCAGAAGCTCAGACAGATAAATCCTTTGATGCTTCCCTCTATTGAAAAAGAAATCAAGAAGCTACTAAAGGCCAAAATAATTGCGCCATTGAGATACTCAGAATGGGTAGCAAACCTCGTTCTTGTTCGGAAGAAAAATGGAGAAATAAGGTTGTGTGTGGATTTCAGGAATTTAAACAGAGCATCTTTAAAGGATAATTATCCACTGCCTAAGATGGACTACATCCTGCAGAAAGTGGTGGGAGAATCCAGAATGTCAATGATGGATGGTTTTTCTGGCTATAATCAGGTAGCTGTGTTTCCAGAAGATCAGAAGAAAACTGCATTCACTACACCATGGGGAACATTTATGTACGCCAGGATGCCATTTGGATTAATTAATGCAGGAGCTACTTTTCAGAGGGCAATGGACATAGCTTTTGTTGGAGAACAGGACAAGTTTTTGGTGGTGTATCTCGATGATATCAAAGTATTTTCAAAGAATGATGATGAGCATATTGAGCATTTAAGGAGAACTTTTGAAAAATGCATAAGGTATGGCCTATCCCTCAACCCTCAAAAATCTTTATTTGCCTTAGATGAGGGAAAACTCTTAGGGCACATTGTAACTAAAAATGGTGTGAAAATAGACCCTAAGAGAGTCGAAGTAATAAACAGTATTCCTTTACCCAGGAATAAGAAGGAAGTACAGGTTTTTTTAGGCCGAATTAATTTTTTGAGAAGGTTTATTCCTAACTATGCTGAAATAGTTAGGCATATAACTGATATGTTGAAAAAGGATAATGAAGTGAGATGGTCTCAGGAGTCCAGAGATGCATTCACCAGGATAAAACAGGCATTTTCTGAAGCTCCCGTGCTAGCTGGGCCAGATTATGCAAAGCAATTTATGATATTTTCATTTTCTTCGCCTCATACAATTGCTGGAGTATTGTTGCAGAGAAATGAAGATGGATATGAGCAGCCTATAGCTTTCTTCAGTCAAGTGCTGCATGATGCTGAATTAAAATATAATATATTGGAGAAGCAGGCATATGCCCTGGTAAAGTCCCTCAAAGCTTTTAGAACCTATGTTTTGCAATCTCACATTACTGCATATGTTCCCACAGCAGCTGTCAAAGACATTCTTGTTTAGGGGGATAGCGAAGGTAAAAGAGGAAGATGGATTGCAAAAATACAGGAGTATGATTTGGACATAAGGCCTACTAAGCTGATTAAAGGACAGGGACTTGCTAAAATGTTATATGAATCAAATCATCAAGCCTTGGGCATTAATCTATCCATGATAGCAAATGAAGAATTTGAAAAAGGAGAAGAGCAGCAAGGACTAGAGCTGGCCACCCAAAAGGTACACATGAAATATCTCACTAGTCCTTGGTATAAAGAAATAGTTGAATATCTTTTAACACTTAGCTGCCCTCCAAGTTGTGATAAGATAAAATACAGAGCCGTAAGAATGAAATCCCAGAAATACACAATTGCTAATGGACAGCTATATTGGAGAGACCCTTCAGGTATATTACTATTATGCCTCACAGAAAATGAAGTGGAAAATATAATGACAGAATTTCATGAGGGAATATGTGGAGGACATTACAGCTGGAGGGCTACAGCTCATAAGATCCTGAAGGCTGGTTTCTACTTGCCAAAATTATTTACAGATGCTTTTGTTTCGGTCAGAGCATGTGACAAGTGCCAAAGATTTGCAGAAAGACAGAAATTAGCAGCTCTACCCTTGATTCCTATTCATGTGAATGAAACATTTCAGAAATGGGGATTAGATTTTATAGGAGAGATACATCCCCCATCAAGTGGCCAATATAAATGGATACTAACAGCCACAGATTATTTCACAAAATGGGTGGAAGTCATACCTACAAGAAATGCTATAGATACTGTGATAATCAAGTTTATCGAGGAAAACATCATATCCAGGTTTGGTTGTCCTGTTATAATTGTAACTGACAATGCACAAACTTTCAAGTCTGCCAGGTTTGTAAGTTTCTGCCAACAGTATAACATCATATTGACTCACTCCACAGCTTACTATCCACAGGGAAATGGCTTAGCAGAGTCTTCTAATAAAACCCTGGTGAAGGCCTTGAAGAAAACGATAAATGAAAATCAGAAGAATTGGGACTCCCAATTAAAATTTTCTCTATGGGCGAATAGGATAACCAGCAAGAGAGCAACAGGGAAATCTCCTTATGAGTTGGTGTATGGGCGAGCAGCTGTGTTTCCTGTGCAATTGGCGTTGCCGGTAGCACGTTTTATGCAGGAAAGCTAGGAAGAACCAGATGACATGGTCAGAAGAATTAATCAATTGGTCGAATTAGAGGAAACACGGAACCAGGTGAATAAGAAATTGATAGAATATCAGGAGAAAATGAAGGATGTATTTGATCGGCATGCGAAATATAGGAAATTTCAAATTGGAGACTTGGTTCTCAGATGGGACGTTCGAAGAGAAGAGAAAGGCAAGCATGCTAAATTTGATCGGTTGTGGTTTGGCCCATTCAAAATTGTGAATCAAGGAGGAAACAATACTTTCATGTTAGAAAACCTACAGGGTGATCTGCTGTGTTGTAACTCCTAGAGACAGCCTAGAGTTGTTATAGACCAGTGCCTAGGACATGTTATGAGGTGTAGAGAGCAGGATATTTAAGACAACGTTTCATCCCTTAACATGACAAAGCTCTTACACTACCTTCTTTGAAACAGAGAATAGACTAAAATGGAACCAGAACTTCGTACAGTTTGAGGTATTTGAAGTAACACTGAACGAATGAAATGCTAGTATTTCAGATACTACCGCATCAGACAATTTTAAGACAGATCAACATAATGAGGGCCAGATTCACGACATATGGCAGGGAAAGTAAGTATAAACAATAGCGAAGCTGTATAGCGAGAAGGGGATATCGGCTGTCACATAGATGATACTAAGGAGAACTTCATGGCATACAAATGGGCTTAAATATCTAAGAATCCACACATACCAAGAGCTTTCGTTAATATCATTTCAATACAACCAACATAGTAGAAATACGAGTGAAATGCATATGGAAAAATACATTACTCCTGAGCCATTTAAAGTGTCAAACTGCTACTGACATAAGTATCAACACGATAAGTTCATATCAAAAGACAAAAGACACTCGCATTCCAGGATGTAATATAAGAGAGATGAGCATAGATGAAACTAACAATAGAGAGACACACACACTACCATACAACCGTGTCCGGAATCCTTATTACAGTGAAGCTTCTTATTATTGAGACCCGATGGGCTCCTCCGGGCAGTATCCGGATTTTTCACAAAGCAGACACACAGGAAATTCTAATACAATCAATTTTCTGAAGAAGTGGAACCTTGTTTCATTCTTTTTCCTGTATTATATAGCATTCCATCTGCCTTTCAGCGAGAAGATATTTTCTGAAAATATCTTTCTCGCGTGATCAAAATTGTTAACAGTCATTGTCAAAACCACAAAATGGCATGATGGGGAAAACAACTCTTCCATCATGCGTAACAGGCCCCGGGCCAAACTTAAAGCCAAAATGTAGATCATTGTTCAAGGTAAAAGTAAAAATGCAAGAGTGGGAGGAAAAACCACCCACTCGGAAATTTAAACAAAACATAACTGAATGAAAGTAAAGGCCGTTTAGGCCATGTCATGAATGAAACATGAGGTGTCATGAATGTTGTTGGGTCGAGGCTGTAGTAGACGCTGGAGGAGGTACATCGGTGGAGGGACTGGCATGCTGAGTCAGGAACTGTGTTAACCTCCGCTGGCTTTCTAGATTTGGTTCTGACATCTCTGAGAGTCTCTCCACCCTGGTAAATGCCTCGCCAAAGGTGTGAATGTCTGCATGGGTGGGGAGACGATACCGGATCATATGGAGGAGACTAAACTCCTTCTGTAGGACTGTGATGATGGTAGTAGCCTTAAGTTGAGTTCCTTTCCCCATCTGAAGATCTGACCGATCCCGTTCTGCCTCTAGAAGTGCTGTATATCGATCGGGGTGCATGAGTACGGCCGGAGCGTTTGGTTCCCAACATGAAGGGAGGCCAGCAGTGATGATTTCGTTCCACACCTTGTTGAACTGTTCCACAATGTCTGCGACCTGTTGGAGAGCCTTCGAAGCTGCCAATCGAGCCTCCTCTTTCTCTATAATTTTCCGACATTCATTGATTTCCATAAACCGGCTGGGAATGCCATGTTTTACCACGTCATTTGCTCTCAGTGTATAGAGAAAAGAAATATAAATTCCGGCATGTCGAGCTCTATTTGGTAGATTATCCCCGGCCTCCTGCAACCTTCTATTAAGATATGGAAGGGTGGACTTGAGTTCACCTATCATTGTCAAAAACTCCCACTGCTCAGTCACTGCCATGATCGACCTCTACTGCGTTTCCGGCCTCGACCAGGTGATATTTCCTTCACCTTACTCTTCACCCTGCGATGATCCGTTCGACCCAGCTTCTTCTTTTTTAATCCTCCACTTTCTTCGTGCCCCTTCAATATGCTTCCCCACCCTCCGTGCGCCCTCCGCTCTTCCACCTTTTGCTTGGCCGTCGTTGTTTGTTTTCAAAGACTTATCTCGGCCCATAGCCGTGGACAGTTGTGCTGTTGCTGATCCCGTCCCACTTGATGTCTCGGCTGCATGACAACTCGGTAAGGTGAACCCACGGTCCGCAGCCCGTAGCTCGCTTCCGCATCTTCCATTCTTTTTCCCACCATTTTTTCTTTTCTCCGACTCTCTCTCCGGCTTCGGGCGCACGTTTTTTCTCCTCCTCCACGTGCACCCGCTCATCGGTCCGTATCGGATGTGAAGCCTGTGATGCTGCACCATTTCCTAGCCGCCGAAATGTCCTTCTCCAACCTCTGGCTATTAATGCAGCTTGCATTCCCTTCCCTCCGTCGTCTGAATTCTTAATATGCTCTTTAAGGACGCGCACCTGATGTGCGTTGGCACGACAAGCACTCTGTTCTGCGGAAAAAGAGTTGTTCAGGTCGTCGTATTTCTGCTCTGTCTTCTTTAGGGCAAGGGTGATCTGCGAAATCTTATCCTTCATCATGTCGCAGATTGTCTGGAACAGGTCATTCAGGTCCTGTACCGGAACCTTCTTCATGTCGACAACCAATTCAATCACCTTGTAGCTAGGGACGTCCGAATTCGGGTCCAGGATAGCCTTGGCCATAGAAAGGACCAGGTCTTCGGTGTCTGCATTAACCGAGGCAGAGATTCTGGTGTGATATTTCTCAACGAAACCTCCTAGTTCGGCCCTATATTTCTCTCGGACGGTTTTATTGGTCAGCTCCCTTTCTTTTGTCTTGGAAGGAGGAGGCTCGATGATGGCCTGAGTGACTTCAGTGTAGTCAGAGGAGGCGACGCTATCTCTTAGAACCACTATCCCTGCCTTGCTCTTATCAAACTCTCCAAATTTCGTGAGGGGCTCCAGAATTATCCCTTCCCCGATGACCTCGGCCTCACTAGTGGCCACCTTTTGCCTCTTGGGTGGTGGCGCTCCGGAAGTACCAGCTTCCTGGTCATTGCCCCCTTTGTTCACTTCTTCTTTTTCTCCTGTGGCAGACGAGTCCGTCTCCATCTGCGAAAACATAGGCCAGACCTCAAGATTAGCCTTCCACTCCAGAAATGGCCTGGATTCATGAACGTAGGGCGCAGACCTGTTTCTCTTTCTTTTATTTGAGATAATTTCCCGTGGGTCATAAGCCCAACTCTCCCCTAATTTCAGGTCCATGTTCTGCAACATTTTCTCAACAATCGGGAGGGCATATCTAGAATTTACAACAAAGGGGCCAATATTGTCGGGAAGCTTCAGGATGTAGCCTTTCTTAGCGGGGATGAAATGAAGCTGGTCAGCCTTGAGGGCTTGCCGGATGTACTCAAGGGCGTAGACTCATCGGACAGGAAAAGCTGGGAGCTGGTAGGGGGCTACTTCGGATCCATAGACGCGGATTTCAGTATACTCCTCTGATAGGAACCAATCGCCGGTACACTGGTACTTCCCAGCCTGTAACCAGCGCTTCATCTCTGGGAAAACCCTAGGGGAAGGTGCGTCGTGGATGATGGTGTAAGCAATGGACATGAAGGTATTCACGAAACTGATGTAACCCTCTCCCCTAGGCAATTGACGAACGGAGAAATTCCAGTCAAAGACTGGCCTGGGCTGAGAATTTTCAGAATACATCCTGTCCAGCCCCAAATGATTAAACTTGTCTGCATGCTGGAACAGGAAGAGGTAGAAAACCAACGAACAAAAACGAAACTTTCGGGCCTTGGCCAGCTCCCGAAATTGGTTCTGGATGGTAAAAGACAGGAAACCTGGAATATCCAGTGTAACCCCATTCTGAGTCATAAGCCACAAGAATCGAATGCATACCCAGGAACTGTCTTCAGGGGTCCCTTCTCCCAGGAGGCCAGCAATGAGGGACAGGACTGGTCGGACCTCTTCATTAAACAGACTCAATGGGAAAGGCTCAACCGGAGGTAGGGCCGTCACCTGATCGACTGTTATGGCAGCTATGAAGGCACGGCGGGCTTCCTTCGACAGTTTATTAAACTGTGCGAGCAAGGTTTCGTCTTTAAAACTGAAGTAGGCATCACTGGGAGGGAAACGAAGAGCCTGCCTTATAATATCGGGAGAAAGGGAGAAGATTATGCTACCCTGGGGGGAAATGAAGGCATCACGATGTGGATCGTAAGAGTCTCTAAGCCAGACAATAAAATCGACACAGGAATGGACTTGGGGGGTAATGCAGTGATACAAGCCGGACGCGACAACTCGGAAACGATCGGCACTTTTACAGTGGCGACCGAACAGTAGGGGCTTGATGCTCCGTATATCGAAAGGGTATTTTGGGTCACAGATACCTGCTTGCAAGTCACGAAGGGGCTCGAAACCAGGAGGATGTCTAGACTCATGGAGTTGGGGAGTTTCAGGTTCGTTCTTCTTGGGCGTCCCTCTCCCCATGGCAGTTATTCAACAATTCGGAAAAGAGAGAAAGGGAAAAATAATGAAACAAAATCAGAAAATGGATTACCTGAGCAGAGGGTGACAATGCTTGGGAAAACGGCGAGGGGAACTGAGACAGTGACTTGGAAAAACCTGGCGTTCTTCCCTACTTGGTAATCGCCGTGAAAAACTACCTGAAAATAATTTACCAGAGAGGAATACGAGAGTTTTTACCATTCGGGAGGACTGTTTAGGTTAAAAGGTGAAAGTGTAAGAGAACAGAGGGCAAGTGTCGTAAGGACACTGACACTGAGACACGTGGCGCGTGGGGATTGGGGTAATTCTAGATATAGGTGAGTGCCTCGTGTCGGGTTAAAAGCTGGTACGGGCCTTAGTACCAGCTGTCCTAATGGACTTACCTTACCATTGTTCCATATGCGCTATCCACTTTTTAACACGTAGGACTTCCCCTTTGCCGGACTAACACTTATCTTCCTCACCTGAGCGGGCCCACCTTAACTCTACCACGATACAGAACCTCTCGGCCCAACCCTGTTACTATTTTTCCACCGTGAAGTCTTGCCACGTGTCGCGAGTCCGCGGGGGTAAGGGCCTCGTCCTTTCCCCACGGCTTGACCCCCTCGGAATTTCCACATACTGCCGTCATGTATAATCCGAGGCCTTCTCTCGTATATGAGTTGGTCTGTAAAGGCATGTCTCCCTAACCTTTGTGCCAGTCGTTAGCTATTGTTCCGCCTCTCCTCACTTAGTGCCATTTATCCATTGATTTCAATATATGTGCGCTTTACCACCCTTTTTCCCTTTCGGCTTGATTTGATTTGACACTTGCTACTTGGAATATAACTTTAATGCGACCTGGTTCCTTTTTTAGGGAGTTTCGTGGCTATTGCTGGGAATTGAACAACATTGGCTCCACCTGGGGATGGCACGTTTGTCCTCGAACGTGTCGAGAACTACGCAGACCGCCTGTAGATCTTCTCTGAACAACACTCTCGGCTTCTAGAGCTGTGCCGTGTACAGATCTTCATGACATGTCTATAATTGATGATAAACAAACAAAACGAAATAACAACTAATATACAATATAATACAGTCAGGCTTTCCAGCCTTCTTCAGAATTGGAAATATGGTTTGAGGAATTGCCCATTCACAGGGGCTTCCAACAGATCCCCCTGTAAATTTTCCAGCTTGAATGTATTATTTCCTCCCTGCTCTGCGATCTTGAAAGGACCGAACCAAAGGGGGTCAAACTTACCATGTTTGCCTTTTTCAGCTCTGCGTACATCCCATCGGAGCACTAAATCCCCCACCTGCAGCTTCCTGTCTTTGGTGTGCTGGTCAAACAAATCTTTCATCTTCTCTTGATAGTCCACCAGCCTCTGATTCACCTGAACGCGCGTTTCCTCCAGTTCAATCAATTGATTGATTCTTCTAGTTGTACCATCAGCTTCTTCCTGAGTCTCCTGCATGAAACGAGCCACAGGTAGAGCCAGCTGTATGGGGAATACAGCTGCTCGTCCGTATACTAGTTCGTAAGGCGACTTCCCTGTTGCCCTTTTACTGGTTATCCTGTTTGCCCATAGAGAAAACTTCAGCTGAGAGTCCCAATTTCTCTGGTTCTCATTTATTGTCTTCTTCAGTGCTCTGACCAGTGTTTTGTTTGATGACTCGGCAAGACCATTGCCCTGGGGATAGTAAGCTGTGGAGTGGCCCAGAGTGATGTTGTACTGTTGGCAGAAATTCACCATCTTAACAGATTTAAAAGCCTGAGCATTGTCCGTGACTATTCTGGCAGGACATCCAAACCTTGAGATGATATTCTCTTCTAAGAATTTTATGACCACTGTATCTGTAGAATTTCATGCGGGGATGGCCTCCACCCACTTGGTGAAGTAATCTGTAGCAGTCAAAATCCATTTGTGCTGCCCACTGGAGGGAGGGTGGATCTCACCTATGAAGTCAATACCCCATTGCTTAAAAGGCTCATCAACGTGCACAGGAATCAGGGGTAAACCGGCTAACTTCTGTTTTTCAGCAAACTTTTGGCATTTGTCACAGGCTCTGACCCAAGTGAAGACATCTCCAAATAGTTTAGGCCAGTAGAAACCGGCCTTCAAAATTTTCTGAGCTGTGCTCCTCCAGCTATAATGCCCTCCGCAGATCCCCTCATGGAACTCGGTTATGATGTTCCCTACCTCCCCTTCGATGAGACATAACAGCAGTATGCCTGACGGATCTCTCCAATATAACTGTCCATTAGCCACGGCGTACTTTTGAGATTTAAGCCTCAAGGCTCTGTATTTGGACTTGTCACAGCTGGGTGGGCAGCTAAGTGTCAGGAGGTATTCAACAATTTCTTTGTACCAGGGGCTAGTGAGGTACTTCATCTGTATTTTTTGAGTTGCCATTTCCACTTCTGGCCTCCCTGTCTGTTCCTGAGATGCTTCATCTGCGATCATGGATAAGTGGATGCCCAGGGCTTGGTGGTTCGATTTTGATAAAATCTTCGCTAGCCCCTGTCCTTTAATTAACTTGGTGGGCCTTATATCCAAGTCATATTCTTGTATCTTCGCAATCCACCGCCCCCTTCTGCCTTCACTGTCTCCCTGCACTAGGATGTCCTTAACTGCTGCTGCGGGTACAAAAGCAGTCACATGAGATTGTAAAATGTACATGCGAAAGGCCTTCAAGGACTTTACCAGGGCATAAGCTTGCTTCTCAAGTATGTTGTATTTCAGCTCTGCGTCATGAAGAACTTGACTAAAGAAAGCAATGGGTTGCTCATACCCATCCCCATTCTTCTGTAGTAGGACCCCCGCCACCGTGTGAGGTGATGCAAAAGAGAAAATCATGAAGGGTTCAGTGAAGACAGGCTTTGCTAATACTGGAGCTTCAGCAAATGCAGTCTTGATCCTGGCAAACGCCTGCCTTGGTTCTGGTGCCCATTTTACTTCATTGTCCTTCTTTAACATATCTGTGATGTGTCTAACTATTTCGGCATAATTGGGAATGAATCTTCTGAGAAAATTGATCCGTCCTAGGAATACCTGTACTTCTTTCTTGTTTCTGGGGAGAGAGATACCGTTTATAGCTTCTACCCTCTTAGGATCGATTTTGACCCCATCTTTAGTTACTATATGTCCTAGGAGCTTACCCTCTTCTAATGCAAAGAAAGATTTCTGAGGGTTGAGAGAGAGTCCATACCTCCTGCATTTCTCAAAAGTCTTCTGCAAATGCTGAACATGCTCGACATCATCCTTTGAAAAGACCGTTATATCATCTAGGTACACCACCAGGAAATTATCCTGTTCTCCCACAAAAGTTATGTCCATCGCTCTCTGAAACGTAGCCCCTGCATTGATCAGTCCGAATGGCATCCTGGCATACATAAATGTTCCCCAGGGCGTGGTGAAAGCTGTCTTTTCCTGGTCCTCAGGGAATACGGCCACCTGATTATAGCCCGAGAACCCATCCATCATGGACATTCTAGAGGCCCCTACCACCTTTTGCAGAATATGATCCATCTTTGGTAGTGGATAGTTGTCTTTTAGAGATGCCCTATTCAGGTTTCTGAAATCCACACACAACCTGATTTCACCGTTCTTCTTGCGTACTGGGACTAAATTGGCCACCCATTCAGAATACCTTAGTGGCACTATAATTTTAGCCTTCAGTAACTTTTTTATTTCCTGCTCAATCGATGGTAGCAACAGGGGATTGATCTGCCGGAGCTTTTGCTTGTGGGGTTTTGCATCGGCTTTCAATGGAATTTTGTGCTGCATCACACTGACATCAAAGGTTTTCAAATCTTGATATGACCAGGCGAATACGTCTTTGTAGGTTTGAAACAGCTTTTGGTACAATGGTTTATATTCATCTGGGACTTTCTTCGACAGCTTCACAATCTTTGGGTCTTCTTTCGTGCCCAGATTCAGATCTTCAACCTGGTCCTCAGTCACCATTTTGTTTGGCTGTAATGGGACATCATCCTTATTGAACAGCCTTTCCAGAGGTACCAACCCTCAGGGAATGACATTTCCCTTTAGCTGTAGGAATTTGTGACCAGCTATCTTCTCTTCTAGCTTGTCCCCTGGAATGTCTTCGACTTCTTCCTCTTCACAATTGTCGATCTCTAAGTTTGAAAACTCCCCCACAGTCTCCAAAAACCTCTTCACCTGCTCCTCATCTTCGAAGACCTGCCAGTGCTTGACATTATCAGAAATTGAAGGCCTGTATCTTACCTCAATTTCGTATCTCAGAAGAGGGTTCTGAGGTGGGCGGAATGTACTAGCAGCTACAGCCAAGGAGTCTGCCATTCTGTTGTGCTCCCTGGGCATAAACTGAATGTTAAATGCCAGAAAGGAATTTTCCACAAGGTCCCACACTTCGTTTCTATAGGCCTTTAGCCTTGGATGCTTCGCTTGACACTGATTTCTCACCTGCCTCACCACCAACTCTGAGTCTCCCATCACCTTTAGACCTTGGATCTTCATGCTTCTTGCTGTTTGTAACCCCAATATGAGTGCCTCGTATTCAGCCACATTATTCGTGGCCTCGTATTCTAATTTGAAAGAGAGGGGGACCCATTGACCCATGGGTGAGATAAGCAACACTCCAGCCCCGTTTCCCTCTCTGGAATTGGCTCCATCAAAGTGGAGTGTCCAGATATCAGATCCACGGTCCTGCTCTGATAGCTCAGTCTTTATCTGACAAAATGTAGGTTCATGAGCATATTCCTGATCTTCCTCCAACATTAGACAGGAAAAATCTCCATCTCTACTATAAACTGGGGAGTTTACTGAATCTCCTGCTTTTGTGACTGTCTTGACAAACCTAGTTTCTCGGTACAATCTCCTTTCTTGACCCCCAAAGACAGGGATGGTGGCGTAGGACAGATCCAGCTTGATTGACCCTCCAATTCTGGTCCCCCAAGACCTAGACAACAACATGCCGAAGCGGGCTGGGATGTCAGCTACTACGATATCCATTACCACACTCTTGGCAGGAATCTGAGCCAAGGTGACTGCTAGGTCCTTGATCATGCCCAAGCACTTCACTCTTTTGGAGTCAAAGGAGTAGAGGTCTTTATATGGACGGGTGATTTGGAGACCCAACTGCTCCATGACGGACAGGGGCATCAAATTGTGGGATGCTCCTGAATCCAACATACAGTTGTGTAATAGTAAATCATGGATTACTAGGGAAACATAGAAAGGAGGAGTAGAGGGGTCCAATTCCTCGACATGGGGGCCAAACACTACCATAGGCCTTTCTTCTTGCAAATTAAGACTGTCTGGAATGTGTGGGACTTCAGGAGCTGAAATGAAAGAGGAGACTTGTGACTGATATGCAGGCTGCTTCAATAATTCAGACAGAGGGACAGGGATTTTGACCTTTTCAAGTTCCTTTTGCAAACTGAAGGCACACGAGGGCTTTTCTATCTGGACCTCATTTTCTTTGGACTCTTTGTTTGGCAAGGCAGACTGAGCTTCTTTAACAGGAGCTTTATTTACAGGAGACACAGCTACTTGAGAGGAGGAAGGCATGTGACTATCATCTTGCAAAGGTTGGTAAAGGGGCTTCTTACCTCTATCGGAAGATTCTTTGGTATTGGCCTCTTTCTGTGCAGGTGCTGATCTCTGGGGTGCATCTTCCTCTTCATCTTGAGTGCGGGTCCTTTTCCTGGAGGACCTGAGGTCATATTTCCTGTTGAACTGAGCTTGCATGAAATCAACAAACTGTTTGCAGTAGTCATCGATTTCTGGCTCTTCGGCATCCTCATTATCCTTCGCTTCTGAGTGAGGTTGCAATGCATCCTCCTCAATTTCTTGGACAGGGCACTCTATGTCATCGCTGTCTGAGAAAACCAGGCATGTTTCATCTTGCTCATAAGAGGAGTCTTCAGGGGAAGCCTCCATTTGTCCTTCCAAGTACAAAGGGTGCGGTACTTGGTCTTGTGACTCCTTCTGCCCCCTCTGCAGTATCTGCAAGGGAGGTTTCCTGTATTGAGGGTTGAACCCTCTGTTTGGAGCATTCTGAAAGTTCTTTGGTGGAGAACTTTTGGCTTCCATCTCTAGCTTGACCAACTTGCTAGAGAGGTTCTTGATCATTTTATTCATCTCTTCGATCTTATCACGTGCAGAGTCTCTATCCTGACTTGAAGTGGACACTTCTTCCTTGCTTCTTCTTCTTGTATCATGTTCTTGCTTTACTTTGGTCTTACCAGTCGAGACAAAGTTTGCTTCTATTTCCAATGCATCAGTCTGAGCGTCATCAAGAGAGGCTGGCTTTCTCTCCCTTAGTGAGAAGCCAAACTCGGAATCAAATGCTGCTACAAAAACGACCTTGGCAGCGGTCTGATGGGGCTTCATCTCAGCTGGGAGGCTGTAATACAATTTGTTAAATCTTCTGATGAATTCTGATACCCCTTCATTGTGTTTCTTTTTAAGGGTGTTGAACTCGGTTAAGGTATCCCCATGATCTTTCCTATCTCCCCACTTTTTCACAAAAGCTTCTTCCATAGCCTCCCAGGTGTTGATGGAATCAACTGTAAGAGACTTAAACCACTTTCTAGCCTCTCCATCAAGGGACTGCACGAACAACCTCAGAACCACATCCAGATGTTCCACATTAAAGTTCTCTGCGAAAGAGCAGAAGATTTCAACATGCTTGTGAGCATCAACACCATTCTCCCCATTGAATCTGGGTAGAATCTTCAAATAGTCCTGCGGCATATCATTTAAAACTGCAGGCAGCTGTAAAGGAGCATACCTGTTTTGTAAAAAGCCGGGTACATTCGCCATCGGGGGAGGCGGAGGTAGGATGAGAGCTTGAGCAGCGCGAGGTGGAGGAGGTGTTGTGAGTTGAGTATGAATAATGATGGGAATATAGTGGACAACAGCTTGAGGACTTGATGAGAAGGTAGGGCTGTCACCGGCAGACACTTCAGTGATCTCTTTGACCTCTTCAACTTCAGGGGTAGGATGAAAAGAATAATGTGGAGTATAACTAGACTCAGCTTCGTCTTTGATACGGGTACCTTCTCGGTAAGGGCTATCAGAGTAATAACCAGTATCTCTTATAATAGGGTTAGAGCTTTGTATTTGGGCGACCTGAGAAGAGGAGGACTGAAGATATGGAAAGTTTTCGAGGGAAAACTCAGGAATATCGGTATGAACTGGTGGTCTTTCTCTCCAGCCTCTTCTGTGAAGGATTCGCTGTGGGTCAGACACAGAAGGTGTCTTTGACTGTGATGTATCTGACCTTAGGTGTGGCTTTCGGGGAGCCAGGACTGCAAATAGGTTTATCCGAAATATAAATGTGGAGTCGCCAAGGTGAGGTATGCACAACTCACAACTCTTCGTGCTCACCTAACTGAAGAGTGGACAGGATTTGTCGAGGCCCAGGGACTTAAATCTCTTCAACTTCGATCCCCGGCAACGGCGCCAAAAAGATGTTGTAACTCCTAAAGACAGCCTAGAGTTGTTATAGACCAGTGCCTAGGACATCTTATGAGGTGTAGAGAGCAGGATATTTAAGACAAAGTTTCATCCCTTAACATGACAGAGCTCTTACACTACTTCCTTTGAAACAGCGAATAGACTACAATGGAACCAGAACTTCGGACAGTTTGAGGCATTTTAAATAACGCTGAACGAATGAAATGCTAATATTCAGATACTACTGCGTCAGACAATTGTAAGACAGATCAACATAATCAGGGCCAGATTCACGACATATGGCAGAGAAAGTAAGTATAAACAATAGGGGAGCTGTATAGCGAGAAGGGGATATCGGCTCTCACATAGATGATACTAAGGAGAACTTCATGGCATACAAATGGGCTTAAATATCTAAGAATCCACACATACCAAGAGCTCCCATCAATAACATTTCAATACAACCAACATAGTAGAAATACGAGTGAAATGCATGTGGAACAATACATTACTCCTGAGCCATTTAAAGTGTCAAGCTGCTACTGACATAAGTATCAACACGATAAGTTCATATCAAAAGACAAAAGACACTCGCATTCCAGGATGTAATATAAGAGAGATGAGCGTAGATGAAACTAACAATAGAGAGACACACACACTACCATACAACCGTGTCCGGAATCCTTATTACAGTGAAGCTTCTTATTATTGAGACCCGATGGGCTCCTCCGGGCAGTATCCGAATTTTTCACAAAGCAGACACACAGGAAATTCTAATACAATCAATTTTCTGAAGAAGTGGAACCTTGTTTCATTCTTTTTCCTCTATTATATAGCATTCCATCTGCCTTTCAGCGAGAAGATATTTTCTGAAAATATCTTTCTCGCGTGATCAAAATTGTTAACAGTCATTGTCAAAACCACAAAATGGCATGATGGGGAAAACAACTCTTCCATCATGCGTAACAGGCCCCGGGCCAAAAAACCAAAATGTAGATCATTGTTCAAGGTAAAAGTAAAAATGCAAGAGTGGGAGGAAAAACCACCCACTCGGAAATTTAAAAAATCATAACTGAATGAAAATAAAGGCCGTTTAGGCCATGTCATGAATGAAACATGAGGTGTCATGAATGCTGTTGGGTCGAGGTTGTAGTAGACGCTGGAGGAGGTACATCGGTGGAGGGACTGGCATGCTGAGTCAGGAACTGTGTTAACCTCCGCTGGCTTTCTGGATTTGGTTCTGACATCTCTGAGAGTCTCTCCACCCTGGTAAATGCCTCGCCAAAGGTGTGAATGTCTGCATGGGTGGGGAGACGATACCGGATCATATGGAGGAGACTAAACTCCTTCTGTAGGACTGTGATGATGGTAGTAGCCTTAAGCTGAGTTCCTTTGCCCGTCTGAAGATCGGACCGATCCCGTTCTGCCTCTAGAAGTGATGTGTATCGATCGGGGTGCATGAGTACGGCAGGAGCGTTTGGTTCCCAACATGAAGGGAGGCCAGCAGTGATGATTTCGCTCCACACCGTGTTGAACTGTTCCACAATGTCTGCGACCTGTTGGAGAGCCTTTCAAGCTACCAATCGAGCCTCTTCTTTCTCTATAATTTTCCGACATTCATTGATTTCCATAAACCTGCTGGGAATGTCATGTTTTACCACGTCATTTGCTCTCAGTGTATAGAGAAAAGATATATAAATTCCGGCATGTCGAGCTCTAGTTGGCAGATCATCCCCGGCCTCCTGCAACCTCCTATTAAGGTATGGAAGGGTAGATTTGAGTTCTCCTATCATCGTTAGGAACTCCCACTTTTCAGTCACGGCCACGATTATATCCGACCAGATTAGGCTTCTGGCCTCGGCCAGGGTGATATTTCCCTTCACCTTACTCTTCAGCTCGGTGATGGTCTGTTGTTGCTCAGTCGTAGTCTTCTTTCCTTCCTCAACTTCTCTTCGCAGCACTTCAATAGTTCTGACCTTCTCAGCCAGGGCGCCCTCCAGTTCTTCCACCTTTTGCTTGGCTGTCGTTGTTTGCTTCCCCAACACTTCTATCTCGGCCATAGCTGTGGACAGTTGTGCTGTTGCTGAACCTGTCCCACTTGATGTCTCGGCTGCATGACAACTGTGCGTGTCTCAGCGGGTCTGCAGCTCGGTAGCTCTGCTCTCCAGATCTTCCATTCTTTTGACCATTTTTTCTTTCTCCTCTCTCTCTCTGGAAAGCTTGGCCATCAGCTCGTTTTTCTCCTCCTCCACATGCACCAGTTCATCGGTCTATATCGGATGTGAAGCTGGTATGCCAGACCGTTTCCTAGCCGCTGAAATGTCCTTCTCCAACTTGGCTATTAATGCAGCTTGCATTCCCTTCCCTCCGTCGTCTGAATTCTTAATCTGCTCTCTAAGGACGCGCACCTGATGTGCCTTGGCACGACAAGCACTCTGTTCTGCGGAAAAAGAGTTGTTCAGGTCATCGTATTTCTGCTCTGTCTTCTTTAGGGCAAGGGTGATCTGCGAAATCTTATCCTTCATCATGTCGCAGATTGTCTGAAACAGGTCATTCAGGTCCTGTACCGGAACCTTCTTCATGTCGACAACCAATTCAATCACCTTGTAGCTAGGGACGTCCGAATTCGGGTCCAGGATAGCCTCGGCCATGGAAAGCACCAGGTCTTCAGTGTCTGCATTAACCGAGGCAGAGATTCTGGTGTGATATTTCTCAACAAAACCTCCTAGTTCGGCCCTATATTTTTCTCTGACGGTTTTATTGGTCAGCTCCCTTTCTTTTGTCTTCGAAGCAGGAGGCTCGATGATGGCCTGAGTGACTTCAGTGTAGTCAGAGGAGGCGGTGCTATCTCTTAGAACTACTATCCCTGCCTTGCTCTTATCATACTCTCCAAATTTTGCGAGGGGCTCCAGAATTATCCCTTCCCCGATGACCTCGGCTTCACTAGTGGCCACCCTTTGCCTCTTGGGTGGTGGCGCTCCGGAAGTACCAGCTTCCTGCTCATTGCCCCCTTTGTTCACTTCTTCTTCTTCTCCTGTGGTAGATGAGTCCGTCTCCATCTGCGAAAACATAGGCCAGACCTCATAATTAGCCTTCCACTCCAGAAATGGCCTGGATTCATGAACGTAGGGCGCAGACCTGTTTCTCTTTCTTTTATTTGAGATAATTTCCCATGGGTCATAAGCCCAACTCTCCCCTAATTTCAGATCCAAGTTCTGCAATATTTTCTCAACAATCGGGAGGGCATATCTAGAATTTACAACAAAGGGGCCAATATTGTCGGGAAGCTTTAGGATGTAGCCTTTCTTAGCGGGGACGAAATGAAGCTGGTCAGCCTTGAGGGCTTGCCGGATGTATTCAAGGGCGTAGACTCGTTGGACAGGAAAAGCTGGGAGCTGGTAGGGGGCTACTTCGGCTCCATAGACACGGATTTCAGTATACTCCTCTGATAGAAACCAATCGCCGGTACACTGGTACTTCCCAGCCTGTAACCAGCGCTTCATCTCTGGGAAAACCCTAGGGGAAGGTGCGTCGTGAATGATGGTGTAAGAAATGGACATGAAGGTATTCACGAAACTGATGTAACCCTCCCCCTTAGGCAATTGACGAACGGAGAAATTCCAGTCGAAGACTGGCCTGGGCTGAGAATTTTCAGAATACATCCTGTCCAGCCCCAAGTGATTAAACTTGTCTGCATGCTGGAACAGGAAGAGGTAGAAAACCAACGAACAAAAACGAAACTTTCGGGCCTTGGCCAGCTCCCGAAATTGGTTCCGGAGGGTAAAAGACAGGAAACCTGGAATATCCAGTGTAACCCCATTCTGAGTCATAAGCCACAAGAATCGAATGCATACCCAGGAAATGTCTTCAGGGGTCCCTTCTCCCAGGAGGCCGGCAATGAGGGACAGGACTGGTCGGACCTCTTCATTAAACAGACTCAATGGGAAAGGCTCAACCGGAGGTAGGGCCGTCGCCTGATCGACGGTTATGGCAGCTATGAAGGCACGGCGGGCTTCTCTCGACAGTTTATTAAACTGTGCGAGCAAGGTTTCGTCTTTAAAACTGAAGTAGGCATCACTGGGAGGGAAACGAAGAGCTTGCCTTATAATATCTAGAGAAAGGGAGAAGATTATGCTACCCTGAGGGGAAATGAAGGCATCACGATGTGAATCGTAAGAGTCTCTAAGCCAGACAATAAAATCAACACAGGAATGGACTTGGGGGGTAATGTAGTGATACAAGCCGGACGCGACAACTCGGAAACGATCAGCACTTTTATAGTGGCGGCCGAACAGTAGGGGCTTGATGTTTCGTATATCGAAAGGGTATTTTGGGTCACAGATACCCGCTTGCAAGTCACGAAGGGGCTCGAAACCAGGAGGATTTCTAGACTCATGGAGTTGGGGAGTTTCAGGTTCGTTCTTCTTGGGCGTCCCTCTCCCCATGGCAGTTATTCAACAATTCCGAAAAGAGAGAAAGGGAAAAATAATGAAACAAAATCGGAAAATGGATTACCTGAGCAGAGGGTGACAATGCTTGGGAAAACGACGAGGGGAACTGTGACAGTGACTTGGACAAACCCGGCGTTCTTCCCTACTTGGTAATCGCCGTGGAAAACTACATGAAAATAATTTACCAGAGAGGAATACGAGAGTTTTTACCATTCGGGAGGACTGTTTAGGTTAAAAGGTGAAAGTGTAAGAGAACAGAGGGCAAGTGTCGTAAGGACACTGACACTAAGACACGTGGCGCGTGGGGATTGGGTAATTCTAGATATAGGTGAGCACCTCGTGTCGGGTTAAAAGCTGGTACGGGCCTTAGTACCAGCTGTCCTAATGGACTTACCTTACCGTTGTTCCATATGCGCTATCCACTTTTTAACACGTAGGACTTCCCCTTTGCCGGACTAACGCTTATCTTCCTCACCTGAGCGGGCCCACCTTAACTCTACCACGATACAGAACCTCTCGGCCCAACCCTGTTACTATTTTTCCGCCGTGAAGTCTTGCCACGTGTCGCGAGTCCGCGGGGGTAAGGGCCTCGTCCTTTCCCCACGGCTTGACCCCCTCGGAATTTCCACATACTGCCGTCATGTATAATCCGAGGCCTTCTCTCGTATATGAGTTGGTCTGTAAAGGCATGTCTCCCTAACCTTTGTGCCAGTCGTTAGCTATTGTTCCGCCTCTCCTCACTTAGTGCCATTTATCCATTGATTTCAATATATGTGCGCTTTACCACCCTTTTTCCCTTTCGGCTTGATTTGATTTGACACTTGCTACTTGGCATATAACTTTAATGCGACCTGGTTCCTTTTTTAGGGAGTTTCGTGGCTATTGCTGGGAATTGAACAACATGCTGGACGCCCCTGTGAATGGCCAATTCCTCAAGCCTTACTTCTAATTCTGATCCAGGTTGGGAATGCCTATTGTATTATATTGTATATAGCTTGTTTTAGCTTTTATTTTCATAAAGAAAGGGGTGCTGGAAAAATTATCAGAAGAAACGCAGAGGAATTGAAAAACAGAATGTTCATACAGAGATGTTCACTAGTCTGCGCGTTCTCAACATGTCCAAGGACGAACATGCCGTCCCCAGATGGAGCCGATGTTGTACATATTGACCCTTGCCTATAGATTTTTGGTCCGTTTCCTCATCCAAATCTATTCCAAACCCCTGCCGTGGCCTAAAATCCTCATGCTCCCGTTTAATATTACTACTTCCGCCCGAAAAATCCACCTTGCAAAGGTTAAAACCCATAATTTAAAACTTATCGGGCCCTGCCCCAAAGATTTTAGCCTTCCCCGTTTTGGTTGCCATATGTCCCGAGCGCAAAACCCCATGCCAAAAGGAAAGGGAGCTTAACAATGAATGTTTTCGGGCGCAATTGTAACCGTCAGATTCAAAGCCAATCAACGGAGCGGCGATTATTTTATGTGGTGGTCCCCTCACCCGTATCCATTGCCAAAACCAGCGGTTAATTCCGCACCACCTCCATCGAGCTGGTGGTATTCTCTATGGGGGCAGCGATTCCAACGAACGCGCGCTGCGTGTCTTTGGTACGGGCCTGAAAAACCACCATTTCGCACGTTAAAGGTTGGTAAATGGCCGGGCAGCGGAACTCACCCGCGCCGTTGGATCTGTCAGCCTCAATCCAATGGCAGATACCTTCCGAAGATGCTCGCACATTAACCTGTGTCCGTTGTGTCCCGTGACCCACCATTACGCTGCTCCCATCGCCTTCGAGCCGTTGATCTGTCTTCCAAAATCCGACGGCCCATAATCCAGTCTTCTCTGCCTGTTGACTCCGCAGCCAAGTCACCCTCCCACCTATCCTTCGTACACCCATGTGTCATCCTCTCGCATGTCCGTAGTATTCTTCCCCGCCGCATACATATGTATGTTTTTCATTCATATTCGTCGTTTTACTCAGTCATCACATTCATACTGTTTTACGTGGAAAATCCACATTCCGTCTATTTATCAAAGCCTCCATCATATTTCCTCTGCCACCCTACGTGTTCTTGTCATCTGTCCATGTATGTGACGTCAACACTATCTCCACCTTCACGCCCCTTACTCCTGAGCCTGGTTTTTCTAATGTATTGATGGATTTTGCAGGGTTTCAACAAACGGAAAGATGTTTTAATTCACATTCTTGGCTGCAGCAATAGAGCATCTCAGAAGGCAATTCAATTGAAGCTATCATTATGAAGAAGGGTCTTGAAAGCCACTATGATAAGACATCCATCATAGGAGCAGGATTTAAAATCTTTCGAACTCTCCAAGGACAATTTAAAGATGTCGGTTAGCGTATGGGGATATAAATGTTCCTGCAAAGAACATCAGCAAAGAATTAAAGATTTCAACAACCTCATTGAAGATTATGAGCTCATATCTGGTATTAAAAGACAAGGGTATCGGACCAGAGATTTTCTAGATCAAGCCGAGGGTACAATACATTAAAAATCATACCCTACAGATTATATTTCGGCTGATTTTCTTCTCAAGAAAGTACCGAAGGTTCATGAAGATTTTCTCTTATGTCGTGTCTCTGAAGAGATCTTCTTCCTAGTTCATTTATTCTTGCAAGCAACCTCAAGGTTTTATCGCAGCAGATTTTCCTCCAGCCAAGTACATAACATTTGTATATTTTATTATTTGTGTCTTTTTTATAAGGGGATTTTCATCCCCCAGCATTCATTTCTAAAGGCAGATGGTAAAGTACAGTCATTCATATTTAGTCATTCACAGTGTGGGCGCAAATGTTTTCCGCCATTTTGTTCAAATTAAGTCATTAAATGTGCTCCACCTACCTCCTTCTTGAGAATTCTCTATCTTTTCTATAAACCAAGAAATAAGACATTAGAGGGGTTCCATATTTCTATCAGCAAACTGTGCAGTGAAAAGGATTTTGTATACATTTTGTAACACTTCTGTATGAAGGTTCAGAGCTCGTAGGGTCTCAGTGAGGAGGATTTATAACTGTAATGAGGATTCTAGTCTTTGGTATCTCACAGTATGTAATTTTCTCATATGTGTTAATATAATATCTCATTTCATGCTATTTATCTTCTTGTATCATGCTCTATAATGCGAGTGGCTCACTAATCTTGAGTAAGGATTCATCCTAGCTGATGCCCATACTGGGGTTAGTCAAGCGCTTTAAATAGGCCTAGTCATGATATATTGTTCCATGTTCATCTTATCCATATTTTCTGCTATATTAGTTGCTTGAGGAGGGTGCTTTTAAAACGCCACTGTCATGTATGGATTCTTAGTTGGATAAGCCCATATGTGATTCTGTTGTGTATCTGGGTATCAGTCTCATGTTAACTAATATCTTCTTCATGTCTCTTCACTGCATCCACTTTCTGATATTTGATTTCTGTGGAATATTATTTGAACTGGCCCTCTTTACAGTAAGTTGTCTCTTAATTTTCTAATGCCTTTGTATTAGAGTTTTGCACAATGTTCCTACATTATTCTTGTCTTTGCATCAGCTTCTGAGAGAGAGTTTGGTCCCATTGAAACTTATTTCCTCATTTTACAAGTGATAGTAAGAGAGCTTTTGGATTGACAACCCAAGCTATATTATGAGCTCCTTGCTATATTAAGATGTCCTAGGCACTGGTTTATGGCAACTCTAGACTGTCTCTAGGGGTGACAAAATTGTCCACAACACCTTGCAAGTTATGTAAGGATGACCACGTTCTTATGGATTTTCCTGTAATTACATGGATATTAGAACTATGGTCCACCAAATCAAATCAACCTATATCATCAACCTCTGGAGAGATCATGGTGGTGACGAACCCTCAGCTAGTGATAATAAGGTCCATGGGAAATAGGGTAAAGTCAAATTTCCCTGTAATTTATGTGAAGGGAGTGATATCATTCACCTTTTTCCTTATATGGATGAGGCCTCTAATGCAATGGAAAAGATTATAGTTTTTGAGATGTGTCTTCCTGTTGAACACTGGAAGCTTTCCTCTAATCCTCCATTATTTCATCAAGTAATTAATCAAAATTCATCTCTGGTTGATCCCAATATCTATAAAAGTGAATCCCATGAGTTTGTTCTGAACCAACCATTGGTTGAGATGACGGTCAACCTGACTCCATTTTCATTTGATCATACCTTTCCCATAGAGAGTGAACCCCGTACCACTCAGATTATTTTTGTTTCTTTAGATTCCCATGAATTGGAGGGAAATCCTTGCATTCCCATGGTATAGGAGGGTGATCCTCCCATTCTGTTACACTAAAAACTGTCACCTTGACATTCTGCTAACTGTATGAGCTCATTAACACTCATACATGCCTCCTTTGCAAGTCCTACAACCTTTGTTCCTCATTCCAAACCCTGAAACTGGAGGAAAAACCCTTAAAACTCAAAAAAATCCTTGAGTGCATAGTGCTGCCAGGCTTTGCATCGTTTGCATAGCAAAGATGCACTTGTGTAATGTGAAGATAATGCGTTCTAGAGCAACACTTTCTGTGTTATATAATCTAGTGCCACCAGCAAGAATCAAAAGCGCGAAAGAAAAAGATTAAAAGTTGAATTTTGGTCAATTCTAGAAGGTTCTGGATGAAATTTTTTGGGGATGAGTACGCTTTAGTAAGGTGCATGTATCCCACACCTTAAGGAACTAATCCCTTGATGTGAGGAGCCTATCCCTTTTAAGGAGGGTTCTATCCCTTTAAAGGTGGAATCCTAACCTCCTCATTTGCTCTATAAAAGGAGGCATTGGGTAGCCTTTTGGGGTTAAGTTCAAAAAGTTAAGTTTTTTGGAGAAGATTTTTGAGTTGAAGTGTTGTTGAGATTTAGAATTCTTTCTGTGGAAGCTTTTGAGAGGAAAGATCACATACCTCTATGTGCTCCTGGAGGAAGAGTGCAAGACTTATCAAAGTAGAGGAGACTTCTGCTTCGGACCCCGGGAAGGCCTTTTCAAACATCAATGCTAAGGTTGTAAGGTTCTTCTGTTATTTTAAGATTAATACAATCAAGTTTTGTTTTTCTCAATAAATTATCGTTCGATTGTTTATTTCAATAAGCTATCATTTGATCGTTTATTTCATAGATTCCTTGATCACTATGATAGGTATGTTTTATAATTATTTGTTATATAGGTGCCTATTGATATTTTCTTGTTTGTGATTGCAGATCAACGAAAGATGATACTTTTTTGTGACAAAAGGGCCCTTGTTGCGACGAAGGATTATTGATGCAACGGAAGCACTGCGACCGCAAATAAGCATTTGGATCTAAGGTAGGATCGACACCTTCTTAGCATTTATTTGTAAAACGAATATACTTAGAGAAAGACAAACTTAGTTGTTCGTTTGTTGCTAGATTGTCTTCTGACACTAGGGAGATCGGTCTTGTCCGCAAGAACGATTTATCCGTCCAACAAATTGGCGACTCCGCTGGGGACAGAAAGAAACTTGTTGTTTTTGGTTCTCTTTTATTTTGATTTGAGGAAAAGTTTTTCCTGGTTTTTTATTGATGGATATCTGCCTGGGTAGCTTAGTTTTTCTTCTTTTTTTAAAAATTTTGAAATCTTTTATGTTTTTCTTAAAGTTTTCAGGGGACCGCACTTTGTCTTCACACACAGTGCGGGCATCTCCGCACTTTCCTTTAGTAAACAGTGCGGTACCGCACCTGTTACTTCTGGAAGCTTGCGGACCCTGTTAAATTTTGGAAAAACTTTAGATTTATTTTTTCTATTTTAGTTTAGATTTAATTTAGGATTCTTAACATCTACCTAGATCTGTATTTTTCGGTCAAAAATCTCTTGTTTCTGAATTTCTTTCAGCATATTCTTCATCTCATCAATCTCCATTAAGTTAATTGGGTGTTTTGAGTCTCTTTTTTGAGAAATTCTTAATTTGATTTCCTTTGGTCATTAATTGAAGGTTTGTCTCAATCTTTTCACAATTTTGCATCTTTTTGCTTTTGTTTTTGCAAAAAAAATTCCCCCTCATTCGCCGGGGGGGGGGGCTAAATTGTGTATGAGTGTTAATCGCCTTTGAGTGTTAATTGATCTTTGGAACTCTCACCCGATTTTCTTGACTTCCACTTGATTGGTTCTTAGATCACATTAGAATCATCTTGTGTTAGAGAATTCTCTTGCATAGATCACATGTGCATAATTAGAATTCTCATTTTCAGAATATGAATGAAAATTGTGCATAGATTACGAATGCATACTTTTCAAGTGAATTGTGCATAGATTACAATTGCATAGTTTACATTCTGAAAAATCAATCATAGATTTAGATCAGTTTTCTTTGATTTGAATTTAGATGTTTTTATGTTTGTTTTAAAAACACAAAAATAAAAAAAAATTGTTTTGGGATTGATTTGCATTAGTTTTTCTTGATGAAATTAGTGCATTAGAGAATTTGTTATATTTTCTCTTAGTGATCAATTTTTGCATTGTTGGAAGTGAATGGTAACTCTCTCCTTACTTTAGTTAGGATTCATCGAATTGAAAAGATTACATTATCATATTCGATTGCATTCAGTTTTGGTTCGGGTCATAACACCATTGGTTTCATATCCATTTATCCTTTTGAGTAATAACAGCCTAAATAACACAACGCTTAATTAAAATTCATCTAGTAATTTTTACATTTTTAGGGCTCTTTCCACCAATCTAGCTTAGGCTAGTGTCTTGGAATAGGTTTTAGTTAAATCTCCAAGACAGTAAAACAAACAAGTAGTCGATCTTGCGGTAGGAAAAATTCCAATTGTTACATCTATGCTCTGGGAAGCTCCTCCTAAAGGAGTCAAGCACGAGATCATATCTGAACCAGTGAGGTAATCAATCCTTCCTCATTGGGAACGATAGAAGATATACACGTATTAAAAACGGTAAACCTCGGATAGACCATTGTCGAGGAGCCTGGGGTCACTTGTCGGTAAACCTTGAATTATTTCAAGAAGCCTTCAAGAGGATTGAGCTTTGTTACTCTGCCCTTGCGTGTGTGTCGGATCATAGACTGTTCCCCCAGGTATATTTGTTTCAGTTGGTAACCTTAGTGACCATAATCTTTAGGATTCTTTCCTAAGGTGACGGTGGAGGGAAGACCTTTGTGCACTGGAAGCGGGGAGACGTCGACTAGACTCACTTGGACTCTGCAGAGGGTTATATTCACACGAGATGGTTTTGTGAAGAAACTTGTGCCAGTCTGTTTCATTAAGCAGGTTGTCGGGGTAACTGTTCCAACCGCCCTTTCTGTATTAAATTCTACGATGTTGGATTTCATCACCAACTAGTGTTTTTAGTACGGGAAGTTACTATTTATGTGTGGTTTGACTCCTAGATTTGATAGCGTGTGTTAATTTGTTTGTTTTTACTTTTAGAGACCATAGGTGTGAATTGTGAATTTTAATTGTTAGGTGTGAATTGTTAATTGTTAATTTTAGTTTTTTAAATTTTTAATAAAATTCACTGAAGTTGAATATAATGGCAACTGTTCCAGAATTTACCAACCAAGGAACCCCTCTTAACGAGAATCCTAGTACTTTTCCTTGCTTTGGAAATGTTGGTCCTCCTTATATGTTTACATTGTCATTACCTGGATTTACAATAGGTTTACCGATATGGTTATTTTCAACTTCGTTGGCCCTGAATACTCCATTTGTTCCACCTCAACCGAATGCTTCACCTAAACAGAGTTCACCATCTCAACATCACCAACCTTTTGTTGACCCTTTACCTTCTTCGTCTAATATTTCTTCCTCCATTTCTTCCTCTTCGCTTGGTAAAAGCCTTAACGCTAGTAACCAGGTGGCGAAGAAGAAGAAAGGGAAGAAGAAGGAGAAGAAGAAGAAAGGTAAGAAAGAAGTCAACCAACCAACCATGGCTGTAAATGTTAGTTGTGTTGAGGAAACCTCCAACAAGCTGTAGATTAGAAGTAGTTAGTGAGGATAGTTCCTTGTACTGTGTCAACCTCCTTAAAAAATGAATCAGTGGTGAGGATAGTTCCTTGTACTGTGTCAACCTCGTTAAAAAATGAATCAGTGAGTATGAGGAGAGTTCCTTTTACTGTGTCAACCTCGTTAAAAAATGAAACAGTGAGGGTGAGGATAGTTCCTTGTACTGTGTCAACCTCGTTAAAAAATGAATCAGTGAGTGTGAGGAGAGTTCCTTTTACTGTGTCAACCTCGTTAAACAATGAATCAGTGTGTCTGAGGATGGTTCTTTTCCTGTGTCAACCTCATTAAAAAATGAATCAGTTAGTCGTGAGGATAGTTCCTGTTACTGTGTCAACCTCGTTAAAAAATGAAACATGTAGGTGAGGATAGTTCCTTTTACTGTGTCAACCTCGTTAAAAAATGAATCAGTTGGTCTGAGGATAGTTCCTGTTACTGAATCAACCTCATTAAAAAAATGAATCAGGTCTGAGGATAGTTCTTTTCCTGTGTCAACCTCATTAAAAAATGAATCAGTAGGTAGATTGTAGAGAGTAGATTGGTAGATTAGAAATAGTGAGTTTGAGGATAGTTCTTTTCCTGTGTCAACCTCCTTAAAAAATGAATCAGTTGTTCAGAGGATAGTTCATGTTACTGAGTCAACCTCATTAAAAAATGAATTAGGTCTGAGGACAGTTATTTTCCTGTGTCAACCTCGTTAAAAAATGAATCAGTTGGTCTGAGGATAGTTCCTGTTACTGAGTCAACCTCATTAAAAAATGAATTAGGTATGAGGATAGTTATTTTCCTCTGTCAACCTCGTTAAAAATGGTCAGTTGGTCATGAGAATGGTTCACATTACTAAGTCCCAACCTCGTTAACAAATGAATCGAGGTATGAGGGCAGGTTCTTTTCCTGTGTCAACCTCATTAAAAAATGAATCAGTAGGTTATGTAGGTAGATTAGAAATAGGTAGATTGTAGAAGAGGAAAGTTCCTTTTACTGTGTCAACCTCGTTAAAAAATGAAACACGTTGCAATGAGCATAGTTCTTTTCCTGTGTCAAGCTCATTAAAAAATGAAACAAATCCTCCCCTAATTGAGTCGAATCTTTGAATAGACCTCGTAAATGTTAAGTCATAAATTTAGGTTAGTTTTTAGGTCGGGTCTTTCATATGATCTCGTAAATGAACCTTCATTCCATCCAGCTAATTACTAGTAGTGTACTTAGTTGAATGAAATGAAGCTGGGGGGGCATGCACTCTAGCAGTTACGCTTAGGGGGCATCAAGCACAGTTTTCTCTTTGTTTCAAGCTTCTGTAAAAATGAAACCACTCTGAAGCATAGTTTTTCTCTGTTTCAAGCTTCTGTAAAAATGAAACCTATCTTGAGTCAATTTCGGTTATTTTCAAGACTCGTTAAACTCATGAAAATCCCGAGATGATTTTGCTATTTTTCATTCATAAAACACATGAAAATGCGGGATTCTTTCGCGTCTTTTCCTACTTGTTAATTAAATTGAAAGTCGGCCACATGAGTACATTTTTATCCCTCTTTCGAACTCGTTAAAATTTACAGAAAAAGCGAAACTACTAAGTATACTTTTATCACTTTTTCGAACTCGTTAAAACTTACCGAAAAATCGAAACCATGCAGTTCTATTTTAAGCCCTTTTCAGAGTCTCTAAACATGAAAAGATCGCCGAGAACTTGATTATTCGAACTCGTTAAAGTAAATGAATGATCGTCCTTTCAGTATAAGTTTACCCCTTTTCCGGACTGAAATGGACTATTTACGAAAAAGGTATATGTTGACTAATTACGGTGAATAGAGTTCTCTCCCACATTATTTTATCCTTTTTCGGGCACGAGAGACTAAAATTACGAAAAAGTACACCCATGTAGTTTTCTTAATTTTTTCTTCGGCTCACTAAAGCTGAAAACAGGAGTTTCTCCTATCTTTGGACTGCGTTAAAACTTAACGATAAAGGACATGTCAATGTAGCAAGTTCAACGAGGGCAAGACCTCCTTCTTAGGGTTCGAATCTTAAACTAAGTTGGACTCATCCGAAGGATAAGCTTATAAACAAGCAAATGTTATCCTCCTCAAGCTTGTCAAAAATAAAGAGGTACTTGCCAAAAATGGTGGGGGAAAAGAGAGAAAAACGAACCTGTTTGTCACATTTTGATTATTCAGAAAACCATTAACCACTCTTGAACACGACACTTTTTGTTCACCTGGGTTGGGAAATCCTTTGCCTAACAGTTAATCAAACCACATTGAAAGTCTTCAGCCGGTTTCTGGGTATTAGCTTTGGGTCAATTGTTACCAAACCATCTGCAGTGTCGTTATGTGTTCAAGAGGACAGTTCAAATAAACCATTCATCTGCAAAATATTTGTCTTCCATTTTGACCATCCCTGAGTCAGTCCTTGCCAATATATTTCTTCAAAACTTGATCTATGATTTTGTGTTGTGGGCTTGCCTACGACGGATCACTTCCTATCGACGACAACTCATTATCTAGGAAGTTGATCTAGAAATCGTCAGTACCTTGAAATCTGCATGCCTTAATGGCAGGTTTCTCGCCTTCGACGACAGGTTGCATCATTGACCTTCGATTGAATGATTCCGTGAGATGTTCGACTTCAGCTCATTCATTCACATTTCATGGATTGTACTGGGTACTTTGAGAACCATTGACATTACTGGTGGTTTCTCTCACACTTGTTAACAGTTTACATCATTGACTGGTAATCAAGTGGTTTCTACCATGTTCAACTTCAACACATTTAATCACATGGATAGATTCGTACTAGTTCGAGATGCGGAAATCAAGACCCTGGATCTAGTTTCCACCATCCAGGCTGCGAGGAATTTTGTTATCATTTATACAGTAGACTATTTATAAACAGATGGATGCGTCCATACTGTGTCTACAAATGTCTATACTTGTATTCAAAATCATTCCTGTATCAGAACAATTTAGAGTTAGTTTTAGTTAGTTTTGATCTGAGTATGGGAATGCCTACCTCAGCGATGATATGATTACATATATATATATTTTGCATTGAATGTTTTGACAGGTTCCGACTGGGGTGTCCACAGCATGATCCTTGAAATGATAAAGTACTTCACTCTTCATATATGACAGACTTCATCTTCATCTATTTCAGACTTCGCGCTTTAGGGGGCAATTTGTTACACTAAAAACTGTCACCTTGACATTCTGCTAACTGTATGAGCTCATTAACACTGATACATGCCTCCTTTGCAAGTCCTACAACCTTTGTTCCTCATTCCAAACCCTAAAACGGGAGGAAAAACCCTTAAAACTCAAAAAAAGCCTTGGGTATGCAGGTAACATGAAGCCTGCATGCGTTTTTAGCTTGGGTACGCATGTAATGTGAAGATAAAATGCATTCTAGAACGCACTTTCTCTGTGTTATAGGTGCGGTACCCCTGTAAAGTCAAAAAGCGCGAAAGAAAATATTAAAAAGTTGAATTTTGGTCAATTCTAGAAGGTTCTGGATGAGATTTTTTGGGGATGAGTACGCTTTAGTAAGGTGCATGTATCCCACACCTTAAGGAACTAATCCCTTGATGTGAGGAGCCTATCCCTTTAATGGAGGATTCTATCCCTTTTAAGGTGGAATCCTAACCTCCTCATCTGCTCTATAAAAGGAGGCATTGGGTAGCCTTTTGGGAGGTTAAGTTAAGCTGTTGGAGATTGAGATTGAAGTGCTGTTGAGATTTAGAATTCTTTCTGCTGAGCTTTTGAGAGGAAAGATCACATACCTCTTTATGCTTCTGGAGGAAGAGTGCAAGACTTATCAAAGTAGAGGAGACTCCTGCTTCGGACCCTGGGAAGACCTTTCGAACATCAAGGCTAAGGTTGTAAGGTTCTTCTGTATATTTTAAGATCAATACAATCAAGTTCTGTTTTTCTCAATAAATTGTCGTTCGATTGTTTATTTCAATAAGCTGTCGTTTGATCATTTATTTCATAGATTCCTTGATCACTATGATAGGTATGTTTTATAATTATTTGTTATACAGGTGCTATTGATATTTTCTTGTTTGTGATTGCAGATCAACGAAAGATGATACTTTCTTGTGAAAAAAGGGCCCTTGTTGCGACGAAGGATTATTGATGCAACGGAAGCACTGCGACCGCAAATAAGCATTTGGATCTAAGGTACGATCGACACCTTCATAGCATTTATTTGTAAAACGAATATACTTAGAGAAAGACAAACTTAGTTGTTCGTTTGTTGCTAGATTGTCTTCTGACACTAGGGAGATCGGTCTTGTCCGCAAGAACAATTTATCCGTCCAACACATTCCCATAAAACAAGGGGGAATTTCTCACATTCCCACAAGACCCCCTAAGTAGTATGGTCACTTCCTCTGATTGGAGTCGAATGGCAAGATATCTTCTTCCTTGTTACGTGCTATTTGATATCACAATACAGGTTAGTTATGTGGCCATACCTAAGACAATAATAGATGAAGGAGCATCTTTTAGTATTCCATCCTCGAGTACTTGGAAATATTTTGGCTCTCCACAAATTTTTCATGTTACCCAGAATTTGGTATCTTTTAACAAAGGAACTAGTCAATGGTTAGGGATCCTTCCTAAGTTTCCTATTACTTTGGGAGGAAAGACTGTATATATAGATGTCATGTTTTTCCAAGGTCCTTTGGACTTTAACTTAATCCTTCGGTGTGACTATACTTATGTCATGGGAGCTCTTATCTCTTTTCTCTTTCATGTGACATGTTTCCCATATGAAGGAATAATTGTGACCATTGATTAGATGTCATTCATTGGTCATAATCTAGATCTTAATCAACCATCATCGCTAAAGGACCCTTACATGAAAGTGGTGTTTGTACCACCACAGGTTAATTATGTGGAAACATGTTCCATGCCCACATCTACTCATGATATAATCATTGATATAGTGCATCATGTACTCGGGGCAGTGGACCCTTATTTCTAGTGTGTTGTTCTCCTGTCTAATGATAACCTCTTATGGGCCATGAAAAAAGTCTTGGATCATAGTTCCTTGTATTTTGTAAAGCTCCTTAAAAAATGAAACAAGGTATTCGAATTAGAGCTCCATTTCTTGTGTCAAGCTCCTTAAAAAATGAAACAAGGTCTCTAGAGAATAGTTCCTTGTCTTGTGTGAAGCTCGTTAAAAAAATGAAAAAAGGTGTCACGAGCACATTTATTTTACTATTTCAACCATATTAAAAAAATAAATAGGTCCCTATGAGAATAATTATTTCATTATGTCAATCCAGTTTAAAAAGGAAAGAAATCGCCTTCTAATTCAAGTATTTGATTTGATGTCGTAAATTTCCAGTTGAGTCTTTCACTTGATCTCGTAAATGAAACGTCATTCCATCCACCTGTTAGTAACCATT
The DNA here is from genome assembly GCA_034641835.2 of Pinus albicaulis. NCBI lineage: Eukaryota > Viridiplantae > Streptophyta > Pinopsida > Pinales > Pinaceae > Pinus > Pinus albicaulis. The sequence continues at coordinate 979,213,268 of CM076581.1, read as the reverse complement.
AGTTTACATAGGTGAATGAGATCAAGCATAGGGGGCATGTACCTTGAATCGATTAATTATGCTGGGAGCATGAAAAATTATTCCAATCATAGTTTGTCTCTGTTTCAATCTTGTGTAAAAATTAAACCACTCTCAAGAATAGTTTTTTCTCTGTTTCGAGATTCTGTAAAAAATGAAACCGTTCCGATACACCTCTCGTGATTTCCCTTTTATCTGCCTTTTCTTCCAGACAAGACTTGGTTTTCTCATTTAATTTTCACCATCTACTTTGTTATAGGTCAATTTGGGCACCATTCCCAATGACCTAGTTAACTGGGCATCATCTCTAGGATCGATGATCAAAGGGTCTATCATTCCCTATCATCTCAGTCGATGTATGCTCTAAGACAGGAAACATTCATGAATCAAACAAGATTTTCATCAAAGCAAGGCTTTTCCATGGTTTGAAGTTTATTATTAAACATTTGGGAGTTGACCAACAAAGGCTCTAAAGGGCCTAAGTGCGTTGCATATGCAGGTAGCTCCATTCTAGGCTTCTCTACAAAGCACTTCCTGACATTCAAAGGTGTGTTGGTCAGAATGGGAGAAAAATTCTCATTGTTCCGGAATCTCCACTTGGACAATGTCTTCTAAAAGGGTTCACATGTGTCATGCTTCGGATCCAAGTGTCCATTTGACATCTACATGGCTGGAAAACATGTCTTGCCTAATTTTGGAATGCAATTTATTGAAAAACAACCTACAGTTCATCTATAAATTTAGCACAAAGCTAAGTGTTCAAGGGGGAAGAATTTGAGTAGAGAAATGCTAGAGAATTTTTATTAGAGAGTTTGATTTGTGGAACTGTTGGTGCAGAGACTTATGCTGTGATGAGACTAAGGAACTTTGCTAGAAGGTCACGATGAATCAGTCACTAGGTTGTAACCTCTCCTTCTATCATCAATAAAGAGTACTTCTTTTTTTTCCCTACATGCATCCTTGTTTACTTTGATTTTCCATGTTGCAAAATATTTGTTGATGAATGTAGTTTATGCTTAACTGATTTGGCTAATTAGCTTAATAGATATCTAGATTATTTTATCTTCTCCTGTTTCAGTGCTCTTTCTTGCAGGAAGCCTTCAACTATTTGAAACCACTTGAAGTTGAGGCTGTAGTGGAAGTGACAGAAAGGAGCCATTTGGAAGCGACTGAAACAAGTAAGAATCCAATCCTCTCTGTATATCTGTTCTGAGTTAGGAAAAAGGGTAGTGCAGTCTTTCACCTGTTGTTCTAGACTAGATACCAGTCTAGGGAAGCGTAGTTTATTCGTAGATTACAATTCTGGCCCAACAAACTGGCGACTCCACTGGGGAGAATTTCTCTTGAATCTTGGTGTTTTAGTCTCTAATCTACTTTCTAAATCCACCTAGTAGTTATTTCACATAAAAATTAGACATTTTTAGAGTTCAATTTTCAAATTTAGTGAGCCAAAAGATAGCTTTTTCTTTGTTTACTGCGCTCAACGCACCCTTGGTCAGGGCACAGTACTTTGTAGAGAACTGTCTCCCTTGTCAACCTGCGTTGCAGAGCACTGTCTCCCTTTGGAGACTGCATTGGCTCCTGAAAGGAACAAATCCCGTTGAATCTGACTTTGTATTTTGCTTCAGTTCTGTTTGTTGACTTGTTCTGAAAAGTTTAATGTTCTATTTGACTAGTAGCTCTATATATTTCTTTTCCTTTGACTGAAAATTTGTTCAATGTTGTTTTAAAAAGTTTTTCATTATCATTGACAAGTTGATTTCAAAGTACTTTTTATGGTCGCATTATGAATCGTTTGCTTTCGAAATAGGAAATTGTCATAAAGTCTTCATTTCCTTGATAGGAGAATTTTTTGTTGAAATCTATGTTTTTCCTTCAAAAGAGAAATTGTTGTTTGTATTCTTCATTTCTCAAAAGTAAAAAGCATTTCGATTATTGATCTAGTGCACCTAGTTTTCTTTCTGCATTAATAACATTAAGGAAACTGAAAAGAAAAACTTGCATTTGCATGTAGGATTGTGTGTTTTTTGCAAAAGGAACATTAGGAAATCTGCATTTAATTTGAGATTCATTGATTTTTTTTTCGTTCATTGATTTGTTTGCTCTCAAATTACTTGCTCTTTCCCTTAGTAGCTACGTCTTTCATTGAAAAAGTTGAAAGTGAAAGTTTTTTTATCATTCTTAGCTTGCATTTTAGGAATTTCACATACATAATCGTGGTGAACCTGAAACACAAACTCTTAAGCAAGATCAACATAAAATAAATCTCAATTTACTTAACAACGCTTTGGAACATTAATGATAACATTTAGAGGTCTAGGCTAGAGACGTGTTTCGGCGTCGTAAAACATAGCAGCTGTCGTTAACTTGTCTGTGATACATTCCGAGTGTGATACCTCACTCCACGTACGTAAGTATATCATAGCTCGTCCACGTACTCTCAGGTATATTGGGAGGTGTTACAGTACGATAAGTATAAAGGGGTGTTCTCACTGTGCGGTTTCGCATCAGACAATGCTAATATGGACATGGGCCTCCACGTACCTTCGGGTATATTTGGGACGAAAAATTTTAGGTGCTATCCATCCATAGTGAACCGAGTCGGCTGCCTTGAAATTGTGATACACCGAACACAAAATTCGGGGAGATTACCTTCCTTTACTTTTTGGTTTGCTAAGAGGTATTCTACAGTTCACAGTTTCCAGGTAAAAATTTTTGCCTAGCATTACCCTCTTTTTGTTTTTTTTTTTTGGATAAAATAAATCAGTAATCGTGGAAGAACATAATCCTACCCCCCGTTGTTCGCGTAGATTAGCTTTGAAACCACCTTTACCACCGGAAGTATTTCTGGTAGGCGAAGGTGATCACGATCTATCGAATCAAGTACAACTCATACCTATGGAGAAAAATAATCTTTTAATCTAGAGTTAGCCCAAACTATCTCCACACATCTCGGTTCATTTACTGTTGTCGAAACGGAGCCTTCACAGTTACCTGTGGTTGCGATCTATTCAGCCGCTGAGACCATACCTCCTGGACCTGACATTTTTCAATCACATATTGATCCAGATCATGTCTCTTCTTTCCCAGAACATCTGAATCCTGAATCTGAATAGCCGAAATTTGTTCCTACCTTGGTCATCCAACAAAGTTCTGTAACCCCTGAAACTCCTATTTCACACAGTCAACCGTCTGAAATATAGTTTGGGCCTGCCAGTGAAGTTCTTCCTTCTGGTTTAATCGCAATTGAAGAAATTCCTCAACCTCATACACCTTTAAGTAAAACCCACTTTGGGGGAGACCTTTACCTGTACCAGTCATTTCCTCAATCGTTTCCATCTTATTTTTTTTATCATATTTCCATTTAGTCTCCCATCGATTTTTGAGGGTATACACTTGGTGAAACTACCATGTCTGAACCAACATCTTCGGTTGGGTCTACTGTTCCTATTACGTCATCTCCTACCCTCGCTACTCCGTCAATGTTCACAACATCACCAGAGTCATATTTGCACAGTCGCCCTTCAGTCCCAATAGGTTACAAATCACTATCTAGAACTTTCTCTAATGCACCTTCACGTTCATGATCTTTGCCAATGTCATCATCTGGTGTTTTAACTGGTAGTCCTATAGTTAGTACTGAATGACTTGTTACATTAAATCCATCATCAGGGCAATATTAAGCCAGTCATTATGGGTCAAATCCTTTATCAATTAGACTCCCAACATTCGTTGAACAATATTATCCATCTTATTATCCTCCTTATGATGGGGGGCAACCTTCGGTTACCCAATATGACAGTACTCAGTCACATTTTGGTCAGACTAATGTTGACTTGAATTTTTTTCAATGGCAGCCCACTCTGCCTATCCAACCACAAACGGTTGTCCAATCATATCAACCAATTCAACCTGTTACACTGACTTCAATACCATTTTTTAATACATCTATACCCCTATTACAACATCAAAATATTGTTCATCAACCTTATCAGGTGAGTTCTTAAACTCAATATCATCAAAATTTGGGTCCACAAACTCAAAATCGTTCGGTTAATTTACAACAACCTATATTTGGGATCATTTATTCACAAGCTGGTCCACCATTTTATGGGGTGTCACAAACAAAATATGGTTATACATATCAACCGAATCCAAATTATACAAATTTGGGTTATAATCTTGGTGGACAGACCCCTTGGCAGCCAAAGCCGCAAATTCCTCAAACTTCATTTCAACAAGTAACATATCCAAGTTTTGGTCAACGACACTCTCAAGCATTTGCCATGAAAAACAACCCCTATCTGGGTTACCAGCAACAAATCCCATATGTCGGTGCTCAAAGACCTGTTGCCCAAGAAATTCCATCTTATCCTAGTTATTCTCAAGTTGACCTTAATAGACAATTGCCTTTTGTTTCAACCTTGGAATTATCAGATTTAAACCGGTTAACTAATGATCTTATAAATTATGCTCCTTGGTGGCCGGTGATACCACATAAATTACCCTCTGACATTCCTAAATTCAATGGAAACCCTGGAGAAGACCCATAAACTCATGTTATGACTTATCATTTATGGTGTTCATCTAATTCCCTAAATGATGATTCTGTTTGATTACGTATTTTTCAGAGAACGCTCACAGGTCTGGTAGCTAAATGGTACATTGAATTACCTAAAGCTTCATTCGAAAATTTCACCACTTTGGCTACTGTATTTTTGACCCATTTCCAGTTACCGATCAGATACGAAACTGGAACGTAAGTCTTGACCAACTTCAAACAAAGAAATGCTACTCACATTTCATATTATATTCATGAGTGGCGTCGTCATCGCCGAATGGTTAAGACATTTGTTCCCGATCAGCTGCTTGCTGAATAGTTCATCAAATCCTTTTTACCATCTATAACAGAGGATGTGGCTAAAGGTGGCGTCGTCACAGAAGAGCAAGTCATCGCTCGTGCCCAGTATTTAGACTTGATTTATACTCAGTTTGGCACACTCTATGAGAAAATACCAAATGCGCCGTGATCTAATTTCAATGTTCATCCTCAAATAAAGGACTCTCATGCCAGAGACGGCTTGATAGGCACTGTAAATACAAACAACACTAATACATCTGATACTACTCCTACTTTCAAAATCAACGCCGTTTCATTTGACAAAGGAAAAAGTGATAAGCAACCAGGAAGTAAGAAAAAGGGGAAATCAAAGAAAAAGCAAACTTCTAACCCGTACGAATGATCATCTGATCAATCGTCAGGACCAAGGAACCTCGTTATCCATGCATAATCTGTAATGAGGAACACTTTGTTATGGATTGTCCTCACCATGCTAAAGTCTCAAAAGTCATCAAGACTTCTACTACATCAGCTGTGTTGACAGACCCATTTCCAAATCCAAACACAAATTTGGTTGCTACGGATCCGGCTCCTAGTTCCCAAGTGTTAATATTATCCAGTACAAAACCTTCACAGGATATTTTGGTGTCGACGTAGAATAAAAACTATGGTAGTCCAGCTGATCAACCTACTACCTTGACAACGAATCCATCTACTAAATCAATACCACCTCCAGTTATTCCTGAATTGACGATCAAGCCACCGAAGGGAGTAGTTCATAAATCGACATATAATCCTCGAGCAAGAGCTACAAAAAATTATAATATAGTTGAATATTTGGCTCAATCCCCTTCAGCTATGTCTTCTCTTGAGGTATTACAAAATTGTCCCTCCTAGAAGCAGGCTTTATTGTCGGCCATTGGTGGAATTGATCCGACTGATTCTAATCTTGTCATCTTTAATCATACGGACTATGTGCCACAACTACTAGCATAATTGGCATTCTCCATCCAAGTAAATGTTCTCAATCACCTTGTTCATAACACTATTATTGATGAGGGAGAATCTATGTGCATTATGTCTCTAAACTCTTGGAAGTCACTTGGCTCGCCTCGATTATTACAACCATCAAAAATGTTGAAGGATTTTGATGGAAGAACATATAAACCGTGTGGTATTATCAATAACCTGCAAGTTGAATTAGGCGGAAAAAAAGTAAGTATTTATGTTGAGGTTGTTGATGAAACCCTTGAATATAATATTTTACTAGGAAGACCATGGGCATATGCGATGACTGCTACATATTTTAGAATGGTTTCCTTTCCTCATAAAGGTACTATTACAGTCATTAATCAATTTATTTTTTTTACTCTACTTAACAGGTAACTGGAAGCATTCCGTATGTTCACTTAACCCAACTAGAAATCCAGAACATTGGTGTAGGAATCTTAAAGGATTCCACTCTTATGGGAACCTTTTCATTACCGCTGCCCAAGACGTCGGCAGAAATTGCAATCATAGAGACCTGCTACATGATCTCTTCCACTCCATCTGGCTTAAGGAAGAGTACGGATGATTCTGATATTTCTATGTTGGATGATGTTTTGCTGCTCAGCCCTATTGACAGATGAAAATATTTTGGAAGCTATGATGGAAGAAGGAGAACCATGGGAAGATTATCATCATCGTTCCCATCTTCTAGATTATGAAGAAAATAATCTTAGTGAGCTATATCACCCATCCATTCAAAATTTCTTTTCGAATTCTTTTCCGATTAATGCAATTGAATCTGAGCGAAATTTATCAAATATTGAAGAAATGATTTCTATCGATATTTCAACTAAACCTAGCATTGTAGAAAATATTCATGTCGGTGTATCTTGTTCTCCATCAGAATTTGATTCATATCGCTCTCCTTTTCCTGAATTTCGTGACGTATTTGCTTGTTCTTACAAGGAAATGCCAGACATAGATACTAGCATAGTTGAACACACTATTAATATGTATCCTGATGTCAAACCAGTGCGTCAATGGCTTCGTCCTGTTCATCTGAAAAAATCCGCTGCCATCAAAACAGAAGTTGAAAAACTTTTGCATGTTGGTTTCATTTACCCTGTTTCGCTAACTCAGTGGGTTTCCAATATCGTTCCTGTTATGAAAAAACAAGGAACCATTAGAGTGTGCATCGATTATCAGGATGTTAATCAGGCTTGTCCAAAAGAAAACTATCCTACACCCTTTATCGACCAGATTATTGACGATTGTGCTGGATGCGAAATATTTTGTTTCATGGATGGATTTTCCAGCTACGATCAAATCAATATCCACCCAGATGACCAACATAAGACATAATTCATCTGTTCCTGGGGCACATTCGCATTTCAAAAACTTCTGTTTGGTTTAAAGAATGCTGGGGAAAATTTTAAGAGAGCAATGGATTATGCTTTCAATGACATCAAGCACATTGTTCAAACATATCTAGATGATTTACTAGCACATTCATGAAAACGGAATGATCACTCGATGCATTTGAGAGCCATTTTCTTACGTTGCTGACACTACAAGATATGCCTCAATCCACACAAATGTGTGTTTTGTGTTGGTTATGGTCGATTACTCATATTCGTAGTCTCAAAAGAAGGAATTCGAATAGACCCATTGAAGGTTTAGGCCATTCTTGATTTTCCTGCACCCTCAAACTTACTTAAAATACAAAAACTTCAAGTAAAGGCTAACTTCCTTAGAAGGTTCATTCCAAACTATGCCGAAATGGCTAAAGGATTTACTCGATTATTGAAAAAGGGGGTTCCCTTCCATTGGGACCAAGTTGCGCAAGCTTCTTTTGATGCTATGAAGGACCATCTTCTCTGAGCGTCATTAATGTATCCTCCAAATTATTCAAATGATTATTTCCTATATATCGTCGCGGCTAAAACGACCATCGCTATGGTTTTGGTCCAATTAGAAAATGGAATTTAAGTACTCGCACGTGGAAAAGTTTTCCCTGGAAGCTGTTCAAGCTGTCCAAAGATTTCGCCATTATATCCTACTCCGAAAAAAAACAATAGTTTTGGATTGCAATCCCATGACTTACATCTTATCACGTCAATTGCTGGGGGGGAAATATTTAAAATGGATCGTCATTTTGTAGGAATTTGATTTGGAATTCATCAAATCCAAGTCAAAGAAATCTTTAGTTTTGGCTGAGCTTCTCCATGACCTTCCCTCTGATATTACTGCAACTACATCAGAACCATCTATTCCAGACGAGTCTCTTTTTCTGATCGGATCATCTGATCCTTGGTACGGGGATTTCATCATTTATCTCCAGACCCAAACTTTTCGACCTAATACCTCTCGCTCTGATCAGCGACGTATTCGATACCAAGAAAAAGATTATCTGATCGTCGGCGATACACTTTATTATCGTGGTGTTGATACCATTTTAAGGAGGTGCCTCACTCATGAGGAGGCCGAAAAAGTGTTAAATGATTTTCATGCAGGGGCATGTGGTGGTCATTTATCTGGTTATGCTACCGCTCAGAAGATACTTCGCGCCAGTTAATTTTGGCCTACTATTTTTCGAGATTTTATCCTCGCAGTCAGAAGTTGTCATGCATGTCATATTTATGACCGTAAAATCCGAAAACCGCCAGCGCCAATGCATCCTGTTGTATCTGCTAGACCATTTACGAAATGGGGTATTGATTTCATGACTTGTAACCCTCCTTCATCCTGGGGGGCACGGTTATATTATTGTCGTAGTTGACTATTTTACCAAATAGGCTGAAGTGATGCCTAGATTCAACAACACAGGACAAACATTTGCATTGTTTTTCTTCAACCATGTTATTGCACGGTTTGGGGTCCCATAGGCTACAGTTACGGATCATGGGAAGCATTTTTCACAACCATATGATGTCTGAAATGACAGCTAAGTTAGGATTGTCGCATGATAATTATACTCCTTATTATCCACAATTGAATGGACAAGTTGAGGCTATTAACAAAATTCTTAAATGAATGCTTCAGCGAATGATAGGAGTCCGTAAAAGGAACTCGCACTTGATCCTGTACTCCGCCTTGTGGGCGTATTGAACATTAGTGAGAAACGCTACTGGATTTACTCCTTTTAAATTGGTGTATGTTCTGGAAGCCATCTTACCAATCCAATGCAAAATATCATCGTTAAAACTCATGATATACTTGTTACCTGACACCTTTGAAGAAGAAACGTGTCTCCTTAACCTCATCCATTTAGATGAAACACGTCATGAAGCCCAATTGGCCAACGAAGCACATAAGAGACGTATAAAGGTGCAATACGACAAAAATGTCTAGCCTCGCATCTATTCAGAGGGCGACTTGGTCCTTATTTATGACTAGGACGCTGATAAATTAGGTACAGCAAAATTCAAGCCATTATGGCATGGCCCATACATTGTCAAAAGAGTTCTTGCTAAAGGCACCTATGAATTAGTTGATTACGATGGGATTCCATTGGCACAACCTAGAAATGGGTTGTATCTTAAACGTTACTATGCTTAATCATGAGTGTTAGTATGAATCCTTTGTCGAAGTGTACGAAAAAGGACCACTTTAGCTACGCATAACTAATAGCCCTAACAACAAAAGTGGCTGCCAATATCTTCAGATCTGCGGTTAGTTAGACATAAAAGAGCTGCAAAAAACCAGATCTATGCATGGAAAGACATTAAGCAGAAAAAGTAAGGGTTTGCTCCATATGCCAATAGACAAGACAAGAACAATTTTTGAAAGAATTTTTATATTAATGGGGCACCTGGGAGGAAAACAAGAAGGTGTATCCAATTCCCCTCAGTGGGATGGGTTCTTGGAAGTCCTCAGCACTTCAAATCTAAGATTTCTCTCTCTTGTTGGTGTAGAAGACCCACACAAAGAATGGAACTCAAAGGGAGCTCACACAGCAAATGGCAGAAAATGGTGACCAAGTGTATAGATCCAGAGTGATCTAATAGGCAACAAAAGGTGAAGAATGGTTGGAAAAACCCTCCTATTTATAACAAAATATTGGGTCATTCTAGATCTTGGTGCATGGGTTAACCAGATCTAGATCCACTTTTTATGGAATATTTTATTATATTTGTTGGAGGGAAAAGGTGTTTGACTTGGGTCAAATCCCTTGATTTGTCAAAAATAAATAAATAAATAATTTATTTATCTTTTAAGGAAGTGGTTGGAAGACAATCAAATAATGATTTATTTAATTATTTGTGTTTATCATTACATTTAACAAGGAATATTATCTAAATAAGATTTAAATAATTATTCCTAGAAAACAAGGGGATAAATAAAGGCTTATCTAATTAACTCTTTGTTTTTTGTTAAACATGACCTGGAACAATAATTAACCATGGTTTAATTAATTATCTCCATGAGGAAAATCAAACAAATATAGGCTTGTTTAATATTTCCTTTTGGGTTTCCCTTGTCAGACCTACAGTCAACCTAACAAATGTGGTTTAATAAGTTATTTAACATAGCAAGGCAATTTTAAATAGTAAAATTGGTCTTTATATGGTGTACTTGGGTCCATCAACGACAATAGGTTAGATGACCCACAGTGTCGTATTGCCTCAGTCATAAGTAGAAAAGCCGGAGAAAATCGTATGACCGAAGTAGCACAAGAACTCACAATCACTTTGCTGGGCAAAGCGAGAGAAACAAGGCAGATAGTGTGTTGAAGAACTAGACTTCGAGGAGACGAGACTCGTGGTGTGCAAAAAAGTCTCTTTTTTTATGAGAGGGTACCAGTCAAGGCGTAAGGGGCACAACTATGCCTACCCCAGGACAAAAGTACAGAAAATTAAGAACAAGGGATCGAACTATAGAGTAAGCAAATGCAGACAATCATGAGCGTAAAAAAATAAAAAAAAAAAATACAATGAGGAATCCCACACATATGATGTGTGCTCCGGGGATAACACCAGATTGGTACAATAACAATATCCTAGCACATGAGATAAATATACAACCCGACCCCCCGTAAAATGGGAAGGCTCACAAAATCTGACCTGGACACATGTAAATCAAAGACAACATATGGCTAAGGCCAACATCATCAAATATCCGGAGTCGCATCAAGGTCGCAAGGAAGAGGTCATCCCGGCATGTGGGGCCACCCAGTGGCCACTTTCAAGGAGAAGGAGACATCTTCACACACAGCCCTAGGAATCATCAAGAGCCATCGCTTATCAACGAACCATCAAGTATAGGGATCTCGCTGCGTCGAAAGAGTCGAGGAAACAATCAAGTCAAAGGGAACGAGAGATCCCTTTGCTCGATCCGAGGCACCGAACAAGAGTGGAAGTCAAAGGCACACCGCCTTCAGACCCGGCGTTTCGGAATGAATGAGTCGATGTCGACAAGGAGTTCGCTGCATGGTGAGGCAATGAGAAATCTCTCAATTACAAGGTGAGAGAAAATAGTAGAGCGACGACAAACTAACACTAATGATGATAGGGAATGGAAAGGATCGAGGTAGCTAATGGATGACTTCCTCACAGTAGCACAAAGGGCATGAAATGACATGGCGCTCACCGACACAAAATATCATAAGGGATAAGGGACAATGGGACTGAAGAAGAAGGCCGTGCGACACAAGAGAGACCAAGCAATGAAGCAGATGGAGGGTTATATGGGTACAAAGGGACCAGAGACTCATGAATGAGATGACGACTCAAATTGGATGCGTTTAAACAAGGGCGACTCGATGGTGTTTCCACACAAAGAAGGACCAATGGGGATCAAAACATGAGTACAAGGTGGAACTCATGACGAAAATCGACACGAACATGGACAAGTATGGAGTGCGAAGTGGTGCCCCGAGTACAAGTGTCGAAGTGAGGAAATTCGATTTAAAGTGGAGAAGGGTTCTCTTTCGGACGTGCAACAGGTCCCCGACTTAAGGATGAAAGTACAAAAATATGTCGAAGCATTCATTTAAACAAACACGTATCCTTCGAAGGGAAATGCTAAGGCAATATTTAAGATACAGTATTGTGCAGGATTAGGAAGAGATTGCCTTCGAAGTCCCTCTTTCAGCATGCTCATCACTTATCCCGATCGATGACGAAGGACCCAAAGCTAATGAGTCAACCCATGACCAAGGACATCATGGTCTGTCATATACTAGAACAAGGTCGCTTTCCGTGAAAAGGAAGAGGTCGGGATTCTTTTTGGTCATGTTGAGTTTTCGGTGTGTTTTCGTCGCTTTCATGGTTTGTAATGCAACACTGGCGAACTTTGGAGGCATGCTCGCGTGATGGGGCCGTTGTTCTGCAGGTCGGTGTCGTGAGGTTCATCACTCGTATTAGTGGGGTGATTTTCACTCGACGGCAGAAGACAACCTTCCCTCCAAAACGGGCAGGAGGGTTATGGTTATGGGCATGGGTGCCCCCGAGCATGTAGTGGTCATGCCAAAAATGGTCGGTAGAAAAGGGAATCAAACACATTTTTAATGATGTGGTGTGCTATTTTTTCTTGTTATGGCGGCAAATGGAGAAAGGAAATGATGATTACCAATTCATTTGGGTACTCCCAGGTATATAGGGATCAAATGGACTTTAAGTTTCCTTGTTGGTATACCTCGGGTCACTATCCCAAAAAAGAGGATTTGGAGATAATGAATGATGTTTCGTAGAAAATATGAAGCTGGTCAACAACAATGTTCAAGAGATCGAAGTTGTTGATGTAAGATGAGAGGGAACGACAAGGGGTATCATCCCCAGAGTGATCCGTTGACAGGGACTCCGCAGGTTCTTCTAAATGTGGAAGAATACCAGGACCAAAGTCAGTCACCCACTGTGACACTAAGAGAGTTGTGGGAGAATGCTTCTCTTGTTTCTCAATGTGTGTTTCCTCACCCAAAAGCATCAAGCCCAGCGTAATGGCGACAAGGTGGATGCAGAACGCCTCGGTTCAATGTAAGGGGGCGACAATGCTGTGGGTGTTTTTCCCCAATGTCGTCATCACGGGAGAAGATGGGGGGGGTGACCCGCAGAAGAAAGACCACCGTAACGTGGTGAAGGACTCGAATCATCATGAGAAGAGAGGTTCATATGCGCATTGTCACAAGGGTGACCCCAAGGGTAAGAGACAAAGGATCTACCGACAAGGAGCCCAAGATGATCACTAAAGGAAGGTCGTGCTTAGCCATCGGGGGAGGATTCGGCGGGAATGTTCTCGAGGTGCTCATGGATGATGACAGGTAAAAAAAATGTCGATGAAGGCCTGGTCATCTCGACACCCAGAGGGGGTCGTCAGCGGACAGTCATATCCGGCAGTCGCCCACAAATGCGGCGCAAATAGAGAGGACCCACCGTGCTTGCCCTCGACCTGGTGGACCGGGCAGTCGACAGAGTGGAAGTCCCCGAGGAAGGGACAAAGATGGTAATGCCATGGAGATGACACAAAGCACAGCCAGTGAATATTCTTGGGGTTCTGCTGGTCGTAGGGCGGCGATGCTTCGGGACCCCCAGACCAGGGAACGTGACGAATCTGGTGGGCTTGAGACATGGGCGAGTGGCCAAGTATGGGGAGCATGACCGACAACATCAAACAAAGCACATCGGATGGCATGCTTTCGAGGTCGAGGAGGAGCGGTGGTTTGTTGGGGCGGTGCCCTTGTTCCCTGATGCCCCCTCGATGCTTTTCCTTCTTACCCAAAGCGGCCGCAACAAGAGGTGGTTCCCCGTTGAGGTGATCGAGGCACCGATGCGGTGCCGGGAGAAGGCATGGGGACCGCTGAAACCGGGGTCAAAAGAACATAAGGTTTGGGGGTTAGACTAGGCAAGGTAGTCGAGGATCAAGGTACCAAACAGAATCCCAAGGGTCGTTAGAAGAGAGAGGTGGCCATGACCGTACCGTGCACACTGGGGGAGCTAGAACCAGAGTCTCGACCGCAGGGTACGGGCTGTGATGTGCCTCTCAAATGGCTAAGGCTTGGAGGGAGCTTATGTTAGGAGGACAAAGAGGCTCATGACTACCAACTCACAGTGTGAAGTGTCAGGGGAGCAAAGCTACAGGTGCGTGCTGTCGACTAGCCAAAGTGGTGTTGCTTGAGAGCAGGCCTCGAGACAATTGCATCATGAAAACATTCATTGAGTCACGGTAGATAGGAGGAGGAGGAAGACCAGGAAGGTTCCAAGCAAAGAGGAGTTTTCAGAGATGCCAGGAGAGACACCGGTCAAGGAATCACGTGCTTTGTTGGCTGCTGTACATGGTCATCTCAAGTGAGGTCTCGAGATTTTGGCTCGTGATATGTCAATCGAAGTCAATGGTGACTATTCTTCTGTACAGGAGGGGAAAGACATCTTTGCTAGCAACCGATGGGACAACAGAGCAAGAGCAGGTGGGGAAGCCACTAACAGAATTTTGTGTCTAGCGAGGCGGCCGATGACTTCGACGCGAATGCAAAAAATTCTACCTATAAGGGTGACAGACAATTACTAATGTTAGCCGGGTCGTGGTGGCACCCGTCTCCAGCCGAAGGGTGATCGTGAAGTGCTAGTTCAGATCCGAGTTTCTTCAAAATTGTGTTACACATCACGTAGGTGGATGCCCTTTCATCGACCAGACACCGGGAACGTTGCTGTTTTACTTTAATCGGGATTGGAAGTATCAAGGAGGATGAGGATGGTCCGATTGAGCGGGTACTCTAAAAACAATCATTTGTCAACAAGAGACTCACGCTCCCGCTCACAGAGCAGTAGAGCTTCTTTTTGGAAGGGCACGATCGATGAGTTCCGATGCCAGGAATGGCGTTAGAGATTGCGCCTGCAAATCACTCCATTATGCTACACGAATGAGCGCCCCCATCGGAAGGCCGACGTAATGGTCCTTCAGAATCTTGTTATGAACCCTAACTTTGGGTTGAGGGATATGGTGGGTCGCTGGATGTCGAAAGAGGCTCTATAGAACTCGAAGAAGGAGGTTTCGGCGGCATCGTAAGGTGAGGCTTGGGGCATCGGCGACCAAGTTTGAAGGTTAAGGTCGACTCGTTAGAGGGATCAGTAGTTCATCAGCAAGAGGATCTGTAACGGAGGAACCAGGAGGAAGGAAGCTGAGGGGCCACCTATCTCCTTCGGTGGTCGGGTAGCCATGAATCCCTGCCAGCATCCACTCACTTCGAGGGGGGTGGGTGACCGCGCAAGGAAGGAGGCGAGGCGAGGCGGGCGGCATATGTCGAGGAGCTCGGCGCACGAGGCTGCGGATATGGCATGGTTAGTTGGGCATTACTGAGGTACAGAGGTTGGGCAAAAGGACGAGGCATGCCGCATCCCGGATGTGTGCTACCCGGGAGGGGGAGGAGTGCAGAAGTGGTGCTCCTCTCAGGGGAAAACCCATAGCTCATGAGAGGTTGAGCGGATGGATGAGAGACAGTCCAATGACACTGCTGGTGGCATGAGGCGTCCCCGCTCAGCGGGGCACGCCCGGTGTCCTGGGGATGTTTTCAGGACAAGATGATTACAACGCTGAGCGTAGATCAGCTCAAGGCTTCAACGCCATTTGGAGGGCATCTTTGTCGGAGGAAATGTGATGCGACATCTTTTCCGACAGGGGAGACAAGAGAGACGATGAACCGACCCGAGACACGGTCTTCGGGTAGGAGATTGACACAGGGTTTTCTTCTCATTCCCCTATTAAGGATCGACAGGCGGTCGAAGATGACGACGGGAAAAGAAGTCAAAGTTCGACACCAAGCACACAACGAAGGGGAATGAAGTAAGATACAAAAAAGCACGGCAAGAGTCGTTAAAAGGTGGTATGGGAGGAAGTGGGTTGATCATCATACCACTTAGAAGCTTGTCAAGCGGTGCCAGAACATTCTTAAGATGAATAGAGTCAATGCAAGAATATATTATACCACAGAAAGATCGAACATGATTTGATTTGATTTTCAAAGACGCGCCTTCAAACTTGGGGGATGTCGAGGAGCTGTCGACATAGCACAACTAGCCAGCCATGGTGTATAGGCACTTATCAACCAGCCTGAACGAGGCCTAGGCTCGCCAAGAAGGGCGGGGCAAGGCGCCGAGGCAGTTCTTCGGGTGACTCGTTCGCTAGTAGTGGTTCCTATTAGGCCGGGATTACCGCTTAGCATTAGGCTCTGGACCAGACATGGTGAAGGTGACAAGAAGAAGGAGAACCCAATGAATCATGAGAGGAGCCATGCACGGAGAGGATCTGCTCCATCGTACTCGCGGGGACAGAAAGGGTGTCGATCAATCGAAAATCGAGGGTATGTCAAGAAAGCCGGAAACGTTATCAAAGCGCAATGATGACAACACAAACACAGGACAAGGGGAAGACCATCAATACAAGGGGTGATAAAATAATCGTAAGTCGAAACAAGGGCGAAAGAAAAGGGCCACCGACTTCAAAGTTCTTGTCTTGGTAAAACTGTGTTCTCTTTCGCTAGGGTGAGTGCAAAGCGGCGTGCCTTAATTTTACCCTTCTTAAACCCTTTCGTTTTGAGAGCAAGAGAAAAAAATGTGCTGGCACTTAAAAATAAATCGCGCAGAATAGTATATAATGTTGAAATAACATAAAAATAACAAACTTATAGTGCACCCAACCAAGACGGTCACTCAAAACTAATTCAAAAAAGGGAAAAAATCGTCAAAACACTCTAAAAGAGGCCAATAGATCTAAGGTCAAAAGGACAGGGATCAAAGGATAAAGTCACTGAAAAGAGAAGAGATCACAAACACCAAGACAAGAGGCAAGGTATTGTGGAAAGAGAAAATTAGCAAAAAGGCAGCGTATTGTGGGAGAGGTCTCAAAGGGACATTCAAAACAAGACGACAAGAGATGATTTAAGAAGAAAGGTCGATTTAAAGGATCTCGAGGAGGAGGTTTCCGCATCCGAAAAGGGAAGGTCGAAACTCGAAAATAGACCATCGAAACACTAAAAATATTCCAAAGAAAAGTGGAGGGTACCAAAGCCCCAGGGGGCTAGGGGTTCCCACTAGACATGAGGCAAAAAAAGATCAAAACTATGTCAAAGCGGCCGAGACAGTAGGTCGGAAAACCCCGGGCGTGTTTTAAAAACCCGTGAAACGCAAACCAACGTAAAATTGGCAGGTGTCGGCAGCTCCACCGTTTTGGCCGCAAAGTCATGCAGCAGGCCCGTGCGGCACCGGAGTCCGTGTCACTTTGGGTCGTGGTGTTACCTCATTCCGGTTGTCTCGGCGCATTTTCTAGCGGTCATCTCGCTATACCGATGTCGCTTACCTCGCGCAATAGGCTGTAACACACCAAGTTAAAAATTTTAATGTCTTAGGGTTTTATGTGAGAAAAAAACATAAAAATAGGAAAAATAAACATTTGAAAAGAAACCCTAGGGTCCCATGGCCGGATAAGTGCAGAATATGAAAACGGCGAAGTAGTCAGACTTAAAACCTATGAGTTCATTATTTATTAGTATGAACTTTGCTTCACAATGTAAAAGGACCCTGCCCTTAGCTAGACGCATAACTAATAGCTCCCAATAACAAAAGTGGGTCACAATATCTTCAACTGGTGGTTAACAACAAGAAAAGAAAGGTAAACAACCAGGATCACGCATGAAAAGACACAAGCAAAGAAACAAGGGTTTGCTCCATCTACCAACAGAAAAGACAAGAAAACAATTTTTGAAATAATTTTTGTATTAATTGGGCAACTGGGAGGAAAACAAGAAGGCGTATCCAATTCTCTCAAGGTATTTGCCTGGAAGTCCTCAAGACTTCGCATCTAAGATTTCTCTCTTGCTGGTAGAAAACCCAATGCAAAGAATAGACTGTTCAGAGCCACGCAGCAGTCACAGAGATGGAAAAATGACTAAGTGTATATCCAGAGGGAATTAACAGGTAAAAGGTAATAATGATGGGAAAAACTCCTCCATTTATGTTAAAATATTGGTTTATCTTGAGATCCTAAAATACTAAAATAATGTTAACCAAATCTAAATCCACCTTTTATGGAATATTTTATTATATTTGTTGGAGGGAAAAGGTATTTTGATTTCCCAATAAATCCTTGATTAGTCAAAAATAAATAAATGATTTATTTATCTTTTAAGGAAGTGGTTTTAAAGATAACCTAAAATAATAATGATTTATTTAATTATCTAGTATTTGTTTATTTAAGAAAGGAATATTCAAATAAGATTTGAAGACTATTCTTAGAAATAATAAGATAAATAAAGGTTTATCTAATTAATTTCTTTGTTTTCTAAGTTAAATATGACTGGAATAATAATTAAATTATGGTTTAATTAATTATTCCACGAGGAAAATCAAACAACATAGGTTTGTTTAATATTTCCTTTTGGGTTTCCCTGGTTAACCATAAACAACCTAATAAATGTGTTTGAATGCTATTTAACATAGTGAAGGAAATTACTTGGAAAATGTTGGTCTTACATGGTGTACTTGGGTCCATCTAACGATAATAGGTTAGATGACCAAAAAATGGTGTAACAATGAGAGTAGTAATTTTTTGTATCATACTGTTTATATGTTGTTGATTTTCATCTACCATTCTAATTTGTTTAGCATTTTTCTGACATTAGTAATCAAATTTCTTTAAATTTTATGGTAGACGTTCCAATTTAACCATTTGTTGGATATGTTGATGGTGCTAGTCGTAGTACCAATCTATCCTTCCATAATATACCATTTTCGCTCGAACGACGCAGTTAGAGTGAGTTTTTTAAGGGATTTATAGTATTGGTCGATCGACTCATCAATATTCGTTTTCGTATAAAGATCAATGCTGATCTGACTTCTCTCCATGCTACTTACTGCTACGAACCGTACAATCATCAAAGTTAGACTCACAATCAGGTACTGTTGGGAACTTACCAGTGTTTACACCGCGAGAAATCCAACACTTTAGATTGTTCCCAAGAGTTCTACCTTTGGGAGAGACATTTTGATTTCATTCAATATCAAAAAATTTTAACCGAACACTTTAACCGATTCATTATCTAAATCAAGTTTTTAGATAGACATTTGCAACATAGGTAAAGAAAAAAATATTCACTAATAATAGGATTATATTAAACATAGGAAAAACTCGTAAACATATAGATAGATAGTTATAGGTTTTTTACAAAATTTATGTCCAAGACATGTTGGTCATCTCAGGCTCAAAATGTCAGTAAAATTCATAAGTAAACTAGTGGTGCCCATGATAAAGACACTATATATCTAGTATTCACTATAACCCACATCCAACGGTTAGGAACCCCACTGTGTGTCGTTAACATGGAAGCTTCTTCATCCGGAAATTTGGAATCCCGAAGGTCAACCCTCTATGCGTCGTATTTCAAGAAGAGTCTCTGCCGATATCAAGGTCCCGAAGGACCGTTTTCCCTCTCAGACAACCTCTCTATTGGCACATCCACCGCGCTCCTCGGTTCCTCTACTAGTTGAACGCGATCCATATTTTCATTACATTAAAACATTGTTTTTATTCTTGGAAAGAAATCAAATACAAAAACATTTCGTATAAACCTTTATAAAAAATATAAAATAAAAAAAAACAGTCAAATCAATCTACCTATTGCAATTCCCAAACTAGAAACTTAAGGGTAGGTAAAATTAGATCCGGATCTCTCAAGTCAACCGACACAATATTTATCGATGGCGCAATAACTGCTTCTAAACTGCAGAATACGTCGAGAACACAACCGTCGATTTGCCTCAATGTCAACCCATGAGTTCTACCCATCTTTGCATTCGAGGACCCTAGGATCAGATATATCCAATGTTACATGTTGTGTATAATTTCGTTGGAATCCGTTCCACAGCATGAATAAAATGGAACCATAACTAAAATTTTCTTCCTTCCTTCTCGCTTATCTCGTCATTTATCCTATATTTCATCAGTTGAAGAATTATTGTTTGGCATTTAACGTACACCAGATATTTGATCTGCTTGCTACATGAGGTGACAGTGTCAGCTAGTTTAGCGATCTCGAATAGGATGGTTCTTACAGGAAAATCCCCCACATCATGGATGTTTATTTTTCCATCTTTTACAGCTCCTGCCCTTGGGCATACTGGCTACCGCATAACACAATCCCTCATTTTTTCTCTGCCGTGGACCTCAGAGGCAATGGAAAACATCTCTCGACAACCCTATGGAGAAAAATACACATCCTCAACTCACAGGAAAACACTTGATTTTTGCGGGGAAATTTCTCTTTCATCACCTGAGATTGCTCAAATGTGAACTCAAGATTTTTGGTCCTGTTGCCTCATTCCCATACAAATTTAAAAGTACTTAAGCACCACCCTAAAGCCTTACAATACCCTTGACTATTCAAGAAATTACATTCCTTGTTCTTCATGTTCTCTTTCTCCATGTAATCATCATTATTATCCAATGGAACCCAACTCAACCTAAAATATTTATTAGATACTATTCATTATCAAAAATCTGAAAATGTGAGCACATCTTTGAAAATCAAAAACATAAACCTGCGCCCAACACACTCTCAGAAGACACATACATATGCACTCTTCATTGTACCTGCTATGCAACGTACTTTTCACATATACAAGTGTGTGTTGCCCTAATTTTGGGCAACATTTCAGGGGCTCTAAAACCCCAAAAAATTTGTAAAGAATGGAAATGAAATGACTACTTTAAAGAAAGAGGAGGTTTTTACTACCGACTGATCGACCCGTGATGAAATCCATCCACAAAAATGACCGTAATCACCCATCGATGTCTTTGAAAAATTTTAGGTTTCAGGCCTAAAATGTAAACAAATTCATAATGGTAAATGAATATAAACCGTTTTTACATAGCTGGCTTAATTAGTTGAAATTAAATTTATCACATACCAGTGTGCGTGTTTTTGCGCTTTACTTTCCCCCGTGTAGCTTAAATGTGTATTTTTAATCCATTTTATGTTGTTCCTAAAAGGTGCACAAACTGACAATAGATTAGTCGCAATATTATTTCTTAAAGAAAGACCACCACAAAGCATACTTTCTTTCCCTTATTTTTCGAGCTTTGATAAAAACGAAAAAGGATTTAAAGTACACTTTTATCTTCTCTTTTTTCGTGCTTCGTTAACAACAAAGGAAAAGGAACCCCCGATTTCATTCAACCTTTTTCAAACTCCAATAATGTGAAAATATTTTGTTAATTGTTGCCTTCCAAGTTCGTTAAAATAAAATGAATTGACACTACTCGGGATAAGTTTAGCCCTTTTCCCACCTAGGATGGATTATTTACGAAAATGAATACCTCGGTTAAACATAACCAAAGAGTTCTTTTCATATCATTTTACACTTTTTCGGATCTCAAGAGACAAATTTACGAAAAACTACTTTGAGTCCTTTCTTTGTCCCTTTTTTCAAACTCTCTAAACATGAAAAAGGATTCTGGCTATCACGATCGTTAAGCTAAACATAAAATAGTGACGAGCTGCAGATCATGGTAAGAATCAGGCGTTCATTCATCGCTAGACTTTGTTAAATTATTAAATAGCGACATTTCATTGTTATTCGCCCGAAGGGTTGAATTATAGATCAAGAAAATGTTATCCCCTCAAAGCTTGTTAAAAAATAAAGATCATTCGTTCGACAAATGAAAAAGGAAAATTTGGGAAAAGGGCAAAGTTTCTTTTTGGTAGCAAGTCGCCCTTGAACATGACACTTCTTTCACTCCATGTCCGTGATCAAGCTGTTGGGTAACTATCTTGATTGCTTCATTCACACCTGTTTGAATACATCACTTGGGCTTTTGGGTCATGTCAAGAATGACAAAGAACACCAGCAGTTCAAGAGAAGTCATCCAATGATTTAGAACTCATCCATCTCAATACGCACAATAATCTTCATTTTCGTGACCGGCTATCCTTCATAAATTGCTATATCAAGTCATACCCTTGTTCTCGAAATCATGAACTCAGCTTTTTCAACAGTGACTTTGGCTGACTACAAATCAATATCCAGAAGTTCACTTAAAAACATCGATTCCGCACTAATATAGCCTTTACAAACATCGACAAGATCTTCACTTCCATATTTTTGACCGAAAGATTTTATTGGCGTTCAACATCAAATCATCTATTCATGCCTTTCCCCGAAATGTGATCACAGCATTGAGGGCTACTTTGCTTAATGGTGGTTTCGTGTTTGTTAACATCTTTCATTATTGGCTTGGTAATTCAAACGATGTCTTTTCCATGTCTTACTAAAAAATCATATATTCGCATGGCATAGACTTAATCAATGATCGAGTGAATGAGATAAGAAGACCGGATCTAGTTTCTTCAGCTATCCGGCCGCGATTTTCTTGATTTTTTTGTACACATCATCCGTACAAGCATTTTTTTACATAAATATTAACCGCAACATGGTTTATTTTCTATGCAATGTTCTGTGATTCTGGACAACATTCCAAAGCGTAATGACTTTCGACCATGTACATGTTAAGATTGTTTTATGTGTCGACTATGGAATGCATACCAACAATTATGATCATTATGAGATTATCATGATGTAATGTATTTTAAGATTGATGTAGGTGACCTGCCCACTTTGTTTCTAGTCTCATCATAAAGGCAAATCATCTCAATCAAAATGTTCTTATTATTTCGATCTCATGCTTTAGGGGGAAATTGTTATAGGTCAATTTGGGCACTATTCTCAAAGACCAAGTTAATTGTGCATTCTATTCTCCAAGACCGATGATCAGTTAGTTCTATCATTCCCTATCATCTCAATTACAGGCGTTCTAAGACAAGAAAAGTCATCTATGAATCAAACAAGATTTTCATCAAAGCAAGAATTTCATGGTTTGAAGTTTATTATTAAACATCTGGGAGCTCACCAACACAGTTCTTAAAGGCCTGGGCAGTGCGGGGCGCATTGCACATGCAGGCAGCTCCATTTTGGGCGCTCTCAGCACTTCCCGACATTCAAAGGTGCATTAGTCATATTGGGGACAAATTTTCATTGTTCTCGGAATTCCACCTGACCGTTGTCTTCAGAAGGTCACATGGTCATGCTTCCAGATCCAAGTGTCCATTTGACATCTAGCATGCCTGGAAAACATGTCTTCTCATTTTTTGAATGCAATTTCATCGAAAAAACAACCCACATTTCATCTACAAAATCGGGCACAAAGCTAAGTGTTCACGTTGAAGAATTTGAGCAGAGAAATGTTAGAATTTTCGTAGAGAGTTTGACTTGTGGAGTCAGGAGAGACTTATGTTGGGGATGAGACTAAGGAACTTTGTTGGAAGGTCATTGCTGAATCACCACTAAAGCCAGAATTTCATCATCAATAAAGAGCACTTCTTGTTTTTTCTCACATGCATCCTTGTTTATCGCTTAGATTTTCCATGTTGCAAAATCTTTTGTCGATGAATTTAGTTTATGCTTAATCGATTTGGCTAATTAACTTAAATATATATTTAGATTATTGTATCTTCATTGTTCTTTAGTGTT
Source organism: Pinus albicaulis (assembly GCA_034641835.2). Taxonomy (NCBI): domain Eukaryota; kingdom Viridiplantae; phylum Streptophyta; class Pinopsida; order Pinales; family Pinaceae; genus Pinus; species Pinus albicaulis. The sequence continues at coordinate 979,189,910 of CM076581.1, read as the reverse complement.
TCTTTCTACAGAAGCATTCATCTATTTGAAGTCGCTTTGTTGAGGCTGTAGTGGAAGTAGCATAGCCATTTGGAAGCGAACAAACAAGTAAGCATCCTAATCCCTCGTACATATATTCTCCGAAAGTTAGGAAAGTAGTGTGCCTTCGACCGTTGTTCTAGACTAGACACCCGCCTAGGGGAAGTATAGTTTATCCGTATTACACCGTTCAACATACTGGTCGATCGTACACTCACTTGGTTATTTTACCTCTTTTCTTGGGAAATATTACATGAGTAATATGAACAACTTTTGAATTTTGCATACTTTTGAAAGGGGCTTCTATCACTATAACCAACAATACCTCAGCACTACCGTCTTCAGAGAAGTCTCCTTTTCATCTTCTTTAACTTAAAACAGAAAATATTGCTACACTTGTCTTTTCGAGCCCATTAGCAAAATGAAACATGTCTAATCAGTATAAGTTTAACTTTTTATAGACCGAGATAGACTAATTACGAAAAAGGAATACCTTAGTCAAACATGACTAATCGGTTTTCCTCGAATATTTTTCTACCTTTTCTATTCAAGAACTATCTTAGAAAAGGGACCTTTGGATTTTTCTTTCCCGCCCTTTTTCAAACCCCTAAATTTGGAAAAATACACCATTTTACCCTTCCACCGTATCTCGCAAAAATTAAATGACAACATCTGTCACCATGGCAAGACCGACTTACTTCCTTCCTATGACTCGTTAAACCTACTAGGATGTATTCATCTTTAAGGTAAAACATACGCTGTTGTACATGGTATCCCTCTTCAATATTGGGTTACAAACAAAGGGTACCTACCAGAAATCGCTAAAGCAAATGTGTAAAAGCATGTTTTTTATTTTTACCAAAGGTAAATACAAGGTCGCTCTTGCAATGACACTCATCTACATTTCCATGTCGGGTTGGGGATATCCTTCATTTTCCATTTTCCTTCTTGGGTTTAAATCCATTTTCTTCTCATTCAATCATCACTGGCCGTCATCATGATTGAATCCATTTCTCTTCTTGAGACTAATGTCACACACTGAGGTCAGTTTCTTCATCAAGGCATCAGAGAAATCCTATCCAGAAAGTCACATCGTTCTTTTTGACCTCTCCGCAACAATCTTGAATCACCTCCTATCATCTTGAGAAATCCTTTTTGTTTTTTGTAAGGTGATCTAGAACTATTATGGCTCTCTTCAATGGATCACCGTCAGACCTGAGTACTAATATACAAGAAGGTAGAAACTCCTTTTCAATACTCGGAGCTTGCATGGATTAATGGAAATTTTCTTCAAGATTGATGCTGATAGTTCCCTACTGGTCATTTCGATCTAATGATTCCGTGTGTGTTCAACTAATTATTCATTTTGCGCCCAGTAGATTTTGTTTTCATACCTTGAGGGACATCGTCTTTATCGATGGTTTGTCTTGCACTTGCGAAAGATTTATCTCATTAATCGTGTAATCAGTGGTTTCTACCTTATTAATCAACACATCTATTCACGTGGTTAGATTCATAGGTTGGATGGATCAAGACATAGGAGAAGACCGTGGATCACTTCTTTTTCGAATCTACGCTAAGTGAATATTCATGATCGTACACATGATCCTTTATGGCTGCATGGTCATGGCCATGTCGCATCCATACATGATCCATTCTGGCTCAGCGCGAAGTTGCTCCTATTCCATGGTTTCATGTGTTATTTATTCCTATTCAACAATGTTCTATCGTGCATATTTATATTAGAGATGTCACATATCGTATCATGTTTGATTTGTAGTGTCCTCTAATGGTATTTCCCAAATTCTTTTCTTAACTCAGTAAACAACTTCAACCATCACTTCTCATTCTACTGTGGATTTAGACGAGACCTATTAGAAAAAAAAATTTTCACCCATATTCTCTCCAAAGTGTCGTCTTTGTCACCCATGCCAAAAATGTCGCAAAGTTAAAAAAGCTACAGGAAACATGTTCAATTACAACAAAAATTCTCAAACATCTCGTAAAGAAGTGAAGAATCACCGTATTGCGCAATTACGGAGAAAGTTTGTAAAACCTCCTGAAGTTTGGAGCCCCATCAGGCAAATTTCTCCTATCTTCCCCTCACATTTTCACCTCATAAAACTTGTAAACAAGTACGTGCTACAGGGAATTAAAGGGAAATTTATTGCCTGTCTCTTCGTAAATTCCCTCCAAAATGACAAAACATTCATCCCTCTAAGTCTCTAGAACAAAATTTTGGTACTTGTTATTGGAGGATATGATCAAGTTATCCCATTTTTGAACCTTTTGTCCTATCTTCAAGAAACCACCTCTTTGAGATAAGGAATTTCCCCCGTCATTTGTGGATCCATAATCTCTCCATATTCAACATAAAATGAGTGCCATGCCTTCCCAAATGGTTGGACATTGATGGTTTCTTTTCATGATCGAATGCTATCAAACGTTATCAAAATTCCAAGGAGAAGGAGTGCTCGATGTCTCAATGGACTGAAACCATCCTGAAGTGATGTCTCCACCATATAATTCATTTGCATGCTTCCCCTATTATTCATTAATAATACAAAGCGTTTTTTACTTTCTCACATCCATAATTTTAACATATCCAAAGATGGTTAAAATAGACATTTTATCCTTCAAGAAACAAATTTGCAGTGTCCGTGAGTTCTTGAAGTCTTTCCATGCCCCTTATCCTTTCAAAAATCCTCCTTTGATCTCTTTTCACCAAATCCTTGCTAAAGTCCCGATGTCTCAAAGAAGGACTATTTTTGGACTCATTTTTCAGCATTCTCCTCAAAAATAATTACTATCCTCTATTTTTATCCAATCCCCTAAATCCCTTACATTCTTTATTTGTCAAAACTTTTTCCCTCTATCTAACCTTCCAAAACCCTCGCAAAACCCCATTTCGGCCTATTTTCTGCCACATATTTTAAACTTAGGCTCAAGCACCTTTGCTTAGCTCTCAGCTCTTTTTCGCTACATAACCAAAGATCGTAACCAAGCACTAGGCCCATCGGCCCACCGACTTCACCCATCCTCGTGACCTTTTTCCCTTTAAAAAGTGTTTGTCACCTAGTGTTTTTCTGCTATGGTTTCCATCACCCTCCACCATCGATCCCGTTTAAGACCTTAATGGTTGTTTCTCCACCCGCACATCGCAACGCTCTTCCCCCATCATCACATTTCTTTACTCAACATCCCCTTTCCCCATGTTCTTCTCCATGGATTCCCGATCGTTGATCTCTCCACTGGATGACCGTCTTTTGCTTTTTCCCATCGCTACCGCACTTCGTAACCCATTTCCTTGTTCTCAAACCTCCTTTCTCCGCCGATGTACATCTTCCCATAATATCTACACAATCTGATCAACTCGCATCTACGTTGGTGTTCACCGAGACATTCCGACCAAGGCCCGTACTACCTGGGGCCTCCTAATCCCTACCACCGTCGATCTTTCTCCTTAACCAATGGCTAGCATTTTCATTCACCGTGGAAATCAGCTCCAAATCCCTCCCCTCCATACCCCCCTTTGTGTCCCCTCTCTGGCAGTTAATCTCCACCCTGCTGATTCAGCTCTAGGATCCACCTGTCCATGCCATCTCGCATTATCGCTTTTCCTCCGCCCTCGTCCATCATTTCCGCTATTCCCCGACATGATCTCAACCATCAATCCCCCCGATCGTACGGGGCCCAGATTTCTCGGCTTCTCCCCGCACCATTTTTCATTTGTGGGACCCAGCGCATCTAGGCCATGATCTACCCGATCCAACAGTCATTATTCATCTTCGCGCCCAAACCGACCCTCTCGCAGTGCACCCCAACACGAAATGAGCAAGCCGCAGGGACACGCATCATTGGTTCAAATTTTATCGTTTCCCGCTTCCCTTACCGCTTACCACCCATGCTCGTAAAACCACCTTTGGCTGGCAAAACCACTTTCCCAATTCGAACAAATTCGAAAATATTTCTCTGTCTGCATGGTTTTGTCTATGGACCCTTACCCTCCCCGCTCAGAGATTCACCTTCTTCCGTACCACACACTCATAACCCCTCACCGAGTTTTCTAAAGGGGCCAAAAACCACAAAATTCGGGATTTTCATTTGTTTATTGTTTCGTGCGCTTTTAATGGTGACCTGTCATGCCTCTCACCATATACCACAAGGTAATACATTTACTATCCTTAACAAACAAAATGGGATCATGCGGTGTTGATTATTAACGTCTTATCGTTGTCTCATGAATACCGGTGAAGGAAACCCCAGCCACAGGCTTCAACCACTTGTACATAAAAGGAGATAAATTGAAGATCAATGAAGATTATAGAAAGATTATAAAAACAAAGGTTATGGTCCAACTTCAGAAAGATTAAAGGCTTAACCCAAACATCAAAGATAAAAACATAGTTAAAGCCAAATCGTTGTTAAATGAAAAGATAGAGAAACGCAAGAGGAGCTTCAATGACACATCAAGAAGTTACCACCTCGCAGACTGAAGACAACTTGACAACTATTATGCCGACAAGAACCTCTTTAAATTGTTAAGGTGCGAGTTGTAAAGATATGGGTGGTCTCAAAATCACATACCGTCCACTTTACTTGTATCGAAGAAAGAGAAGACCCAAATGTTTTACACTTTCCACAAAGACACTGAGTTATTACCACTCTGTCATTAATTAGGCCTCAAAGTATGGTAATAATTACTAGAATAGAAAGAACGCAGTGGTAATATTTATGACATAGAATGAGACTAATTCCTCTTTTATCTCTATCTTAATTTTATTAACCATTAAGACCATCTCTCACACCTCTCCTCCCCATTCACCCAAATCCTATTCGAACCTCATTGTAAAATTTTTGCATTTAAAAGAACTCGAATAAACATGGCACTGAAGAAGTTAAAGAAAGTGATGATGAAGTTTTTGATAATAATACATTGCTACCAGAAGAGCACAGATCACTGGACCTCAGCTGCTGTGAATTACTTCTAACAAGATCATATTTCTGCTCATTTTGTCTGAATGTCATTTCATACTGCCACAAGAGAGTAAAATGTTTAGCCAAGAAACAGTTCTGTATACCAGACCATTTTCTGTATTGTTTTTATGTTTAAACTACAGATAAGGCAACATTGATTATTCTTAATCAGTCTTTTGGAACACTTGAGTGCAACATGGCTTTGTGGTCATAATGTTGTCTTGTCACTTTCTTTACGCTCGCTTGCTTTTTGCTGTTTGAAGATCGTATTACGAAGTCTCCTTTCAAAGTACCATTGTTCCGTAGTCCCGCTGTGAGAGGTCTGTTTTGATCATACCTATTCTTGGCCGGTAGATATATCTGTTTTGAAGGCCTTTACAATTGTGTAGTCTTTAGAGTTATGTTTGTGCTCCTCTTTCCATGCATCTAGTTATTTTCAGGAACTTTACATGTTTTCAAATCCTTCTCATGGAGACATTTAGAAGAACAGAGCATTCCTTGCCTTCTTCATCATTGGAAAGTATGTTCAAATCATCATTTTCCTATGTGGCTTGTAATTCATGGTTAGCCCTGCCTTCCATCAAAATGTACCTTATGTTCAAATATTTCCTTAAAGTCTCCTTTTGTTGAGACATAGCAGATACCATATCCTTAATTTTTGTTTGTATTTTTTCTGTTCTAAGTCCTTGATACTATTTATCCCACCCACAAACCCAATGTATCCATTGACCAAGACATTTTTCTCTGGTACCCCAAATTCATCAACAAAACCTCGCTATGGACGTTCACTTGACCTCCATTGCCTGGGGTCGAATACATAGAATTCCCCATCGTCTATGGTTCCCAGATCATCTATGTAAACTGGGTCAAAAACAAATCTACACTCATAACCAGCTTCAAAATCAACCCTGAAAGCAAACAGACATATCATCGCACACATCGTAGGACCTTCTTCCATCAGAGGTCTAGATCTCAGAGCTCTAAAGCTTGGTTTGAATGTTGCCTTGTCATTTGGTTTTCCAATCAGCCAAACCATAGTACCCCAACATTTACAGAGATTACATTATGGGACCTATGAGTACAATAGCCTAGCAAACTCTTATAGACTCATTAGTCCTTCAAACAAAATCTCAAAACCCCAAAAAAATTTTAGATTGGTTTCATAATAAACATCATAGGACTATAACATATTTACCTCAAAAAAGGCTGGGAAACTTCCACATGTAGACCACAACCTCCAAAAGACCTAATGACTCAATTGCAGAAGATCAGACTGCTACAAGATATAAGACCCTCTTTTTAGCATGAATCCACATATAAAGAAGCAACCAAACACATTATTGGACCTATTTTGGCAAAATAGTGTACATACTTGATAAGAAACCTGGAAAGGCATGAGGTTGATACACAAACATTATCCGTAGAAACATAAATGCCTTTCCCTAATAAAACACAAACTCAACCACTACAAGACATATACAACAAGAAAAATAAGTATATGATGAGTAAGGTTACAAAGAAAAAAGTGAAGAAGGGTTGTTTAAGAAAGTCTCAAGGCACACTTTATCTTCAGGTCGTTATTAAAGCAGGAGAACTCTTTCATTTACTAAAAATGAAAATGCAAAAAGTGAGTAGTGCTTTGAGGAAACAATAGCCTGAGAAACACAGAACCCGAGTTAGAAGAAAAATCAACACATATAGGGACTTTCTCTACATAAATTTACTTCGTATTTTAAAAGGAGAGTGGTATCATGACGATGTAAATGTAAAAACAATTCATGAACCCTCAAACTAACCATCACAAAGACTACAGGAAGAATTGTTTGGGAGTGGAGATCAGAAATATAAAGAGAATCTCAAAATTTTCTCTGAAGAACAAGTAAAGATCCCTAAGAGAGGCTCAAGAAGACATATCCGCCCTCAAAACTTACCAACACAAGAGAAAGAGGACTCGTTGTACTCTTTCCAAAGAAAAATAAAATTCCTCCCCCTCTCGACAAGAAGAATGATCAAATATTAAATAAACAAATCCATTTCCTCAAAAATTCATTTGAACAAACACTGCCTACTCACCCACCGAACCTTGCGATTTTGAACCGCAAAATAAATCAGACTGCACGAAATAAAAACCAATCGATAACCTAATATATTTGATTGGCATTGTTTAAGAATGAATGATTTTCCAATTTTGACTGAACTGATGATGATGATGAGTCATGCAGAAACTAATCAAGTAGCACTGCTATTGATCAAAATATGAAATTCACTATCACAGTTTCAGAAAGTAGGCAATCAACCAATCCAATCCATTAGAAATAGTCACAATTGAAGAGTCACAGAATATCATCAGATGATGAGGTTGGAGAGGAAAGATGAATTTCTGAGAAAGTTGAAGATAAGGAGCCTTCCACAAGTTGAGGAAGGTGATACCTCTGCCTGCAAGAATAAGGAATGACTGTTTATAAATTCCATTCAGAATCAAGTATATTTACATTATAAAGAGGACAAATACATCATATTATATGACATTCCTCAGTTTTATATTAGATAATGAAGATTATAGTTATTTTCAAAAGAATCTTAAGCTTGATCTAGTGGAGAAGGTATATAAGCTCGAAGCGAACCTATCTTTCAAATATTCATAACCATTTATTATTTCAAGATCCCCATGATCATTTCTTGAAGATATTTAAGTATAATGGGATAAAGTTGTTAGAAGTGTATTACCAAAATCAAGAATATTTTAGCATTGTTGCTAAAGAACAAGGAAATGAGTACTTTGCCTATTCATGCTTAAGAGATGAGAAAGACCAATCATGAACCATTTACTTGATCGGGCTAGTATTGGAAAAGAGAGGTCATCACTAAATACATAAAATTTTTCCAAGTTATATTAGGTTATATGAGAAAGAAAATAAGCTAGCTCTGTGATATTTAGTTAGTTTTTGTTTTTCTTTGAAAAAAGAAATATAAATAAAAAACAAAAGAAAAATAAAAAGAGCGTATTAAAAGAAGAAAGCAGGATTTCATACTAAAAAGAAAAGAAGAATCAAAGTTTCAAAGCTTAAATTCAATTACCAAAAGAAAACACCTGCTATTTAACTGCCAAACCCAATGATCAGAGATCAATTTACCTACTGGACAGTTAGTGAATAAGATTTTCAAAACTGATTCTGTCTTTATCAAGAGAATAGGATTACAGACAGAAGAAAAGGATTTTCTGTAGTGCCCAACCTGAGTCAAAGAAAGAAAAGAACACCAATACACAAAAACTTGATCCAATAGCAAGAGAAATTGTACTGGCAAGATCAAAAACTACGCTCTAAAAGACAAGTGATGCTTACTATTCTCGCATCTCAAGTCTTCCAAGTTTTGTTTCATTTTTTTGAAAATAAGGTCTGTGCGCTTGTTTCTCATGCCTTAGACACTACAACAAATTTAATCGTTTAATCCCTGTTTGTCTCATGAAATTTCTATTTTAGAATGTATAGAATGTGTATTCTTCAAATGTTTTAATCTTTTGGATGTAGATAGCAGACTGTGTAGCTTGAGTCAAATCGTTTAACTGGACTCTGAAGAAATAAGGGCAGCATTGTATAGCTGTATCTTTCTCGTTTTCAAAAATACACATAAAGAGAGCTACCCAAGTGCACTCAAAAGAAAAAATGTTAGAAAGGTAGTTTCGTAGGTAGAGATGGGTTTAAAGAAATTTTCATGATGAAAATAATAATTATCAAAATGCTTAACTTCATATGAAAGAAAAGATATTGTGCCCAATGGATGAGGTAGTGGTTCCGTTAAAAGCTAGAGATTATAAACTAGGTTCTGACACTCAAAAGACAACTTTCTCCTCCCCAAGTGGAGCCACCGTTAGCCATCCATAACTTTTACATATTCAAAGACACAAATAGATCTTTAGCTCTTTCAAGAAACAAATTTACATAAAATCATGAATTCTTGAAGTCTTGCCATGCCCTTATCCTTCAAAAATCCACCTCTTGATCTCTTCACCAAAATCCTCAAGGGTGTCCCTGCTGTCCTGGAAGAAGGCTACTGCCATTTTCGCAACTATTTTTCGAGCATTATCCTTTGAAAATACCTATTTTTTTCTCTGCTTCATTCAATCCCTTTAAAGCCCTAGAAATTTTCTTTTATTTTTGTTTTAAAATCTCTTTTTCCCCCCACCGGAACTCTTCAAACCCTCAAAAACCCCATATTTCTACCATTTTTCCGATTATTTAAACTTAGGCTCATGCTTTCTGCTGTTTTCCCAACCCATTTTCATCACATAACCTAGTGCCATGACCACACTAGGCCCACCCGCCTACCTGCCTACCCTCGCGATCTTTTTCCTCTTTTTACAAGTCACGAAAAGTTTTTTCCGCTAATGATCTCCCCCAAGAAAATCTCCACCGTTGATGCTATTAACATTCAATGGATTCGTCTACTGAAACATCGCAATTGCTCTCCATCACCATCGTATTTATAGTTACCGTCCCCTTTTCCATGGTTTTCCCGCTCACGTGACCGATCATGACCTTTGAGATCGTACAACCATCTTTTCGCTTTTTCCATTGGCCACCACACTTCGACAACTTCCCTATTTCTGCTTCTCAAACCTTTTCTCTCGCTGGGATGTCCACCCTCCGACCGAACATGAAATTCTCCACCGTCCTATCAACCCCAAATTCATGGCACAAACCACCGCGGCACCCGACCAAGGTGGCCCTACCCCAATCCCCCCACCGACCTCCACCTCTACGATCTTTCTCCCCATCCAATGACCAGCATTTTTCTCATTCACCACGGCACTCAAGCCTGAAATCCATCCGTACCCCCTCACTCCTCAGCGTTTAATCCTCCACCATTGTCCGGTTTCTCGCATCCAATTGTTCCGCATTGTCTCGCATTATCTTCGTCCACCCGATTCATTCATTTCTCAGCTATTCCCCGACATATCCCCAACCCATAGATCCCCACAGTAATTGGACAAATATGCCGTAGTTTCCCTCCTCGCACCATTCGTCATTTGTCCGACCTAGCGTGAGAGATATGGGCCATTGATCTACCCGATCCAATCTGGCTGGCTTCATTCATCTCGCGCCCAAATCACCACCCTCTCGCAGTGCAATTCTAACGCGAAATGAGTAGTTTTACATGGAGACGTGTCACTTTGGGGAACCCATCGTGTTCCCCTAGGTCCTTACCGCCACCACCCATGGCTCGCATGAAAACCACCTTCCGGTTTGAAAATCGCTTTCTCCCCAATTCACACCAATTTAAAAATATTTTCCCTCTTCTTCATGGTTTTGTCTGTAACCACTTCCGTCGGCATCCACCTTTTTCCACCCACAACCCCTCGCTGTTTTTTGAAGCGCTCAAACCATGAAATGCAAGGTGATTTTTGTAATGGTTTATTGTCGTGTGTAGGTTTAATGGTGGCCTTAAACAGCAGCCTCCTGGCCAGCCTACACACAATAACAATAAGTGTAAGCGATGATGACGATCCCCGAGGCCAAACAATGCAAAAAGGGATTCAAAGGTCGATTATTATTTTTATCGTGTCTCTGCGAATACCCAGGAAGGAAACCCCCGCCTAGGGAAGCTTCACCACCGTACACAAAAGAGATGTGCGAAGATCAATGAAGATTAAAGAAAGATCAACAAAAGAATAAAGGTTATGGTCCAATCTGCACAAAAATTCAACCCAGATAAAAGACAAAACATGCTTAAAGCAATCAATGTTAAATGGAAAAGACATAAACTAACAAAGGAGAGCTTCGAATGACAACATCGTTGAAGTTATTTACCCTCCCAGACCAAAGAGACCTTGAAAGTTATTATACTGGGATAAGAACTTCTTTAAAAATGCCCGTTATGGCAAATATTGCAGTTATGGGTATCTCAAACCCATATTGTCGACTTTACTTGTACCAGAAGAAAAGACAGATTGGTAGTAGCGAAGACTTCTCCACAAAGACACTGAGTTATTACCACCGTCAATTAGGCTCGAAAGTTCACAAGAATCACTAGAATGGAAAAGAAATTAACAATATTTATGACACTAATGGGCATTCAAATGATTTTATCCTTTGTTTTAATTAACCATTAAGACCATTCTCTCACCTTCCTCATTCACCTATAAATCATATTTCAACTCTCATTGTAAAAGTCACATTTAAAAGAACTTTGAAGTAATACAGACTGGAAGAAGTGAAAATAAATTTATGTATTGAAGTTTGTGGATGGCTTGGCTTGTTTATTGATGAAGGAGGTTAGATCATCGTATCCTCGAGCCCTGCTGGTGGTGGGGCATTGTGTGTCTGTTATTTCCTCGTTTCATTTTTTGCCCATCATTCTATACTACGCGTAGAGTAAATGTTTAGGTTAAGAAATGTTCTAGCCACCTTAGACTGCTTTCCTTCACCGCCTTTATGTTTTCATCTACCGAGGTATTATTGAGGCTTGATCAGAGCCCAAATCGAGCTAAAAAACTACAAAAGAAATGCTCAAATTGATTTGGAACCTGAGTGATGGGATAGGCCTCGGCGATACGATCTCAACGCCGCAAACGGAACTCAAATCCGTTACCATATGGAGGAGATATTGCATTTTGAAATCGCCCAATAACTTTCAATTTTGAAAGAAATATTTTTTAATATATGTGTTGGAATAATTTTATTTATTTTTATTAAGGTTTAATAAATTAATTAAATTATATAGTTTTTAATATTTTATATGGTTTAATTTAATCATATATTATATTAATTAATTATATGTTTTAATTAATTTTAAATTTTAATTAAACCTTATTAAAAAAAAATTAATGTTAAACCACACATATGTTATAAAATTAAAATGTTTCGAATTTCAAATGATACGTGGGTTGTTTCAAATAAAAACAAAGGTTCACGTGGTCAAAGTCAAGGTATTAAAGTCACGTGGCTACGTGGTGAACGGAAGTTACGAAGGGGCTTTGGGCTAAGCCTCCCCCATTCACGTGACCACGATGCATGACCAAGGGCACGGCCCTACCACCGGCGGGAGTCCCAAATGGTTAACAGTTAAAGTGGCAGTTGTGTTCACGTGTTTTATGGCGGAGTTAAATGAAGTTCAATGTTATGGTTACAACGGTTGGCTCCCAACATGTAACGTCGACGGGTGAGAACATGTGGCCATTACAACAAAAGTTTAATGCCAACATTTAATTCTGCCGCCAATTTAGTGCCGGTTTCACCAGATTAGGCGGATGTGCCAGTTTAGTTAAGTTAACTGGCAGTGTCTCCACATTTAGTGGAGCTTGTTTAGGCCAAACTGGCAGTCTGAGTAAATGTGCCATAACTTTGGCTAGCAAAGGCCTTTTGAAGTGAATTTTTATTTTTATTTTGGGTCTCTGCGACATGCTGGACTCAATGGAATAGGTTTTAGAGCCATTGGAGCTCCTTTTCAGCCTATTAAGCTTCGGAGAAGTTTTTTGAGCCACTAGGGCCATTTTGGGTTTTGAGTTTGGTTGAGCTGTGATTAACCTTTTTTGGTGAACAAAAAGCCATTTTCGAATATTTCCTGCATTAAAGAGCAATTGCAATAGGTCTTAGCTCTGTTTGAAGACTTTCAGAGGCTGAAAACCTTTTGGGGAGTTTTCAGGGCCACGAGGGCCATTTTGGGATTGAAGCTATTTTGAGTTGTGGTTATCAGTTTGAGGTGAAACAAAGCTCTATTTCAGATAATTTAGACCTTATGAAGCCATTGGAGGAGGTGTCAGATGCATTTGAGGACTTCTACATCCCGAAAAGTTGCAGAGAAGTTCAAAGCACCAGCAGGACATTGATGAAGAAATCACTGTTTATGGTAATCTTTCACTGTTTAGTGAATTTGAAAATGAATTATTAGCTTTTTATTGCCTTCTAAATCAGATTATATATTCATATTTGTCTATTGAGACACTTATAATCTTTTATTGCATTTGAGAGCTTTTAATACAAGAGGACAAGCCCATTTTGGGAGGCTTGATCCAGGAGATGTAGCCCAAGAGTTGGGGTGAACTCCTATATCATATTGATGTTGTGTTTTGATATTATATTGCTGAATATTGTTGCTGTTACCCATGTTAAGTTTCAGCAAAAACAATTACACTATACATAAACAGTGAAAAGACATACACCATTTGCAAGCTAAATTTCTGCGTAACGTCAAGTTTAAAGCAAGATCATTTTAATTAAATCTGAGTGTTTACTTCTATTATTTATTTAGGCAGAGTCTGTAAGAGGGCCAGGTAGCCTCTGGATTCATCCTTTCTCTGAAAGGTGAAATATGCGGTAAATGTCCCTACAGTCTATCTCTGTATTAGAAATATGAAGTTCTCACATTTTCAGATTTAAACTTAGAGTATTTTTGCACTCACTTACATAATTGAAAATGGATACCTTGCACCCTTTTCAGGTACCTTCCATTCTTAGATCAGATGGTATCGGAGCCAAGTTTTTTTGCTGTTTATATGCTCTAGGAAAAGTTATATAAACTATAGACAGAGTCTGAAGCAAGCCAGGAATCCTTCGAGCCGCTTTTGTTATACAATTGCGTAGTAGATAAATGCTACTTCAGTCAATCTTTGGTTTAGTTTATATTTTTAGCGTTTGTGCAATCAACCTTGACTCTTTTATGGTGTGCATGAGTTTTCTTGAGATCATTTTGGGATAGCTGGTGTTAACCCTCTCCAAGAGTTGAAGGCATTTGGTTAAAAGCTTGTCGTTTTTTTTAAAGCGTTGAGGACTTTTCTTTGGAAGTTCCTTTTGGTTGTTTTGACCATTTGCATAATGTCAACTTCTTCTACAAGTGAAGTTTCCTCCTTCACGAGATTCTTCAATGATGACATGAAGAATGAGTTCTTTAAGGTGAAGGACATGGTGCAGATTCTCATTGAGGATCAAAGAGAAAGTGTTCAACTTCGTGCACAATTGCTAACTATGCAGGAAGAGAAAGAAGCCATTCTTCAAAGACTACATGATATGAAGTTGCAACTTCTTCAAGCTCAAGAAGCTTTGTCCAAGAAAATACCTCATCTTCAAGATGTAAATCATGAGGTAAATAATTATGATTTGTCTTCAGTTTCCTCTATTGAAAAGTGTGTTGGTTCTTTTGAACGGCATACAAGAGGTATTGGGTCCAAATTGATGTTGAAAATGGGCTATGAAGAAGGCAAAGGTTTGGGCAAGCATGCACAAGGCATTGTTGAGCCTATTTGTGTTGTGGAGCATCCCAAGAATATTGGTCTTGGCTATGAGTAGCTTAATGGCGAAGCTTTGAGTACATGCATTCAAGAACGTGATGCAAATTTGAAGAGAACATTTCTCCCAAGTTCTCAATTAAATCAATGTCATGATGTCAATCTTCCTTACCATTGTTTGAAGCCTTTGTTGCAGCAAGAAGATGGTAGACATGCAGCTTATGGCAAGCATGCAAAGCAGCATAAGAGGATTTCTTGTACATTTTGTGTTCAATTTAACCATCATGTTTTGAGATGCTGGATGAGGAAGAAGGGACACAAGAAGTAGATGAAGCAAAGACTACCTTCAAAGAATGTGCATATGACTTGCAATTTTTTCCAAAAGAAGGGACACGTTGTCTCTCATTGTTGGACTTTGCATCCAACTCGTTGTCCCACGCATATGCAACAAGAGGACAAAAATATTGGCGAAGGTGGAATCATGGATTCCATTATTGATGTGGAAAGGGAAGTTTCACATGAGGAAAAGTTGCAGCAACAAAATTCGCCATGGAAGTGGCTTGGTGAGAAGTGGATGGACTTCTTGACACAGTAAGACGTACTCCTTTTGAACATATGCAAATTTTGGATGTATGCATGTATTTTATGCTGTAATATCTTTTTTGTTTTGAGCCACCTTAGATCATTGATCAAGGCTGCGTTGTATAGTTTCACTCTGTAAATTTCTCGCCAGAAATTTCTGTGTGGGTTCAAGAAGGTCAGTTGTGGATAGTTGTGGACAAGCACATTCAGAAAGGGAAATGTCAATTTCTTTTCATTTATGGTTCAAATTCACTTGCTTTGTAAGGAAAAAGTGTTTGAAGGGCTGAAGAGAAGAGGATTTTTACTCTCTCATTTGCTGTACTACAATTTAGTTCTTCATTTTAGTAAGCTTTTGGGGACCAAAAGCCTCTCATTTTGGTAGGTGTGATCAGGAGCTCAAATCTGAGCTTGGGAAAAAGCTAAAAAATGAAAGTGCTCAAATTGATTTGGAGCCTGAGCGATAGGATAGGCCTCGACGATACGATCTCAACGCCGCAAATGGAACTCAAATCCGTTACCATATGGAGGAAATATTGCATTTTGAAATTGCCCAATAACTTTCAATTTTGAAAGAAATATTTTTTAATATATGTGTTGGAATAATTTTATTT
Source organism: Pinus albicaulis (assembly GCA_034641835.2). NCBI lineage: Eukaryota > Viridiplantae > Streptophyta > Pinopsida > Pinales > Pinaceae > Pinus > Pinus albicaulis. Next base: position 979,174,499 of record CM076581.1, on the reverse strand, counting down.
ATTTTTATTAAGGTTTAATAAATTAATTAAATTATATAGTTTTTAATATTTTATATGGTTTAATTTAATCATATATTATATTAATTAATTATATGTTTTAATTAATTTTAAATTTTAATTAAACCTTATTAAAAAAAAATTAAATGTTAAACCACACATATTTTATAAAATTCAAATGTTTCGAATTTCAAATGATACGTGGGTTGTTTCAAATAAAAACAAAGGTTCACGTGGTCAAAGTCAAGGTATTAAAGTCACGTGGCTACGTGGTGAACAGAAGTTAGGAAGGGGCTTTGGGCTAAGCCTCCCCCATTCACGTGACCACGATGCATGACCAAGGGCGCGGCCCTACCACCAGCGGGAGTCCCAAACAGTTAACAGTTAAAGTGGCAGTTGTGTTCACATGTTTTATGGCGGAGTTAAATGAAGTTCAATGTTATGGTTACAACGGTTGGCTCCCAACATGTAACGTCGACGGGTGAGAACATGTGGCCGTTACAACAAAAATTTAATGCCAACATTTAATGCTACCGCCAATTTAGCGCCGGTTTCACCATATTAGGCGGATGTGCCAGTTTAGTTAAATTAATTAGCAGTGTCTCCACATTTAGTGGAGCTTGTTTAGGCCAAACTGGCAGTCTGAGTAAATGTGCCATAACTTTGGCTAGGAAAGGCATTTTGAAGTGAATTTTTTTTTTATTTGGGTCTCTTCGACATGCTGGACTCAATGGCATAGGTTTCAGAGCCATTGGAGCTCTTTTTCAACCTGTTTAGCTTCGAAGAAATTTTTTGAGCCACTATGGCCATTTTGGGTTTTGAGTTTGGTTGAGCTGTGATTAACCTTTTTTGGTGAACTAAAAGTCATTTTCGACTATTTCCTGCATTATAGAGCCATTGGAATAGGTCTTAGCTCTGTTTGAAGACTTTCAGAGGCCGAAAACCTTTTGGGGAGTTTTCAGGGCCACCAGGTCCATTTTTGGATTGAAGCTATTTTGAGTTGTGGTTATTAGTTTGAGGTGAACCAAAGCTCTATTTCAGATAATTTCGACCTTTTGAAGCCATTGAAGGAGGTTTTAGAGGAATTTCAGGACTTATAGGTCCTGAAAAGTTGTAGATAAGTTCAAAGCACCAGCAGGACATTGATGAAGAAATCATTGTTTATGGTAATCTTTCACTGTTTAGTGAATTTGAAAAGGCATTCTTAGCTTTCTCTTGCCTTCTGAATCAGATTATATATTCAGATTTTTCTATTGAGACAGTTATAATCTTGTATTGCATTTGAGAGCTTTTAATACAAGAGGACAAGCCCATTTTGGGAGGCTTGATCCAAAAGATGTAGCCCAAGAGTTGGGGTGAACTCCTATATCATATTGCTTTTGTGTTTTGATATTATATTGCTGAATATTGTTGCTGTTACCCATGTTAAGTTTCAGAAAAAACAATTACACTTAAGATACATAAACAGTGAAAAGACATACACCATTTGCAAGCTAAATTTCCGCATAACGTCAAGTTTAAAGAAAGATCATTTTAATTAAATCTGAGTGTTTAATTCTATTATTTCTTTAGGCAGAGTCTGTAAGAGGGCTAGGTAGCCTCTGGATTCATCCTTTCTCTGAAAGGTGAAATATCCAGTAAATGCCCTTACAGTCTATCTCTGTATTAGAAATATGAAGTTCTCACATTTTCAGATTTAAACTTAGAGTATTTTTGCACTCACTTACATAATTGAAAATGGATACCTTGCACCCTTTTCAAGTACCTTCCATTCTCAGATCAGTAGTCTTAATCACTCTCTTGAACCCTTATGCTTGTTTATTTCTGAAATTGCTCATATAGTTGGCCTCAAGACGATTTATGGTTTTCCTTGCTTGCTTGTTGCCACTTGAAAACTGTTTTCAAAGTCTCCTTTCAAAGTACCATTGTCTGTAGTCTACCAGAGAGGTCTATTTTGATCATACCCTCTGTTCTTGATGAGACAATTTTTTTGAAGGCCTTTATAATTGTAGTCTTAGATTTTTAGGCATTCCCTCTTCTATGAATGTAGCTATTTGTGAATCTTATATGTTTTCTAAATCCTTGCTAGTGAAATATTTAGAAGAAATAGAGCGTTCCTCTCCTTTTGTATTTCATCGGAAAATTCTGTCTCGAAATTATCATCTGCCGAAGTGTGGTTTGTGGAATTCATGGTTAGCCCTGTCTATCAAATGCATATTTATGTTTAGATTATTCTTTAAGTCCCTTTGTTTAGAAGTATAGATATTTAAGGATTCTTAATTCCCCTTAGTTTTACTTTTCATTCTAAGTCCTTGATGTTCATTTCATCCCACCTGCAAAACCCAACAGATCCATTGACCAAGCTAGATTTTCCCTTTGGTGCCCCAAATTCATCAATCAAACCTGCTATGACTACCACTTGACTCCATTGCCCAATGGCTTATAGAATTCCCCACTCTGTCTATTCTGCCTAGATCATATATGTCCAACCAAAAAACAAACAAATCTGCACTTCATAACTATCCTAAAATCAACCCTTAAAAGAAAACAAGACATATCTTTGCACACATTGAGAGATCCCTCTCTAAGACTAGGAGGGCTAGATCCTATAGCTATAAAGCTTGGTTTGGATTTTGCCTTGTCATTTGGTTTTCCAATCATCCAAATCACAGGACCCCAACACTTTCCATGATCTTATTAATGGTTGATTTCTTATTATGATACTCCTTAACCTGTCGTATGGTTTATGTTGGAATACATTTTCTATGTCACTTTCATTCTTTTAACTATCTTGCATTTATTTATTCGTAAAGTAATATCGAGGAGGGAGCTTGGGAGTCAAGAGATTAGGATCGACATTGAAACGCGATCACATAGGAGTGAGGTAGGCCATCTCCCTCTCTCGTGTTATTATGATATTAAACTAGTAAATTTTGAATTATTTTTCCTGATTTTTACTAGACCCACTCATTGGGCTAGAGGGATCACTTCTATTCGTAGACAGTATTTCCTGGATAACGGACACGATACCAAAATACTTGACGAAGTTCACTCAGTGTTGTGATGAGCTTGGAATTGTTGGGGTGATAGTTTCCTAGGATGATTTTATGAGCCTAGCACTTCTAATCCTTCCCAAGAGCTAGCATATGTAACAGGACTTTGTGAATGGGAGGGAGAAGCTACCATAGTGGGAGAGATTGTGCTCTGACTTGGTACAAGAATACATTTGACAAGACACCAAAGATGGATCATCATCAAAGAATAATGATGAGGAGAATTGTGCCTTGGGTGGAAAGGCTAAGAAATGGAAAGGGAAGGTGTCTCAGTCCAAATCAAATTCTAGCGAGGAAGGAAAGAAGCGATACTTGTCAAACATAAAATGCTTTCAATGTCATGATCTTGGACACTATGCTACAAATTGTATGCAAAATAAGACCAAAAAGAAGTACTCAGGAGGAGCGGTAGGTGAAGCAATTGATTCACATTTCGAGTTGTATTTCAACCTTATCGTGTGCATGGTGTCATTAGTGATGGGTTCTATATGGTACTTAGATAGTGTAGCTTCATTTCATATGACTGACAACAAAGAATTGTTTAGTAACTTTGAGGAGAAGGATCTATAGATGTACATTGAGATGGTAGATGATGGGAGGTATAGTGTTATGGGGATAGGTACAATTACCTTTCAGAGTGATTCAGGTACTCCTCTCGCATTAAAATATGTCATTAATGTTCCTGGTTTAAATAAGATTTTAGTTTCTATTGCTATGTTGGTAGACCATGGCTATAATGTGATATTCAATGAAGGAAATGTGTTCCTTAATCACAAAGCCATGGGATAGGTGAAGAATATTTGGGTTTGAGTAAATAATCTATACAAATTGGATATAGAAGATTGTGATGCCTTGAGCATGAAAGAAGAGAATGTGTAGAGAAAATACATCAATGAGTTATGGCACAAAAGGTTGGGCCATCTACACCATGGCACTTTGAAGATCATGCAACAGATTTCTATAGGGCTTCCAAAGGGTGCACTTGAGTAGTGAGATACATGCAAAGGGTGTACATTGGTGAAGTATACCAAAGCCACATTTCATGATAAGAAAATTCAAGCAAAGGAGATACCTGAGATATTTAACTCAGATGTGTGTGGATCGTTATGGACAACTTCCACAAAAACTCACATGTATTATGTTATTTTTGTAGATTATTTTTCAAGTAAGTGTTGGATTTTCTTCATGTAGAAGAAAGATCAGAAGTTCTCCAAGTTTTGTGAGTTCAAATAACTTGTTGAGAAAGATACAGTGAAGAAGGTGAAGGTTCTAAGGAGTGAAAATGGTGGATAATATGTCTCTAAAAAACTCAATAAATTTTTTTCTTCAGAAAGAATTTGAAGGAAATTGATAGCACCTCATAACCTGCAACATAATGGGGTTGCACAAAGGAATAACATAACTTTTTTGGAAGTAGCATGAGCTATGTTTCATGATCAGGGCCTACTATTGCATATGTGGGTGGAAGCATGCAATATAATAGTATTTTTGTAGAACATAAGCCCTCATCATTGTTGTAATCATGATTATCATTAGACCAAAACCTGCAAGCTTTAGTCTCCACTACAATCGCCAGAGTTAGGATCCACGAGAGGCGGTTAGTCCATGTCACGAAACACACGGTGAGTGTTGAACCCAATGTCCAACAATCTCCCCCCCAATGCAAGATGGGTGAGTTTTGAACTCAAGAACTATCGCTTTGATACCAATTGTTGGAATCAGGATTGCCATTAGACCAAAACCCGCAGGATTTAGTCTCCGCTACAATCGCCAGAGTTAGGATCCAAGAGAGGCTTTTAGTCCATGTCGCGAAACACACGAGGAGCGTTGAACCCAATGTCCAACAATGAGATACTTGGGATGGGTACATTAGAGGAAGATTTTTCAGGGAAGAGACCAGATGTGTTGCATTTTAAAATTTTTGGTTCATGTGTTTATTTCCATGTGACCAAATATGCTAAGAATATGCTAGAGCCAAAAACAGAGTTGGAGTTATTTGTGGGGTACACTGATACACCTCACAACTATCAGGTGTACTTTGTAGCACAGAGGATGATAGTAGTCATAATGTAGAAATTATATAACATATGCATGTATATATCCTGGTTCTCCTGATCTAACAATATTTATCTTCTTGCTAAATACAGAATCCTTCCACTGTTATTATTTTGCGAAAATTTAAAACTCAATTGCAAACACATGAAGTAATAAAAACAACCACACATAACATAGTTGTTTAACAGGAAAACCTGAAGTTGAAAACCCCAACTATCATATATTATGTATCATGGAGATCATGTAACAATCTCATACAAAGCTTAGTACATCAAGCTTTGAGTACAATACAATCGTCACACACTATCATGAAGAAATATGCAACTCCATGCACTGATTTCTTTCCTCCTGATAGCTTGCCTCCACTACACAATCCCTGCTGAAGAAGACCCCTGAATGAATTCGAATTGGCATTGCCTTGACTACGCAATCCTCATTGGCAACTCCAATGTGTGTGTGATGCAATCAATGCATCACTATAGTCACAACGGATAGTCCATCTCACCGTTTCACCTACCTCTCCACTGGGTCTCCAGTGGAACTGACATGCACTGTAGTTAACTGTTGTGTTTGTTTATTTGATTAGTGAGTTATTATTTTTGAATTAATTAACTAATTAATTCACTCCACTCTCACTAGTGTATCATTCAGTTAGACCAGATACAACTAGCTCAACTAAGTTTAACTCCAATAACTGAGTTAAACTGAATAACAACTCCATGAAATACTCTTCCAACTTTGTCATAAATTTGCCACTTCAGTTCTAACTGAGTCCTCCATGCATGAAACACCAGTAAACCTTAGGAATTACGTAATTCCTTCAGCTCAGTGATTTTCTAAATTTGTATACGGAAATAAAGTGCTCCAAGAAAATAAGGTGATATTTAGAGTCTGATTATTATTAAGGGCTAAAAATAATCAACACATCTATTTTTAGATCGATGATCTATAAATAGACTTCGCCCATTCTTCTAAAAATAGAATTTCATCTATTTTCCCAACTTGACCAGCCATCCACAAGTAACATCCTGCCACTTCTGAAATATGATCACCATGTCTAAAAATAGACATAGTTTAAAAATAAACTTACACCTAAAAATAGCCTACGGGCCCACTTAGTGAAGGTGACTGATTTTCACTAAGCTCCATCATCTTGTTGAATCTCAACACTCCCTCTCAGCAAGATAGGGATTATCCTTCACCCCGATCCTGCGTCTATGGTATTCAAATTTTCTCCTGCCGAGCGCCTTCATCAGAATATCAACATCCTAATATTATGTAGGAATGTACTGAAGCAACATGATCTTCTGCTACACACAATCTCTGATATGATGATACCTGATATCAATACGTTTAGATCTATCATGAAACACAGGATTACTTGAGAGTTTGATGCAACTCTGATTATCACAATGTATCACTGTAGGATCTAAATGTGAACCTAACAAATCGACTAGGATCTTCCTCATCCAGATAGCCTCACATGCAACTTGACTTGTTGCCATGTATTCTGCTTCTGCTGAACTAAGTGCCATGGATCTTTGTTTCCTGTTGTACGAAGAAACTTCTGTAGATCCAATACTGAAAACCCCTCCTGATGTGCTCTTTTTGTTTGTTGGGCTACCTGCCCAATCTGCATCAGTGAAGCCATTCAACTTCACTTCATCCGTCTGTCTGTACCATAAGCCATACTCATATTTTCCCCTGAGATACCTCAGGACATGCTTTCTTACCTTCCAAAAGAGCTTGGTAGGCTTAACCATCGCTTGTGAAAGCTTGTTCACCGCATAGCATATTTTCGGTCTTATATTAACTAAATACATGAGTGAACCCACCAAATTTCGATAAACAGTGGCATCCACTACCTTTGCCGATGTAGCATCCTCTTTCCTCAAATTTCCTGGAAGAGGAATGTTGATAGGCTTGTAGCCCTTGCATGTGAAACTTCTCCAGTATCTCCCCGACATACTTGCCTTGAGACAAAAATAGTTCACCTTCTCACTGCCATATTTCCAATCCAAGAAAATAATGAAGGAGGCCCAAATCCTTCATCTCAAACTCTTTTGCAAGATCTACCTTGCATGAGTGTATCAAATTCTCATCACCCGTTAGTATTAAATCATCAACATAAAGAACAAAGATTAAAAGCTTACCATCCACCACAATTTGGTACAGGTTTGCATCCTTCTCACTCTTGGTGAAACCAAGTCTGGTGAAATAGCTGTCGATCTGAGTGTACCAAGCACGAGGTGCTTGTTTCAGCCCATACAATGCTCTTTTGAGCTTGCACACATGTGACTCACTACTGAAGATTTAAAATCTTTTAGGCTACTCAATGTACACTTCTTCCTCAATGATCCCATTAAGGAACGTAGTCTTCACATCCATCTGATGAATTTGGCAACCCATCTACGCTAAGAGAGCAAGGATGGTCCTTATGGAAAAACACTGTGCGAAAGGTGCAAATTTTTCTTCATAATCAATCCCATTGATCTATGAGAACACCTGGGCAAAAAATCTTTCCTTATACTTCTCGACGCTCCCATCAGCAACTTGCTTTACCTTGTATATCCATCTTGATCCTACAACTGATTTACCCACCGACCTTGGAGCAATCTCCCAAGCACTATTTCTGACAATGGAGTCATAGTCCTCCACCATGGCATCTACCCATGTGGGCTCCTGCACTGCTTCTTCAAAAGAAGATGGCTCTGTCACGACATACTTGCTCATAAGAGCCATGTATCCAGTAAATCAGCCAGGCGACTGTCTCTATCTGCGCTTTGATGTAGGGACTCCTACATTCTGTGCCACATCAAGCTTCAGTCTCTCAGCTTCTGTGGTATGCTTCATAATAGTTATGATGTTTGGCTCTGCGTGAGTAGACTCCTCCACTCCATGAATCTCCTCCTGTGGCTGATCCACATCTAAAGGCTCATATTTGGGAACAAGAAGTTCCTCCTCTGCATCCAAGTGTAGCTTCCTCTCAAGCGAAAACTTCATGGCTTTCACCTCATTGAATTTTATATCCTGTCACACCACAGTTATCCGAATATCTAGAAAATACACATGATAATTATGGAGTGTTTCTGTGTACCCCACAAATATCCCAACTTCTATTGTCGGCTCCAACTTCTTCCTAGCGTCCTTCATCACATGAATGTAAATAGATGAGCCAAAAATCTTCAAATGATAAATATCATCCTTCTTACCAGTAAAATATTCTTCAAGTGTACTCATGCCAAGTACTCTATGATGACAACGGTTTTGCAAAGAAACCGCAGTGTTGCATGCTTCCGCCCACAAGTGCATCAGTAGGCCCTGGTCATGTAGCATAGCTCGTGCATCACCCAAAATCATTCTGTTCTTACTCTCTGTGACCCTATTCTGCTGTGGGTTATGAGGCACTATGAGTTTTCTTCAAATTCCTTATTTTCTACGTAAGTGTTTGAATTTGATCGAGATATATTCACCACCATTATCGCTCGGTAGAGCCTTCACTTACTTCCCTGACTCCTTCTCCACAAATGCTTTAAACTCATAGAACTTTGAGAATGTTTCACTCTTATTCTGCATGAAGAATATCTAGCATCTACGAGAATAGTCATCAACAAAAATAACATAATACCTGCGTTTTTCTGTTGAATAAACCGAGAAAGGTCCACACACGTCTATGTGAATTCTCTCTAGGATCACCGAAGCACGGTTCTCCTTCTCATGAAAGGTGGTCTTCATAAAATTACCCATAGTACATCCCTTGCACTAATCTGACTGTGCAAGATTGCCCTTGGGAATTCGAGTAGAAATTTGCTACAAAATCTTCAAAGTGCCATGGTGAAGATGGCCTAATCTCCTGTGCCATAATTCGCCCTCATCCTAGCTCACCATTTCTTCTGCTTTTCCCATCATTGCAGTGCAGCCATCTATCTATAGCTTGTAGAGATTCTTAACTCCAATCCCTATCCTCTTGGTTTGACCAGTTGTTTTACCTCGCAGGAAATCTTTTCCATCGCTAAAAACAATGTCATAACCTCTGTCTTCCAACATTGCGACCGAGACCAAGTTCTTCTTCAGACCTGGAACATGCATAACATATTTCAACAGAAATGGATTACATGAGTCCCTCTCAAAGTTAATGGTCCCAATGCCGGTCACAATGTATCGACCATCATCGCCCATCTCTATATGCATTTGTAGGTCCTTCTCCTCCAGTTCACTAAACAACTCCTTGTCTCCCATCATATGGAAAGATGCACCACTATCAAGATACCACATCGATCCCATAGCGCTTGAAACCAAGCCTACGATCAAAGAGAAATCAAGTTCAAATTACGAGGCTAATGCCTCTCCAGCTGCAGTTCCAGTAGCCTTCTTGTTCTTATTTTTTGTGGGTAGTTAGTGGCGAAATTCCCATGTTCGTGACAGTGAAAACACTTCACTTTGGACAAATCTTTCTTCTTGCCTTTAGCCTCGAATTTTGAAGGGAATTTATTCCCCTTCCCTTTCCTTTCTTTGGTAGCCAAAGCGCAATTATATTCATCATCATTATTTGATGAAGAGCCATCCCTAGTACTTTGCCTTATCTCCTCCTGCACAAGATCCGACCAAAGTCGCTCCCAACCCGGCGGTTTCTCCCGTCCATTGATAGAGTCTTCGTAGCTATTATAGCATAATTTGACTGAGCTAAAAGCCAAGAGAGGTTCTGAGTAATTCAAGGTTGTTGAGAAACAGTTATTAAAATTCAAAAAGAGCTGCAACATGTTCAAGAAGATGACCAAAAACTCAACAGGAATTCATCATCATATGTTGCAGGGCACAATTCTCAGATAAGGGAGCTATGTAACAAGCATGACATCCTCTCCAAGATTTTTGTTGCATCCATTCGAGGAGACTGGTCCATTGGATTTAACGATGAAGAAAACACCTTATTCATGGAATTTATTCAAATGCATATTTCTTAAGGGCACTTAGCAACTTCCTTAGCTATAAATAATTCTACCCTAGAGGTGGCGATAAATAAGGAATTAAACTCTGCACCAAGAATGGCTATTAATGACCAGTACAAAACCTCAAATTTCCCCAACCCTGGTTTTGATAATTGGTTCTCGGGAGCATATTTTAAAATATGAATAAGACTTGAGAGATATCATGAGAAAATTTTACAATGCGAACATCAATTAAACTTTCTAAGGAAGGAAGGCATCATGACTGGGTATTTCTCGTATTTTTATTTCTAGTGGTGAAGCATTTCAAGATCAAAATTAAGATAGCTATTATAGGTGCAAGACATGAGAAAAATCTCAGTTATTTCTGGAGTCCGATCAATTAACAAATAGTTATTTTTTACCTTTCTTGAGTATTCCAGATAGAATATCTATGAGTATGCAGTGTTGATAGTTCTACATATGAACTGAAAATAAGCTCAGGAGAGATAGGTGCATTAAACTACACAGAAATCTTAGGAGGGAGTCATGCGGAAGAATGTCCAACACAGAGAAGCAAAGAACTATTAATCAGTGAAGAGAAGCGCAAAGGAATGAAGAGGTAAAGTACATCCTCTCCAAGATTTTTGTTGCATCCATTTGAGGAGACTGGTCTATTGGATTTAACGATGAAGAAAACACCTTATTCATGGAATTTATTCAAATGCATATTTCTTAAGGGCACTTAGAAACTTCCTTAGCTATAAATAATTCTACCCTAGAGGTGGCGATAAATAAGGAATTAAAGCCTGCACCAAGAATGGCTATTGATGACCAGTACAAAACCTCAAATTTCCCCAGCCCTGGTTTTGATAATTGGTTCTCGGGAGCGTATTTTAAAATATGAAGAAGACTTGAGAGATATCATGAGAAAATTTTACAATGCGAACATCAGTTAAACTTGCTAAGGAAGGAAGGCATCATGACTGGGTATTGCTCATATTTTTATTTCTAGTGGTGAAGCATTTCAAGATCAAAATTAAGATAACTATTATAGGTGCAAGACATGAGAAAACTCTCAGTTATTTCTAGCGTCTGATCAATTAACAAATAGTTATTTTTTACCTTTGTTGAGTATTCCAGACAGAATATCTATGAGTATGCAGTGTTGATATTTCTACATATGAACTGACAATAAGCTCAGGAGAGATAGATGCATTAAACTACATAGAAAGCTCAAGAGGGAGTCATGCAGAAGAATGTCCAACACAGAGAAGCAGAGAACTATTAATCAGTGAAGAGAAGCGCAAAGGAATGAAGAGGTAAAGTACAGTCATTGGCCAGCGAGATCAACGAACAAGATTAAGGGAGATAGACGGCTAGGATTAAGTCACGTATATTAAGGTCAACGGAAGGACTAAACCAAGGAATGGATTTCGAAAACCAGCAAATGGTTTTCGCGTGGGTGCAACCTGGTAAGAGGTAATTGTGCTATAGGGTAAACTGCTTGGGTGGTTGGTTTTCGTATATCCCTCTCAGGGCTTTCCGATGCCCGAGGCAGACAGTAAGATTAGCTGTGTTGTTCACAAAGATGGCATAAGCATGTTCATATTAGCTTGAAATAACTTGAAGGAATACAATAGAGAATTACCTCTTTGACAGCTTTAGAATCCTTTGGAGAGCGCTACGCAGCAAAGCAAGAGTCCTTCTTCACCGGCTCCAAATCTGAGTCCTGTAATCAGTCAAAGCACCCGCGTAATTTCTAATATAACAAGTATTCTATCAATTAAATCAATAATAAACATCTAGATTATACACATCTGAGCCATTCATATCATACTAAGCAAATATTGAAACAACAATATAACATTAAGCATCTAATGGACAAAACGAACATAGTTCTATTGATTTTGAAAGAAGGAGGATTACAACCATCGGTTGTACCAAGCCCTCCTCAGTCTCCCAATCTCTCTTCTCTATCAAGTGAAGAAGTCCAAGCCAACAAGCTCTCTAGGAGCCTCTTTGACTCTTGGCCTTCACAATGTCACACTATTTTCTATTCCACAAGTATACAAGAACCTTGAGCAATCCTTCGACCTTCAATTAAGAGCCTTCAGCTCCTTCTTATAGGAGAGGGAGAAGGCCATTGTTGCCCTTCTCTTTCCACTAGTTTGGAATGGAAAAGGCTTAGATGTTTCCTTGATCTCCATGCTTTTGCCTCTCTTGGAGTTCAGTCTTTTATGGCAATGACCAATAATGAACTGGTGTAGCCTGCAGTTTCTGCTTACACCTGCCTTGCACCACAGCAGAAGGCTCCTTTGTGAGGGAAAGTCGGAGATTCAAATCTTTCTCCGCGCTCTTTTCCCAATTCAAACTTAAAACACGGGTAACGTGTCTCTCCAGTGTAAACAGAGCGTTGCCCTAGCCACTAACGCGACCAATGTATTGCTTGCCTGCGTTATAACGCTCTTGTTCTGTTCTATATATGCGTTACCCTGGCAGAAATAGGTTTAATTTAGGTCTTTGTACTTCTTCCATATTTGTCTTCCCCTCTGAGCTGATGAGGAGGTATTTTGACTTGTAAAAAAGTATGGAAGGCATATCGTTTAAATAAGGATATAAATGGCAATTAAAAACTACTAATTTTGCATAAGTTTAAAATTTTTAACCATAGTGCTGGTTGGAGCGCGATATCAAGCGATGTCCATCGGATCTGGAGAAGTTAAATGGACGACAGAGATTGGATTACAGAAATGGATGGGTAAGTTGTAAATGCTGTGGGATTCGAATATAATATTATTTTGGTGCTCTGGGTTTTAACCAAAGTCGAACTTTTGAATCAAATGAAATGTTGAGCGTGATAGTTGATAGTTGTGGGCCAAGGTTAATACATGTTGGTACTTTGGTATATTTATCCAAAGTTGATTTGGTATACTCGGAATTTAAATGAACAGGTTTTTAATTATGGTTTATAACCACAATATCATGAAAATGGGACAACTTCCACGTATGAAGTTATTATTGTTGGGTTTTATAACCATGGGTTAAAAAGTGAGGAAATCTTCTTTTGAAGATTAAATAAGAAGCTTATGCACTAGATTATTGGATTATATGCATGTTAGTATGCATTTTTAAATTTTATATGCACATGTGGGTAAATGCAGCCAAGGCTACATCACATAAGAATGCAGAGACATAGCTGGAAGCGAAATCGTTGCATCAAAGGTTTGCGGAAGCACAAAAGGAGGGAAGTTTATGATAATGAGTGGCCCCGCAAAATAGTTTTTCACAAACTGCTCATCAAAAAATCAATGGTTGACATTCATTACGGCAGCACCCTTATCATTTTCATAAACCGCCAGAGGTGGTCCCGTAGGTGGTTTTGGGTTTTGTGAAGCCATTAATTTTATATCATAAATTGAATAGAAAGTACGGGACCCAAATATATATATTATCCACCTCAGTGATAGTACCATATGAAAAATGTAAAACTTTGAAGACTTTTGTTTAATTTCTCTCATTAACTAAAAGAGAAAGGCACTCGTGAGTTTGTTTAACCATATTTGTAAAGGGTTGGGGTTCATTAAAATCTAGTTTATTTTGAATAGAGAAGTAATTTTGTAACTGTTAGAATATTAGAAACTCAGTTATTGAACTGATTTTGTTTTAACAGTTAATTAGTTAGGTTGAGAAGGGAGAATAAAAGGGGAGAAAAAATTTCATTATGGGTTCCGAGTTTTGGACCTCTAGACATCAATTTTTGTACTCAGATTTCAAATTATTAATGAATGAAAAGCAAGCTTCTGGCATTTGTTGATATTGATGTGTCTTCTAGTTTACAAAGGTGTGTTTTTAGTCTTTGAATAAAATGAAGTTATGAAGCTGCAAGTCTCTTTTTACGTGTGTAAATAAGAGTTAAAACTCTTAATATGTGCTCCTTCATTTTAACTATTCCTTTTCTTATAATTCTTTTGAAGTTCGAGTTGATAGATCTTGTACTACAGCATATCAGTTTGTGCTTCCTCCTTTCATGTTCTTCTGATCATTTCATTCTATATCAGCAGATAATAGAATTTTGGGACATTCGTTGTATTTGATTTTTGAGGGTTTAATGATAAATATTTGGAGGTGTTTAAACAAAGAACAATATTTTTGTGACATAATTATAAATGTCTTAAGCACAGATTCCTTATCACAGCTAAGGGATTGTCTCTTAAGGAACAATAGTAGCTATGTCAACTCTTCAGAAGCCCAAGGAGAGCCAAGCTCACCAAGTCATCATCATCAACAGTGATCGCCACACTTCCCAGTTCATCCCTACAGTGGACAAACTTTGTGAGATATTTTGGAATACTATCTCCCTTCTCCATTTTTATTTTTCTGAGCTTATCTTTCAGCGCTAACTTCCTCTGGTCACTGCTGCTTTGGAACAATTCTGTCAAAGCCTTCCACATTGCAAATGGAGCGGCTCTCCCGTGAAGGCTTGACACAATATGGCCCTTTACACCTTCCAACAGAATTATTCTTGCCTTTTCTACCTTCTTTTGTCATGCGTCAAGTAATGCAGCATCGCTAGAACTAGGCTTAGGAACATCGTTATCAATGAAATCCTTCATTCGATTATCTTCCAGCACCGCCTCCATCCTATCCTTCTAGGCCATGTAACTTGAGCTGCCCTCAAGGGCATTCTCCAATCGCAACCCATTGAAAGACATTTCAATTTATAGTCAACTGTCGCACCAAGAAATTTCTGTAGAAAATTTGAATTGTCCACCAGCACAAACTCAACAATTCTTCACAATTGCAATCTTCAAGAATTAACACTTCTCTGATACCATGTAGAAATTATATAACATATGAATGTATATATCCAGATTCTCCTGATCTAACAATATTTATCTTCTTTCTAAATGCATAATCCTTCCACTCTTAATATTTTATGGAAATTTAAAACTCAATTGCAAACACATGAAGTAATAAAAGGAATCGTACATAACACAGTTTTTTAACGGGAAAGCCTGAAGCTAAAAACCCCATCTATCATATATATGTGTCATGGAGATCATGTAACAATCTCATACACAGCTTAATACATTAAGCTCTCAGTACAATACAATCGTCACACACTATCATGAAGAAATCTACAACTCCATGCACTGACTTCTTGCCTCCTGATAGCCTACCTCCACTGCGCATCCCCTGCTGAAGAAGACCCTTGAATGAATTCGAATTTTCCTTGCGTTGACTGCACAATCCTCATTGGAAACTCTAATGTGTGTGTGATGCAATCAATGGATCACTATAGTCACAACAGATAGTCCATCTCACCCTTTCACCTACCTCTCCACTGGGTCTCCACTAGAACTAACATGCATTGTAGTTAACTGTTGTATTTGTTCAGTTGATTAGTGAGTTATTATTTTTGAATTAATTAACTAATTGATTCACTCCACTCTCACTAGTGTATCATTCAGTTAGACTAGATACTCAACACATAAGAGATGTGAAATTTGAAGAAGATAAGGCCATGTGAATTTCCCTTGAGAGGGAGCTTCACTTTCATGTAGGTAAGGAGCTCCTGGCTCCAAAAGAAGAACTTCAAGATGTGGAGCAGCCACAAGCAGAGGTGCAAAGCGTGGAAGCACCCACTCATGCAGAGACATCCCGAGACGGAAGGAAGCACACCCGAGAGGCCGAAATTTTGTTTCTTTATGCTAGAGAGAATGTGGGAGCACCCACATCATAGCGCACGCAGTGAATGTCCCCAAATCGGTACACTAGATACATGGATCTTATGAGCAAAGGTGTAGAGATAGAAACATCCTCTTTTTAGGAAGTATTTAAACAACCAATTACATCAAATTTTGGGGACTTTGAATTTTAGGCCATCTTGGATCCTCCTCGATAACAAAAAATATAATGATCCAATCCCGATCGATATTTCTAACATTATATTTAATCAAGATTTAAAATTTGAATCAGATGTTGCCTGACATTTTTTCTGAATATTCTCCAAATCTCACCATATGAAACCTTTTAGAAACAAAATTATAACTAAAAATTCAGGATGACATGTTTGATGTAGCAAAATCGTAGGATCATGAGCTTTGTTACCAAATTTGATGAATTTTGAACCATAAAACTAAGAAGAAATGAATAATTGCAGCCCCATGCGAGGGGGGGACATATTTACAATGAATGCAATGTACAATATTGTATTTGATGATACTAAAACTATGTCTTCTTAGTATATATCTAGGACACAAAGGGTACTATTATAATAAAATAGGACCATGAAATGCTATACCCTACATAAAAATATAACGATGTAGCTATAATATCTCAATATCTAGGAATTAATAAGGGATTTAGGCTTAACATGTGGATTATATAGGGCTTATAAATAGATTAGTTAAATATGTTAGTATATTGGTGCTTTATGTAGAGTTATTAAAGATGTTAATGTTTGCACTCTCAAAGTGAATTAAAATTGAACATATAATTGCTTATTGTATGAATTACCAAGTAGTTGTTTTCAAATAAAAACACTTTATATTAATTTAAATTTTAAATAAATAACAAAACAAAAATAACCAATTCTGATCTTATTAAAAATAAATTTTTATAAATATATTTAATTTGTATAAATAAATATCTTTATCAAAGTAGTTAATGAAGACATACAAAACATTGAGATCGCCTCACAAAATATTTAAAAAGAGGTTGTGTGGCGAGTCGTCCACATGCAAACATTCCTTTTCCAATTTAAGAATATGCAAAGCTTCAATTCACGCTTCAACTCGACTACAATGCGTTCCAACTGCAATTACATGATGCAATTTGTATAGATAACTCAAAATTATGGTTTGAACATTGAGACTTGAACACAAGTATTTTTTAAAAATTCTAATATAATGTTTCCGTATAAATTATCCTTAATTAAAAAAAAATACAATATAAAATCATTACAAATGAATAATTAAAACTTAAATATTATATAAATTAAAATCACAATAAAATCGTTTACAAATAAATAATTAAAATTTAAATATTATATAAATTAAAATCAGAAATCAAATTTTAAAAATTTTCATTCTCAATCTACTATATCTTTAAAGTTAATAAATTTTTTTTATCGTATCTACCGTTGCAGGTCACTAGTATCAGGTTTTTTCTGATTGTGACATTAATTCACCTTGATTAGACATATGTTTTGGATTGTTGTATAGTTTGACTATAGTTAAATTTTAAGAATCTATTTATTTATTTTTTTTAATTTTTTTCCTTGCATTTGGTTGGTGGATAATTTGAACATGTTATTGCAAATGTGTATGGTGAAGGTGTAATATCCACCGGCGTAATGTCCTCTGCATCACCCGTATTTCTACTTTCTGCTCAAGACGTTTGCAAGTGGATTTACCGTGCGGCTCGAAAAATTAATTTAAGATGAGCCCTTCAGATTTGTTGTGATCGACTTATAAAGAATGGCATTGTGCGTATGAACCCTGTTGGAATATCGAAGGCATAGCCCGATTGAGAGGAGAATGATGAGAATTAAGCTTGATTATTGGTAACTATCGCATCAAATTGGAATCAATTTTCATCACAAAACTTTTAAAATAAAAATAAAACTATATAAAACTTAAACTTAAACTAAACTCTGTGGGGCCCTATTACAAAACGCATATATATATATGTTAAAACATATATATGTTATAACAATACTCCGTCACGCAATGTAAAACAACAAAACATTAAAACAAACTTTAAAACGTTTATAACGTAAAAACATTACAAACACAACTTATCAAACCTTTCTCCGTGGAGCCCGGGCTTCAAAAGGAAATTAACCAAAATGCATTCAACCATTTCACGTTACAAAAATGGAGTCCTAATGTCATCAAATGTGTGTGCGATGATTTATCAAATCACGTGGATAAAATGACATCGCATCCGGATTTGGGTTTCAGGTACAGGTCCATTTGAACACGCGATAAAAAATCAAATCCGCCTTATAAAAGAGGTCGGGTCTAGAACTTAACAATACAATCGGGCCATAATAATAAAACTTGCAATTTAATAAATTGTTGCCATGTGGTCTGTGGGGCCACTGCTCGCGTGGACTTTGGCTTGAGTGGAGGGCGATTAAAATATTTGTGATTTTGATTGCGATTGTGCGATCGCGCCAATCACATTGCAACATTTCAACGGTGGCATAAAAAAAAGCGGTGGTAACATATGCGACTTACGATTGCGATCGCATCGCAATCTCCCATATCAACAAGACACTTAATCGCAACAACAAAAAAGACTTTGCAATTGCGATTCAAAAGACTAGTGGGGACCACAGGTCTTCACACAAAACAAACTCCCGCGTTCAACAATCAAAATATGTTGTAACATATAAAAAATAACAAAACTTTTAAAGTAAAAATAAAACTATATAAAACTAAAACTTAAATTAAACTCTGTGGAACCCTATTACAAAGCGCATATATATATGTTAAAACATACATATGTTATAACAATACTCCGTCGCACAATGTAAAACAATAAAACATTAAAACAAAGTTTAAAACGTTTATAATGTAAAAACATTACAAACACAATTTATCAAACCTTCCGCCGTGGAGCCTAGACTTCAAAAGGAAATTAACCAAAATGCATTCAACCATTTCGCGTTACAAAAATGGAGTCCTGACGTCATCAAATGTGCGCGCGATGATTTATCAAATCGTATGGATAAAATGACATCGTGTCCGGATTTGGGTTTTGGGTATGGGTCCCTTTGAACGCGCGAAAAACAATCAAATCCGCCTTATAAAAGAGGTCGGGTCCGAAACTTAACAATACAATTGGTCCATAATAATAAAACTTGTGATTTAATACATTGTTTCCGCGTGGTCTGTGGGACCACTGCTCCCGTGGACCTTGGCTTGAGTGGACGTCGATTAAAATATTTGCGATTGCGATTACATGATCGCGCCAATCGCATCGCAACATTTCAACGATGGCATAACAAAAAGCGGTGGTAACATATGTGACTTACGATTGCGATCACATTGCAATCTCCCATATCAACAAGACACTTAATCGCAACAACAAAAAAGACTTTGCGATTGCAATTCAAAAGACTAGTGGGGACCACAGGTCTTCACATAAAACAAACTCCCGCGTTCAACAATCAAAATGCTTTGTTTTTCTTTTAAACATGAAAGCTCTGTTTTGAATCTACAGAGGCTCTTTTTTTATAATAAAACGGACAGGCGCCAAAATACAAAACTGAGATTGACTGTTCGTCGTTCCAAAATTCTCTTTTAAGGCTTCCTCTTACTGGTCGTTGATAAAAGGAATGATGGGGACTCTTTCTACTATTATTATCATTCTACTTGGTTGCTGTATCATGATTTTATTGACAGAAAATACTTAGCACCGGTATTCTAATTGAAGTTGGTCCTACAACACAGTTTAAGAATATATATGGATTTTGGTCTTATTATCTACCATTTTCTACTTAAATGGTTTAAGCTTTTTCCATTAATTTAGAGTTCCACATTCTTTTATACATATATCTTTCTTTTATAGCAATTCTGGTTTTAGATTCAAATAAAAATAATTCCTCTTAAACTTCCGAAAGCTTCAATTCTCCGGGATATTTCTGAAATTTTCCTTAGTAATTATTGTGAATTGATTTCGGTTTATCACGTGTATGCAACATACATCTTTGCACTTATTAACATTTCATTCTTCTTGCTGATTAATTTGTTTACTTGTAGAGTGTTATTCAACTTGACAGTTATACTAGCCTTAGTCATTTTGTTCAAACTCCGGTGAAGTTTTATTTCTGCTTTTAAATATAGTTAAATTTCTTATCCAATTATTTCTTATAAAAATTTTCATGCAATTTTTATTGCATTAAGTTTGTTAAGAATTTTAATGAATGATATATATGCATAAATAAAATTATGAAATGCATTTGCAACGAACAAAAATATTAATCACATCCTACCACATCCTAATATAATATAATAATAGTTGAATTAATGCTACTGGTGCTCAAAAATATTAATCTCATCTTGCCACTTCTAACTTATCTAGTCACATCTTAATACAATATAATAATAACTTATCCAGTCACATCTTAATACAATATAATAATAGTTGAATTAATGCTACTGGTGCTATTTTCTGGAAGGAATCAGGATACTGTCTTACCCCAACCCATAAATAATATATAATTCTTGCAAGTAATCATAGAATAGGATTTCTAATATTACATTCAGACTGCCCTGAATGAACTTATTGCCTAATTTCAAAAAAGGATTCCATCCACTAGGTCCAATATCTTCTATAAACTAGAATACCCATGTGATTCGTCTAACACTTTCAATTGTGTTAATGACTACCTTCCATCAACAATCGCAGGGCAGTAATATCGCAGGACAATAATTAATACTTGTAGACACGAAGGACAGTAATTAATACTTGTAGACACGAAGAGTCATGTAGGTTGATGACCGTCTCTAGGACCCACAAATTATCATTTTAATATCACAAATAATCATTTTAGCATTGGTTCTACCCAGTTTAAATCATATAGTTTTTTATTTTTATATTTTTTTAATTATTTAATTGTATTTATTTTTAACATATTTATATATTTTATTGAGTATTTATTTTTTAATTATTAATATATTTAACTTTTATAGATTTTTCACATATTAATATTAAAAAATCAATTTTTGTTGTTTTTACATAATGAGAATTTATCATAATTCAATGATCAAATTGAATTATGATGAAATTAGTAGTGTGATTAAACATATTTATATTTTCATTAATTTTTTTTTTAATTATTAAATTAAGTCATATATATATTTTTTAGACAAAAAGAAAAATTAGCATAATTTGAATAGCACTAACTTGAATCCAATATTTCTAATTTAATTTAACTATACTTTATTACAAAAAAATCTTCATTTAAACATGCTCAAACTCAAATTGCAACATCTCGATAATTACTTTAATTCTAAAATATCATTTGTTATTTACTATTTTTAATTAATATAGTCATAGTATGTAGTCATTTTCTTTACATACTAAAATATTTAACATGAAATTCTAATTTAATTTCATACTAAAAATAGCTAATATATATATATATATATATATATATATATATATATATATATATATATATATATATATATATATATATATATAACAATTATTCAAATTACAGTCGTAAATTAAATTTTTAATTAAATAGTTAAATTTTATTTTTTAATTATAATTTAATAAAATTGATTAAATTTTTATTTTAATAAAAAATTATCTTTATATATAATTTTAATATATTTTT
The DNA here is from genome assembly GCA_034641835.2 of Pinus albicaulis. Classification (NCBI taxonomy): domain Eukaryota; kingdom Viridiplantae; phylum Streptophyta; class Pinopsida; order Pinales; family Pinaceae; genus Pinus; species Pinus albicaulis. The sequence goes on along the minus strand of CM076581.1, from coordinate 979,153,110 downwards.
TATCTTTGAAATTATATATTTATAAATTAAACTTTTAATAATTTAAATTTTTTTAATTTGATATAATCTTTAATTTATATTTATATTTTTTAACTTAAATTTATACAAAATATAAAAAAATACCATTGTCTAGAAAATCTCTACGCCCTTCATTATAGAGAACATTTTTTTAATGTACATAATAATAAGAGAATCATATCTAAGCAATGGTAGTAGTAGAATATATATATATATATATATATATATATATATATATATATATATATATATATATATATGCATATCATACTTTTCCTTAGTGTCATACCCATATTGATGTCAAAAATAAGCTAAGCATATGTCGCAGATCTACTCTACACGTAAAATGCATATGCTCATGGGTTGTCCTAGTAATTATCAATTGCTTACCATCATCAACACAAAAATTGTTTTATTTTAAGTTAGATAGATTTAAACTACTACTATATAGCACATAAATTTTTAATTTTTACTTTAATTTAATTATATTTAAACTAAATTAAGCAGCAACTTTATTACAATCCAAATCCTCATAGACATGCTCAAACTCAAATTGCAACATTTCTATGTTTACATTTCGAGGGATCAAGTCCAAGCTGGATTGTATCTTCTCTACCCACCTTCCAGATTATCTAGTAACCAACCAGTTAGAAAGCAAATTTCACAACTTTCCAAACAAGTTCACAACTTTCCAAACAATTGATACATTATTCACCACAACTTTCCAAATAATTGATTAATTATGCACTTGTTTGATGGGGTTACTAACCCATTCCTCCATGATGCCAACAATTTTCCAGATAATTGATACATTATAAACTTCTTTGACGAGGTTCCTATCTCATTGTTCAATTGTGTCAACCAACTTTTCCAGATAATTGCCACATTAAGCACTTGTTTTACCAGGTCCGTACCCAATTCCTCAATTGTACCTAAGTATATATCTAATTACTTAAACTCACAGGCCTTTTCCTTGTATTAGGTGGAATTGGATTAACAAAATACCTTAATTTACCATTTACTAAAAAACCTAAATTGATTAGATTGTAAACCTTAACACTAACATAAATTCTTAATTTTTACTTTAATTTAATTATATTTAAACTAATCTAAGGAGCAAATTTATTAGAAAGCAAATCCTCATAAACATGTTGAAACTCAAATTGCAACATTTCTATATTCACATTAAGCAGCAAATTTATTAGAAAGCAAATCCTCATAAACATGTTGAAACTCAAATTGCAACATTTCTATATTCACATTAAGCAGCAGGTAGTAGCTACTCTGTCATACTCATGTTGATGCCAAAAATAAGCTAAGCATATGTAGCAGATCTAATCTACACATCAAATGCATATGCTCATGGGTCGTCCTAGTAATTATTAGTTGGTTACCATCATCAACACAAAAGTTGTTTTACTATAATTTAGATAGATTTAAACTACTACTATATAGCACATAAATTTTTAATTTTTACTTTGATTTAATTATATTTAAACTAAATTAAGCAGCAACTTTATTACAAAGCAAATCCTCATAGACATGCTTAAACTCAAATTGCAAAAATTATTTCTAATTTAATTTAACTATACTTTATTACAAATCAAATCTTCATAAACATGCTCAAACTCAAATTGCAACATTTCTATAATTAAATTAAGCAGCATGTAATAGCTACCCATATAAATTTTCAAGATCACATTGCAACATTACTATATTTAAATTAAGCTACACGTAGTAGCTACCTTGTAGCCATGTTAAATACAAATTATATTTTTTGATTTTACTAAATTATTTATGAGATATTTATTAAAAAAATCATTTCAAAATTATCTAATTATTTATGATATAATTACAAAGAAAAATTTACAAACCAACAAACTTATTACCATATTTTTCTATTGCTTAACAATAATACTTTATAATATCTCACAATTTGATTTAGCTATATTTAAACTAATACTTAATGATATCTCACACTTTAATTTGACTATATTTAAACTATTTAATTTAGCTATATTTAGATTAATACTTAATGATATCTTACACTTTAATTTAGTAATATTTAAACTAAGTTGAAGACCTTTGCTGATTTAGATTTATATTTAGCTAAAAACAATACCACATAACTTATAGATAACTCGATTTAGTTGTTGTTAGCAAAGAGACAACTAAAGATTCAATCACTTTTCCGGGACAAATTTAGTTGGTGTTAGGAAACAAACAAAAGAACCACTTTTCTAGACAAATTTAGTTGGTGTTAGGAAACAAACAAAAGAACCAATTATATATAGTTTTATTGTCATAACTTTAACAATGATATTATGATAAGTTAATATTAAGATACATTAATTCATATATTATAGTTTAAAATATATTTATTTTATTCTACTAAAACTTAAAACATAATTGTTAATTAATTTTCCTTAAATTTAATTAAACATATGAACCATCCAAAACTAAAATAAGAAAACTAATATTATTTTAATTTAATGATAATAATAATTAATTATCATTTATTAATAATACTAAATAATAATTATTTTCATTAATAATTTTTTTTTTTTTCTAAATTGAGCTAATTCTATTTATGTAAACATTATAGTACAAAACTGCCATAGTTCAGTTGTGATAGCCTGAAACTGGGCTTGAAAGTCAAGCATAATCCTGAAAATAAGCTGCCCATATAGGGAAACCAGCTCTGTAATAACAATCTCACTGCCCTTGTATAGGGAAACCGGTGGAATAGTTATAATTGTTATGAGATAGTAACAAAAAGCTAGCACTATCGATAACAAAAACCAGTAAGCTGCTGTGTATTGTAAAAGACCAGCAACTCTATGAAAATAAACAAGTTCAGAGACCATACTGTGCCATGTCATTGCTAAGTCAGTTGGAGTTGGCTGGAGAGGGTTGTTCCTCCTCTATTGGGCATCCGAAATCATCCTCAGGGTCTTCAGCTTTAGCTTCCACGTTATGAGCCTCTGCGCCCTGATCAGCAACCGCTTTCACCTGCATGGAGGAGAGGCTGAGGGAGGGAGTAGCGTTGACAGAAGGTTCGCCCATGTCCTCTTGAGGCGTTGCAGCAGAAGTGGACCGAGGCTCGACAGAGGCGGGATGAGGGTCGAGGGAAGCAGGAGTGGACTCAGGCCAGGGAGGAGAGTGAAGAGTGGCATCCTCACGCAGAGTAATTGTGATATAGGCCGTTATGGAAGGGCGATTGAAAGCACTATCAAACCGCAACTCCGCTCTCTGTGTGGTCTGGCGAATGAAGTGGCTGCCAGCGGGCTGAGGGGCAGAGGTGGAAAAGTGATGAGGAGCTTCAAGCGGAGGGGAGGCAGGCGGTCGACCAAGGGCGGAACCAGAAGTATTTTCAGAGAAATGTCTACTAGAGGAGGGGCGGTCTCCTACAGAGCTTCCGCGGGTGCCTCCTCGATGGCATGTCATGCGCTGTCTGAGTCGAGGCATGGCGGGCTCTGCTTCGTGAAACTCGTGAGCCTGGAGAAGAGCCGGAGCAGCGAATGAACCAGGAATAATCTGAGGCACACCAGGAAGAGTCGGAGCAACGGACAGGCTAGGATTATGCTGAGGAGCAGTGAACGCACCAGGGCAAAAGGCACTGTTGGAGAAGTGCGCACCAGGTAAAATCTCAATGCAGTTGTAGAGCGAGCAACACTGGCCTGTGTGTGCGAGCGCTTGGCTCAGCACAGTGAACAGGGCACGCACCGCCCAGGGGAGCCAAACAACCGCACAAATTGTCGGAGAGCTCGTCGAACATAGAACTGGCTTCCGTAATGCAAATACCAGGCGGACCAGGGCTGTTGTATCGTCGTCGCGGGGAGAGTAAATGTTACAGTCAAGCGGAATGAATGCAGAGTTAATGGCGTCGTGGAGGGCCATGTGACCACCACATGCTTTGTGCTTTGGGAAATGGCCGGGGCGAGTTGTCCCAATGTATCTAACGACCATCCGCATCCGGAGAATTTTCATTAATAATTATTATTAAATTATAATAAATCATATTTAATTAAAAAATACAATATAAAATCATTTATAAATAAATAATTAAAATTCAAATATTACATAAATTAAAATCATAATGCTTAGAAACCAAGTTTTAAAAAGTCACGTTCTCAATCCATTATATCTTTAAAATTAATAAAAAAAATTATTAAATAGAAAATATAATTTTTTATCTCACCAAATTATTTATGACATAATTATAAAAGCAATATCTTTCAAAACATTATTACAATATTTCTCCATTGCATAATAATAATACCTCACACTTTAATTTATTATATTTTATAACCTAAAATTATTTACAAATAAATAATTAAAATTTAAATATAATATAAATTAAAACCACAATACTTATCATTAAAAATCAAATTATAAAATAGTCCTATTCCCAATCTATTATATCTTTATAGTTAATGAAAATTTTCTTTGAATAAAAATTATATTTTCTTATCCCACCAAATTTTTTTATGGCATAATTATTAAAAAATTAAATCTTTAAAAACATCTATATACATGACATTGAATAATATTATTATATAAATTTTATTTAATTATACACAACAGCCTTATTACAATATTTCTGCATTGCCTAACACTCATACTTAATGATACATATCACACTTTAATCAAATTATATCAATAATATATAATTATTTACAAATAAATAATTAAAACTTAAGTATTATATAAATTAAAATCACAATACTTATCATTAAAAATTAAATTATAAAATTGTCTTATTCTCCATCTATAATATCTTTAAATTTAATGGTTTTTTTTTTTTTAAACAAACAAACTTATTATCATATTTTTCTATTGCTTAATAATAATACTTAATAATATCTCACACTTTAATTTAATAATATTTACACCAAACTTAAGAAAAACGAGTTATATTTAACTTTATTGATTTAAATTTATATTTTGGGAAAACTAACTCCACGTAACTTTTAGATAACTTTTCTATAAATCGATCTAGTTGTTGTTAGCAAAGAGACAACGGAAGATTGATAACTTTTCCAGACCAATTTAGTTGGTGTCAGGAGAAAGATAACTGAAGATAACTTTTCTATATACCGCTCTGGTTGTCTTCTATATTTGGATTACACATTCTTGGAGACACCATTCCAAGTCTCGCTTTCTATATATTTGATGTCGGGTTCCTGTGGCGGGCACTTGTTAGAGTGAGTGTGTATTTGGTCCATAGTTTTTACAGCAATTGTAGCTGTTATATGCTGTAGAATTTCAGCCTTGCAGTCTGCTATGATTAAGATCCAAAACTGTATATAAAACTTTCTTGTTCCGTTTTTCTCTTCTGAAAATATTTGAGGTCAGGTTGTCATCCTATAAATACAGAACGGAAGTAGTTCTTGGAGATCGGGACAGGCTGCATCTTTAGAAAGAGCGGGCTCGGCAGCAGGGCTGTGGAGGGTCTAACTGGCTGCGACGTGGCAGGAAAGTACTTCTTATATTTTGTGTGACAAAAGTATTTTAGCAATGGAAACAGAGCTCTGGAAAACGCTCCCAGAAGAGTTGCTGTATATGATTATAGCGAGGCTGCCCATGAGGGTTTTTGGGAAAATGAAGACCGTTTGTAAAAAGTGGAATTATCTGCTGTCTTCCCGTGATGCCCTCCAAGTAGATATTCCAAATTGGTCGTTGCATACCATCCCTACGTTTCTGGTTCAATTCCACTGGAATCAGAATGATGACGCGGAATATTGGGCTATAGAAGGACGTTTTTGCGACATTTACAAAGTCCCTTTCCACGATCACATTGTTGTGGATACTTGTAACAGTATGTTCTGTTGTCATAAAAAGGGGGATAAGTGGGCTCTTTCGGTAGGAAATCCAGTTACCAGGAATTGGAAAAATCTGACTCGCCCTCCAACAACTGGCTCCTCTTTCAGTGGAATGGTTTTCGATTCTTCCACAAGCCGTTGCACTCTTCTGTTCGGCGATTACTATTTCAACCATGGGAGACAACAAGCTGAAGGTGAAGGTGGCAATATAAGAATTCTGATGTCTATTTATGACTCACAGTCCAACGCGTGGATTGAAGTTTCCATGAGGGTTCCCTACCATATTCAGCCTTGTGGAAAGGGGATTTATTCTAAAGGAAAGTTTTACTGGCTCTGTGTCTCTCCCAATCCCAGGAATCTCATGGTAGCTTTCAATATTGCCAAGGGAGTCTGGACAGAAATCTCGCTGCCACAGAGATACAGAATGAATAGTCGTAGAAATTTAAGTGGATCCAATGGGCAAGTGATGCTAGCTGAGCAGACTGGACTTGACCGTTTTCGCATATGGAAATTGGATGAAGCAGAAAAATATGAAATATGGTGTGAGTTGCTCACGAGCAGTCTGCAAAAATACATCTTTCCATCTTTTTCTTCAGTCACAGTGAACACTAATGGATTGATAATGGTAATTGACACAAAAACTAATATATCACTATATAATTCCAAAGGGGAAGTGATCGCTGGGAAATTGAAACTGCCAGGTCTTCGCAGAGCTGAATTACCAAATCGAATATCTGTATCAGTCTTCGAGTCTAACAACCTATGGTGTTCTGTCGAAAACTAATATATCACTATATAATTCCAAAGGGAAAGTGATCGCTGGGAAATTGAAACTGCCAGGTCTTCGCAGAGTTCAATTACCAAATCGAATATCTGTATCAGTCTTCGAATCTAACAACCTATGGTGTCCTGTCCTCAGCAATTCTTTGTAAGATGATCTTAGTTTATAACATTCCAATTTTTGTGATTCAAGTGATATTAATTTGAGTCTAGGCTTTTCCAATCATGTAGAGTGATTCAAATTATAGGTTCTTATTTACAGATTTATATGATAGATTTTAAAGATAATCGAAATGCATATTTTTTTTTTAAATTATTATATGCTATTTCTGTCTAATTGGTTATGCTTTTCATGTTTGTATTTGTCTATTCATCTCCTCTTATGAACACCCATTTCTAAGTAAGAACATCCATTTCTTCTCGTCATTCTACTCTTACATTTCCGATTCAAGAAACCGTCATCTCCTTATGCCCATAACTTTCTATGCCAACATGGTGTACGAAGTCGCTGGATTTTGAAGAGGGATTACAACCAAGGCCCAGCCTAGAAGTTTCCATGCAAGTTTAATGCGGGTGGAAATAGACATGAGATTTGGTTCTATTTATTTGTGTATATAAACATTTTAATGTATTATATCTATTTAGTCATGTTTGTTTCTCTTGTTTTGGAACCATCACCATGTATTTGTTTCTTTTCCATGTATTAGATTTCTCACTTAAGAGAAGAGATAGTTGTAATGGAGTCACATTTAATTGTAGTGTAGTCAGTGGAGTCATGCATGAACCATACAATAGTATTGGTTTTTTAGTTATTTTTGGAATTCTACTAGTTAAGTTGACTAATTAACTAGACTTATACTTGAGAAATCCTATAGATGTTATCCATACACTATGACACCCAACCAAAAGGCATGTGCTCATTAAAGATATATAAATTTAAATATAGGCTCCAATCCAAGGCTCTCTACCACTAATCGACCTATGCAAACTCTTGCTTCTATGTGGTACATGTGATTTTTCACTACTATCGTTAAATCCATGTGCACTGATGCCACAAGATTCTCATCTATAATCAATCAAAATCCTGCAAACTCTTTCTACTATATAAAAAATCATTCTCCCATTGATTTTCTCATTCCAGACATAGGTACTTCAAATAATGTGAACATATATATTTTAACACTTTATTAATGCATATATTACATTAGAACGTGCATGCTCTTACATTATCTAATCTTTTATCTCCACAACTACCATAGTATGCTCACTATTGGTGTTGCCCATGCACATACTGACCTAATTGGACCTTGATACCTCAATACATATCATCATCTTACTACAAATTCACAGTGAAAAATAATGGCTTGATAATCGTTATTGACATGAAAACTGTTGAAATATTAAATCCAACATCGCCGAGGAAGGACGGAAGGACACTACAGCAGGAGTAAGAATTGCTTGTTTAAGATTGTAGTCCATTGTGCATTCAAACCAGAGTTAAAAACACCTGCAAACCAAATTTTGTGTATATGGCAGTAGGCCTGTTTCTACAAAAGAATTTGACCATGCAACCCAGTTTTGTTCGGGCCATTATCCCCTGCAACCACTGCTTTAAAAACCTACCATACCACATTTTAACTACATCAACTGCTGTTGCATTCACCATGCATTTTGTTTACGATTTGGATGGGCCTTGTCCCCACCACCGCCAACATAGCAAGCCAACGACCAATAGTGTGCCTATCACAAATCCAGAAGCTGAAGTGGACAACCCCAAAATGGATGCGATAAGGAATTATAAAATTCACGTAGTTTTTTGTTTGAAGTCTGCAGGCTCCACCAACAACCAATGAGACAGCTATTGCAAGCCTTGGGTGCACAGTCATCCATCTCATAAATGGATGCGATAGATTATGAAAAGGAATTTTTGGTTCATGTTTGAAATCCAAGAAAAATATTTATGTAAAGGTTTTAGAACTTTAGGTTTGTTTTATGATTTTTAATGTTGCGACTCATTTTATTTAAAAGTCTTTTTGACTTAGGATAATATATATATGGTGTAATATATATATATATATATATATATATATATATATTATAAAAAATTTCAATGTTTATAATATATATAAGTTTAGTTTGTTTTAATATTTCTTTTTTAAAAAAAGGGAGCTTGTTATGTCGTATGATATATATCAAAAGAAAAAGTCCAAAGGTTGTAGTGTTGTTAACTATGTGTATTAAAAACACAAAAAAGAACCTGAAGATATATACAGCAACAGAGAATAAGGGACTGTGTGTATTCCATTTTTTAAGACAGAAAGAGACACTGAAAGAAAAATTTGTGGCACTGCATGCGAAGCAGTTAATCCTTTTTTTGAAAAGTCGAAACAGTAGTTCTGTGCAATTTTGTAATAGTTTCTCAAGCTTAATGAAATAGAAGATTATGTATCTCTTTCAAAATTGTTAAATGATTTCTCTGTGTTAGAAGGAGAGATTTTGTTTTCTCTCTATGTGTTTCAAATATTTCAGAAATTCCAACATGGTATCAGAGCTAGTCCAGGCTCTTTGAAATTTGTCAAAGAAGCTGAAGGAAGAAGAAGAAGTTTGTTGAAGTTCTTTCCAGTAGTGTGAAGGCTCAGCAAGGACAACAGTGAGAAGATTTTTTGAAGAAACACATTCAAGTTTTTTATTCCATAGTTCAGAAATATAGCTATGGTAGGAGCCAGCACAAGCACAAGTATAGGAAATACTCAACACCCACAGTTTAATGGGAATAACTATGACTATTAGACAATCACAATGAGAGCCTTGTTTTCCTCTAAAGATTTATGGGAGCTAGTTGAAGATGGTTTAGAAGAACCGGCAAATAAAAATTATTTTAAGGCGTTAACACAAGTAGAGAAGGATTTGCTGAAGAGTAATAGGAAGAAGGACTCAAAATCCCTCTTCTATCTCTATCAAGCAGTGCATGAAAGTGTATTTACAAGGATTATAGCAGCAAAGAGGTCCAAGGATGCATGGGATACCCTCCAGATAGCCTACCAAGGTATGGAGAAGGTAAAGACAACAAAGCTTCAATTAATGAGAAGAGATTTTGAAGTCATTTGCATAAAAGTGTCTAATACAATAGACTCATTCTTCACATTGTTGATTGGGTTGGTTACCCAAATGAGATCTCATGGAGAGACAATAGAAGAGAGAAGAATAGTGGAGAAAGTGTTGAGGATCTTACCCTCAATGTTTGATGTGATAGTCACAACCATTGAAGAGACAAAGGATCTCTCAAAGTTTACAGTTGATGAGCTTCATGCATCATTGATGACACATGAACAAAGATTGGGTAGAACAACAAACTCATCTTTGGAGCATGCCTTCAAGACCCAAATGTCCTTTGGAAGAGGAAGAGGTCAAGGCAGAGGAAAAGGAAGAGGCAAAAGCCAAAACAGAGGAGGAAGAAACAACCTTGCAAATACTAATGGAAGGGGCAACAACCAAAATCAGAACCAAGGCCAAGGCAATAGCCAACATGGTGGGAAAAATCAAGCACATGGACAAAGGTATGATAAATCTCAAGTCCAATGTCATTACTATAAGAAGTATGGACATTATGCCAATGAATATAGGAAGAAACAGAGTCACATGGGTAATAAACCCACTGCTGATTTTACTAAAGAAAATATCAGTCAAGAGAAGTTGTTTTTAGCATGTAATATCGCTGAAGAAAATAATGAAGATATATGGTTTCTATTTTCAGGGTGTAACAACCATATAATTGGAAACATTTCTATGTTTTCCATGATTGATAAGAATGTAAAGTCTCAAGTAACATCTAGGACAGAAAATAAGGTCTATGTCACGGGAAAAGGAAGAGTGAGTGTTTTGACAAAGAAGGGAGAAAGAAAAACCATGTCAGATGTTTATTATGTGCCTGGTATGAAGTGTAACCTTTTGAGAATTGGACAAATCATTCAGAAAGGCTACAATGTTTTCTTTGAATATGATGTATGCACCATCATGGATAAACCACCAAACAAGAAATGCATTGCACAAGTGAAGATGACAAGGAACATAATGTTCCCTCTCAAAATGAGAGAAGATTTGAAGAAAGGAACTGCAATGGCAGTAGTGAAACAAGAGAAATTCCAAAGAGAAGAAAAAGATGAAAACTGGCTATGGCATTTGAGATTTAGACATCTCAACTTTGGAGGTTTGAATTTGTTGCATACGAAAGGAATGGTAAAGGGATTACCATTGATTGAGAAATGAGACAACCTATGTGAAGGTTGCACCTTGGGCAAACAACACAGAGAAAGCTTTCCATCAGGAAATAGCACAAGGGAAAAGGCACCCTTAGAAATAGTCCATTCTGATTTGTGTGGACCAATGAAAATACCATAATTAGCAAGCAACCATCATATGTTGACCTTCATTGATGATTTCACAAGAAAAACATGGGTTTACTTCTTGAAGTTGAAGAGTGAAGTGTTTGAGAAATTCTGCCACTTTAAGGCTCTTGTAGAGAATCAAAGTGGGCAACATATTAAGGTCTTAAGAACAAATAGAAGAGAAGAATATATCTCAAAAGAATTTATGTGTTTTTTGCAGAGAAAATGGGATACACAAGTAATTTACAACAAGGTATGCACCGTAGCAAAATGGAGTTGCTGAAAGAAAAAATAGAACCATCATGGAGATGGTAAGAAGTATGTTGAATGAAAAAAAATTTCCAAATGTATATTGGGTTGAAATTGTACATTGTGAGCATATGTGTTGAATAGACGCCCAACAAAGAGTGTTATGAACAGAGTTCCTGAAGAAGCATGGAGTGGCATAAAATAGTTTCTCACCCACATGAGAGTTTTTGGTTGTGTGGCTTATGCACACATTCCTAATCAGCTAAGGAAGAAGTTGGACAGTAAGGGGGTGAAGTGCATATTTATTGGATACAGTGAAGAATCAAAGGCATACCGACTGTATAACCCATCCACCAAGAAGTTTGTTATAAGCAGAGATGTACAGTTCATTGAGGAAGAAGCTTGGGATGAAAGCATTGAAAAAACAGTGAATGTGAAAAACTGTTTGTCTCATGATGAGGATGAGGAAGAAATGGCTGAAATAAAACCCTCATTAGAAGCACCACCTCCGCCAACACAAGGACAACAAGGGACACCACAAGCTGGTATGAGAACACCCTTGAGAAGTGATGACAGTGCTTCTCCAAGCACATCACAAAGAGCAGATTTGAGTGCTTCTATAGGCACAAGTACAACAAGTGAAAGAGGAACCAAATTCAGAATTATGAATGATATTTATGAGCAAGAGGAAGCAAATTAAGGTATGAAATCTTTATTTGCATTGTATTTTCATGTAGAAGATCCTATTCATTTTTAAGAAGTTATAAAAGATAAGAAATGGATAGATGTTATGGATCAAGAAATGAATGCCATAGAGAAAATAAGACATGGGAATTGGTTGATCTCCCAAAAGGCAAAGAAGTAATTAGAGTGAATTGGTGTACAAAACCAAGAGAAATGCTGAAGGTAAGATTGAAAGGCACAAGGCCAGACTTTTTGTCAAAGGCTACAAGCAGCAACAAGGAAGAGATTATGAAGAAACATTTGCACCGGTTGCAAGAATGGAAATAGTAAGAGCAGTGCTCTCCATAGCAGCACAACACAAATGGAAGGTTTACCAAATGGATGTGAAATCAAAATTCCTAAATTGAGTATTGATGGAAGAGGTTTATGTTGAACAACCTCTGGGCTATGAGAAGGAAGACCAAGAGCACAAAGTATGAAGATTGAAGAAAGCTCTTTATGGGCTAAAACAAGCACCAAGAGCATGGTACAATAGGAGAGATGCCTATCTACTGGAAAACAGGCTTGAGAAATGTGAAGGAGAACCCACATTATACATCAAGGAGAAATATGGTAGGATGATCATTGTTGTTTTGTGTGTTGATGATGTGATATTCACAGGTAATGATTCTTACCTCATTGAGAATTTTAAAACATTCATGAAGGATGAATTTGAAATGACTGATATGGGATTACTGAGATACTTCTTAGGAATAGAATTAGAGAAAAATGAAATAAATTTTTTATTTCTCAAGATAAATATTTAAATGAAGTTTGGGAAAGATTTAATATGTAGGATTGCAGGGCAGCAATTACTCCTATAGTGATGGGATTGAAGTTAAGCAAAGAAGACAATAGCAAGGATTTTGATCCAAGTTTGTATAAGAGCATAGTTGGTAGCCTTATGTATTTGACTTCAACTAGGCCGGATATTATGCACGATGTAAGTTTAATTTCCAGATTTATGGAAAGGCCAAAGGAGGCACATTGGCAAGAAACAAAAATAATTATGAGGTATGTGAAAGGAACAAAGAGATATGGTATTTTATACACCACTTCAGAAAATTTTGAATTGATTGGATATACTGACAGTAATTGGGCTGGAAGTATAGATGACAGGAAAAACACCTCTGGATATTTTTTCCATATGGTTTCAGGAGCCATATCATGGGCTTCTAAGAAACAACCAATTGTGGCTTTATCAACAGCAGAGGCAGAGTATGTGGCAGTGACAACAGCAACATGTCAAGCAGTTTGGATGAGGAGAGTGTTAAGAAGTTTGTGTCATGAATAGGTAAAAGGAACAACAATTTATTATGATAATAGCTCAGCAATAGCATTGTCAAAGAATTTAGTGTTTCATAAGAGAATGAAACACATTGATGCCAAGTATTAGTACATCAGAGAGCTAGTGACCAATGGTGAAATTGTTTTGCAACACTGCAGAACAAAGGAGCAATTTTTTGATATACTGACAAAACCATTGGGGCAGAAAACTTTTAATTACATAAGTAAATGTTTGGGTATGCAAGAAAATCTAGCAGTTGAATTTAAGGGGGAGTTTTGAACTATTAAATCCAACAGTGCAGAGGAAGGACAGAAGGACACTGCAACAGGAGTAAGAATTGTTTGTTTAAGATTGCACTCCATTGTTCATTCAAACTAGATTTAAAGACACGTGCAAACCAAATTTTGTGTATATGGTCGTAGGCCTGTTTCTACAAAATAATTTGACCACGCAACCCAGTTTTGTTTGGGCCCTTATCCCTTGCAACCACTGCTTTAAAAACCTGCAATACCGCGTTTAAACTACACCATCAATTGCCGTTGCATTCACTGTGCATTTTGTTTATGATTTGGATGGGCCTTGTCCCCACCACTGCCAATGTAGAAAACCAACAACCAATAGCGTGCCTATCGCAAATCCAGAAGCTAACGTGGGCAACCCCAAAATGGATGCGATAAGGAATTATAAAATTCGCATATATTTTTTTTTTTGAAGTCCATGGGCTCCACCAAAAACCAATGAGAGGGCTATCGAAAGCCTTGGGTGCACAGTCATCCATCTCATAAATGGATGCAATAGATTATGAAAAGAAATTTTTGGTTCATGTTTTAAATCCGCGAAAAAGATTTATGTAAAGGTTTAGAACTTTAGGTTTGTTTTATGATTTTTAATGTCGCGACACATTTTATTTAAAATTATTTTTGACTTAGGATAATATATATATATGGATATGGTGTAATATATATATTATAAAAAATTTCAATGTTTATAATATATATAAGTTTAGTTTGTTTTAATATTTCTTTAAAAAAAAAAGGCTTGTTATGTCATATGATATGTAAAAGAAAAGATTCGAAGGTTGTAGTGTTGTTAACTATGTGTATTAAAAACAAAGAAAAGGAACCTAAAGATATATACAGCAACAGAGAGTAAGAGACTGTGTGTATGCCATTTTTGAAGACAGAGAGAGAGTGAAATAAAAATTTGTAGCACTGCCTGTGAAGCAGTTAATCCTTTTTTTGAAAAGCCAGGACAACAATTCTGTGGCAATTTTGTAATAGTTTCTCAAGCTTAATGAAATAGAATATTTTATGCATCTCTGTCAAAATTGTTAAATGATTTCTCTGTGTTAGAAAGAGAGGTTTTTTTTTCTCTCTATGTGTTTGGAATATTTCAGAAATTCCAACAAAAACTAATAGATCACTATATAATTCCAAAGGGGAAGTGATCGCTGGAAAAATGAATTTACCAGATATTCATAGAGCTGAATTACCAAATCAAATATCTATATTAGTCTTCAAATCTAACAACCTATGTTGTCCTGTCCCTAGCCATTCTTTGTACAATGATATTAGTTTATAGAATTCCAATTTTTGTGATTCAAATCATATTAGTTTGAGTCTACGCTTTTCCAATAATGTAGTGTGATTCAGATTATAAGTTCTTATATACAGATTTATATGAGAGACTTTAAGGATAATCAAAATGCCTTTTTAATAAGTACTTATTTTTTTATTATATATTCTTATAATATCATAAATATTTAGTATTATGTTTAAATTCACATCAACATTATATTTTTTTTTCAAAATTCTGAATAATGAATATATCTTCTATAGATATATTGAAATTTTATTTTAATTATTAAAAAAAATAGATTATTGAAATAGTCTAACAACTTTTTGAATTAGATTTATGTTATAAATTTAAATTCAAATTTATGGAGCTCTCTTTTCTAATAAATATTTATATGGAAAACATGTAATCTGACTCCTCTTTTTGTAGGTTCTACCAATCTTATTATAAATATTGAGTGTGAAAATTGTGTTGTGGAATATAATTATCATAAGAAATTCAAGAAATTTTGGTAAAAAAAATATCTAATAATTAAAATAATATATTCAAAATATGTAGAGTAATGATGTATTTATTTTTATGTATAATGGAATAATAGTATCATAGCCTAGCCTCCATGCTCAGGATTGCATTTTTCTTTTGTATCACATTCTCTCTACTATTTCTCTCTATTTGGTTATGTTTTTCATGTCTGTCTTTGCCTATTTTTATCCTCTTATGAACACCCATTTATTCTCCTCATTCTACTCTCACATTTCTGACTTTAAAACTATCTTCCCCTTGTGTGTCCTCATTCCCTATCCTAGTCGTGACAACATTTTGCAACCAAGGCTCCAAAACACAAGAAAAATACATATATGGAGGGGAAACCAAAAATATAGATACACTCAGGAAATCCCCAAGCCTAAAAGCAATAGGAATCTTTATCAATTAAAATCTCATTCTATAAGACCAAGGTGAACTTTGAAAAGAAGTCAAAAAGGTCAAGGAAGCAAGAATAGAAGGGAAATGGGAAATAATTAGGAATATGAAAGATATTATTATATATAGTCCCAAACACGAGTGATAAATAGGGATTAGCATCACCCTTGATCATCGTCTTGAATTTCTATGGTTTTCCATGGTGTAAAGGTCCTATGTTAAGTTAGATCCCGAGTGATATCGATCTTATTCGTTTGATTTAAACTTGGGAGCATGACGAATCTAGGGACCTGGTCCCTCACCTTGATATATTCCCTCTTTGATGAGCTTCAAATAAGAAATCCTACGAGAGGAGTTTTGGTGGTATCACTTGTTATATAAGGAACATTATCTCCTCTCACATCTAACTTCATAGAATCGACCCTTTCAACTAGTACATTTGGATCGAGATCTTTGATTCTACCACCAATAGGATATTTCTTGCAATCTGTTATTTCTCTCGTATCAACTCTACATCCTATAAGAAAAACAACTTGGATAAGAATTTTCCTTTAAATACATTAGAAAAGATGATGTTATCACTCAGATTGAACTTGAACCTGAGAAATGCAATTACAGTGGCTACTGTTCTGGCTACAGCAAAGAAGCTGGCCTACTGAAGGACATACCAAGATATCTCCATAAGGATGGCTGTCATCTTGGTGAAAGAAGATATTGAGCTAAATTCTGGTAGCTGGGGGTTCGATTACGTTGCTGTGAGTTTTCTTTGGTCGAGAGGGGTCTAGCTTGAGTTAAGACAAGGAAATTAGATCAAAATTTACAGGGTGTTCTATGGGGAAAGGTAGGTACAATGTTTAGCACTTTAGGGATTTGATGATGAGATGATTAAGACCAGTGAGGATCTAGAAAGAGCATGGTGAATTCATAGTTTCTGTCTAAACTGAAGAAATTACAAATTGTGAATATTTACCCAAAACAGAGCATAGAAATTATCGGTTCTGTTCATCTAAATTGAAAAAATTCACTTAATAGAAATGAAATAGTGGATGAATTAACAAAACATTCTAACATATGAGCACAAAGAAGAAACTGAAACTAAACATCATACGACAAGTATCCCATAAAAATAGCTGCAAATTTGATTAATATCCAGGCCAAAACTAATACAAAAGTTTGTCTCTTCAAAAGCCAAAACTCCAAATGAGTCCAACCATTACAATGACTGAGAAAACACATCATATAGACCTCAAAACCACTCTCCCTACCCTCAAGGAGTCGAATCCATGAGATGGGAATCAGCTACACCTAATGCCAAACAAGAAAATGAAGACTAGGAAGACCCAACAATTTGCCTCTAAAAGGGAGGAAACTGATTCATTTGATCCCTTGAGGACTCTCTTAATGTATCTACCTTAGATGAGAGTAAAAAAATGACATTTACATTAAAAATGATCATTTACATCAGTAATTCCTTCATTTTCCCAAGTAAAAATTCAAACTGGAGTGAAACTTCAAAATTTGCTGAAGATTTTGAAAAATGCATTTTCCTAGAAAATGCACAGCGTCGAGGCAGAAAACATGGCATCTTTTGAAAGCATCTTTTGAGTGCCTTCCCAGTGTCCAAATACCCTCCATGATAGCTCATTGGAAATCACTCTGAGTCTAGTTTCCAAATATACCTTTAGTTCTAAAATGGTTCTCATTTTCTTTATCAAAAAGTGAATCTCCCAAGACTGGTAAACACGCAGTGACCAGGTCTAAAAGGAGGCAAAAACATGAAAATTTGGTAGTTTTTTGCATTTTTGAGGGACCAGTTCTCCTCCAATTTTTTTAAAACTTGCTAGGGTTGATGTATTCATCATTATGAACTTGTGGATGGTGGCCATTTGGCATTTGGATGTCCCAAAAAGGATCGCAGCGTCCAGGTCGTTGTGCATTTAGCATAATTTCTGTGTGCCAAAAGGACTCAAAAAACCAAAAATAATGTGAAGTGCCAAGTGTGAAAAAAAATTTCCAAATTTGTGAGGGTACTTTCTTGTCAAGTGCTTGAGGCATGAAGAGACACCTTAGCAAGAATATCTAACTTCTCTTTCTACCCTTGCTTAGTCAAACATTCAATCTTAGCGTTGGATATTTTGAGCTTGGCCAATGCAATTCTATGTTTTCGTGCATGAATATTGAATCTTGTCCTCAACAAGTCATTGTCCTTGTTGGCCTTCTCTAACAACCTCTCCAATTGAAAATTGGCTATATCAAGCCATGATTCCCTATCCTTGCTAATCTCGAAGGCAAGCAACTCACTTGGTGTGAGTTGCTCTACCAACTCAGCTTCTCTTTGTCTTTCCTAAGCTAAAGCTCTCTTCAGCCCTATAGTATTTGGTCTCTGTCTTGGAGGCTGATCCGCCTCATCATCAATCTCACCAAATATTTCCAAGGTTTCCTCCAACAACACCTTGGCCTTTTATTCCTCTCTTTGTGCTTTGATGGTCTTTACCTCATTAATGATCTACTTGGTCTTCAACTGCTTATTTTCTTGCTCAAGAAAATCAATCATATATTTTTCTTGATCCTACTCATGATCAATGATTGGATATTTATCCTTTGATTGATGCACTGGTGATTTTATCCCCATCTTCCTAATCTAATTCAATCAGCTAAAGCTCCTACTATGTTTCATGTTTATCCTCCTATTCATCATGATTGGCTCTTTAGCCTTTTCCTTTCCTTTGTCCACCTGTTATGTTGATGAAGAAGGCATGGCCCCTTTCACTCGAAGTGAAGAAAATACATGCATGTGGCCTCCCTGATAAGTCTTGGGAAATGGCTCAACATCAATAAAATTAGCCCAAGTTGACTCAATGTCCTCCTCACTGCTTAATGACTCAGAATCATGAAGTGATGATGGTGAAAGGTTATATAAAGGTGAAGAAGAAGGATCAAAATGGGGTGAATGAAACTAACTTGGTGATGATGTATGAGAAGTAGGCTGAGATGGAGGAATAGATATGGGAGGATGAGATGATGAGAGGATATTCTGCTCATGTTGACTAGGTGGGGTAGTGAAAACTTCATTTGCTATGAATGTGTCCCATGAAATGTTCTTTTACTCAAGCCGATGCATGACTATCATCGTGATGAGGGAGTGATGGAAAAGAATCTACTTTTGATGGTTATAATCCCTCTTTTGTATAATTTATGCCATCTTGTCAATGTTGCGGGAGAGATAGTAGGGTATGTGAAGCATTTTGACTCTAGTGAAGTGCATGAGGTGTCAGATATGATATGAATATAGTCGAGAAAACCTCCCCTCACAGGTGAAGTATTCGTGATTATTTTCATCATAGGGAAATATCGATCAAGAACATGGGAGAAAGGGAAAATGGTATTTTTGTCATCCTTGTATCTAGGTTTAAGATATGGTTCATAGTATCTCCTATCAAGATTTCCTCGTTTAAACCATTTCTCTCCCACATTAGGGATCTCTTTAGCAACTACAATTACATTAGCGGACATGGTAAAAGTTTCACCAGCAAGAGTGACCTGCATATCATGGAGATTGGTAATGAACAACATTGTCAACATAGGGTGATACTGGATCTAGTGCACTTTCTCACAAAACTCAAAAAAACCAACATGTTTAAAACATGACATGGTGAGGGGAGAAACCATGAGCTCTTTTGTGGTTACTGGTTCATCTCTGATGATTTTCCTCCTTTATTACTCTTCTTTGGTGTTTATTCCTCACTAACACTTCTGTCTTCCTTTTTAGACATTGTGGACTTGAAGGCTTTGGAAACCCTAGGGTAAATGGAATTATATGATGGGATTGAGAGGTGAAATGAATAGCTTAGGAAAATGGAGGGAGTGAATGTAAATGAAAATCTAGGTCTATGAAAACCCTAGGATTTAACAATTTTTATGACTGATATGTGTTTAGGGACATGAATATAGATATGATACATGAAAATGGGAAGGAAATACAAATAAGGGTTTCATATAAATAAGCACTTAAAATTTCTTATGGAACACCAAATATATTAGACGAAAGGTGTCTTAGGGTCCACTTACTGATTTAAAGCCCTTTGAAAAAATTTCTGAGGAAATGAAACTTGCTGGAGGTTGTGAAACCCTTTGAAACCCTCCCCGAGAAAATGTGCAGCATCTTGGAGGAACATGCAGCACCCGAGAAAACATTCAGTGCCTGAGTGAAAATGCACAACAACCAGTCAAACATGCAGCGCCTAAGGGAAAACATGCAACGACCATTAAATTTGACTCAAAATGCTTGAAAATTTGAAATTTCTCCTTTGCTGGAAAAATTCCGATGGATGAATGAAGGCAATGACTTTCTTTGAGGTGTTTGAATGGCTTTATAGTTTTAGTGGTTTTAAACTTTAAATTTGAATTACCCACTTTTCCTATGTTCACTTTTCCCTTCGGACTTTGGCACTAATACTCTTTAACTCTTTGACTTCTTTGGCATTTTGCAGTTTGATCAAATCATGGAGTTTGGCTTTCTCTGCTCCATTTATGCCAGAAATTATTACATTTGATAGCTGGGGATGAATTTATTACATATGAGAACATAAAATTACATTTGGAAAAATATAAATAAATTACATACTGAATTTTATATCAAAATGACATTTTGATATAAAAGTCATTAAACTCAAAAATTACAACTCTGAAAATATGATAATTACATCATGATGATCTTCTACATAGGAAAACAAAATTTCTTATTTAGTCCCTCTCATATATTTGCTTACCTCATCTGAAATGAAGGAGTGACCTTGAGAAATAAAAAACCTAAGGACCTAATGGGACTTCTTTAGACTTGACTGCCCTACATAAAAATTCGAAACTTATATGCGTGCTACATAAAAATGTTTCGTATTTGTCGCAATAGCTACGTTTGATATCACGCGCGCATTCGCTCTCTGCTCTTGCAGAACAGCATTTGCCCTCAGCATTCGCCCTCAGCGTTCGCCCTCAGCTCTTGCAGAACAGCATTCGCCCTCAGCTCTTGCAAAATGGTAAGTTCTTACTGCAGGCCCTTCCTCCTATAGTAGGGTTGACTCTATTTGGGTTTTTTTGGTCCATTCCATTGGATTGTGTTAGGCTGTAGGGTTCTCTCTAGATGTCAAGAATCAAGATTCAATACCCTCTATTATCTTCATCACCCAATACAAGATTTAATTTTTTCCCAAAGAAATGCTTATTAATTTGGCAGCCATTATTTCTCACTGCTTTAAAAACCCTACATTTAAATGAAAACAAGCATTGCATTTCAACTACAAAAAGCTATTAGTGTTCAAATGTACATGTGTACTACATTAACGTACGATATCACGCGCGCATTCGCCCTCGGCTCTTGCGAAACACCATTCGCCCTCGGCATTCCACCTGTTTCTTAACGAGAACGACGTACCATGTCAGCACATTCGCCACTGACGAGCTCTTGCTGAGCAACCATTCACCCTCGAAAGCATTAAACACGAGCTCTTGCGAAACGACGTCGCCTGGATTCGCCCTCAGCTCTTTCAGAACAGCATTCGCCCTGCATTCGCCCTCAGCTCTTGTAGAACAGCCTTTGCCCTCAGCATTCGCCCTCAGCATTCGCCCTCAGCTCTTGCAGAACAACATTCGCCCTCAGCGTTCGCCCTCAGCTCTTGCAGAACAACATTCGCCCTCAGCTCTTGCAAAATGGTAAGTTCTTACTGCAGGCCCTTCCTCCTATAGTAGGGTTGACTCTATTTGGGTTTTTTTGGTCAATTCCATTGGATTGTGTTAGGCTGTAGGGTTCTATGTAGATGTCAAGAATCAAGATTCAATACCCTCTATTATCTTCATCACCCAATACAAGATTTAAATTTTTCCCAAAGAAACGCTTATTAATTTGGCAGCCATTATTTCTCCCTGCTTTAAAAAACCTACATTTAAATGAAAACAAGCATTGCATTTCAACTACAAAAATCTATTAGTGTTCAAATGTACATGTGTGCATCACTTGTAGGGTATTCCTTTTCCACTTTCACATTATCCAAGAATGTGTGCAGTATAGTTCATATTTTTTGTGATTTAGATTATCTTGAAAAAGGAAAGGTAAATTATTTCCCATGGAAAAAGAAAGTTTTCCCTTTTTATAGGTTGTTTGGACTTACGTGGAAAAATTTATGGTATGCCTTTCATATTATGTAGTTTAAATTTGAATTAACAGATTATTCCACATGAAAATATAATTACCTATGTGATGTCCTTCATCACTAATTAAAATTATAGGGTTTCAATTTCCTAGACTCTAACTCATCTGATGCTAAATTCTAGATTCTCATTGGTGGATCACTCTTCCATTGATTTCCTTTCCCTCTGGATCTTGTCATACTTTAAAATTCATCAATGATACATATATTATTTCAGGTATCCCAAAAGGCTTTATAGTAGAACATATTGTGAAGTTTTTTTGACACTTGAGGATTCTTTTTAGAACTACAACGTGGTCTATGCTATCGAGTTATATATCAAGAAACTTTTCCTTAATAACCACACTATGAGGTAGGTTCAACCAGTTTGAACTTGTTGGGACATAGCATATGAAGTTGTGTGATGAGTCCATATCACAGGTCTATTATGGTGAAAAAAGTGAAGACATGTAATGATAGTTATTATGTTAACATTACTAGAAACATTTTCGAAATTATCCATGCTATCAAGATGTCAAAATTCCAAGCATTAGGTGTCAATACTCATAGCTAATAGATAATAATAATAATATAAAAAAATCACAACTTTATTCTTGAAATATGATTGTTACACATTGGTAACCTAGTTCATGAGTTACTATCACAAAATCATGCCATAACCTGGCATTTTGAAACCCAAATTTGAATCCATCATAAGTAATACAATGCAAACTCGGATGGATTTTCAATGCATGTTTGCATGCTACACTTATTCTCTGTCGAGATATCATTTTTTAAATGGAACCATTAGTCAAGCCCACAGTCCTTTTTATGTGAAAAATTTCAGCTCTATTTGAGCTCTTTTTTGCTCCACCACCTCCATAAACCAGTGTTACACGGGGTCTCGCCCCCCCCACCTAGGGGTCTAGATTCCTCACCCCCTCGCGCTCCGGGGTCTTGGGGACTTCTAGGGGATGTTTCCCTCACACCCCCTCACGTCCCCTCACCGCCCCTTTTAGTTTATGGTTTCGTGTTAAAATTTGATGTGCCACTTAGCATATTTGAGAATCCAAGTGATTCTGATTCAGATGGTGACATGGTTGATCTTGATATATTCGTGCAGAAGTTGGATGCAGAGACTAGTGGGGCATTAACTTGAGCATTTATGCTCATTTATCTGTATGATGATATCATTTGATATTCATATGTTATGTTTTATGTTTTATGTTTCAGACATAACTTATTTGCGTTTAAGTTTTATGTTTCAGACTTGAGTTGTAAACTTCAGTGTAAACTCTATTTTGAATCTTGATATAATATGTCATATGATATCTTAAACTTTATTTTCATTGTACATTGTTAGTAGTTACATTAATGATTATATAGTTACAAACTTACAAACTTACATGCATGATTGTATGATGTATGTTTTTACTTTTAACTTTTAAATTTGTTTCAATTATATGATTCATCATTCATCGATTTGTAATTTTATCATTTATGATTTATCTTTCATGATGCAAGTGTATGATAACTGTATATACATTCCTTGCAAAAATATAGTTACATTTTAAATATTAAATTTTATAATTTTTATGACCCCGACGTCCCCCCACGTTTCCTGAAAATTGGTAGGGAGCTTTTTCATAGGCCGCTCCCGCGCTCCCTCGTCCCCTCGCTCCCACCTCCAGGGGACTTGGTGGAACATTGCCATAAACATATGCAAACATATATCATGATCTTGGAATTCCATTACATATTTATGTGCCAATGTTCCATAATCTTGCCCCATCATCAATTTAAGAAATTTCCATTGACTATCAAATTATGGAGGGGGGGAACTTTTTGCTGCAACATTTGGCTCAAAATCAGGGACCATCTTCGTATGAGGTGAATGAGAACTATAGATATTTGAAGAAGTAGATTAGTGCCTTTTCCTCTGGCCATGGAGTCATATACAGTCATCCATCACAAAAATTTCTCTTTGTTCATTCTCACCTTGAAAGTTGCAAAAAATCATGCCCTAATTGAAACGACACTAAATTTGAAAGATATAATAAAAATGCAAGCTAGAAGTGCCCTATTAATACAAAGGGAAAACCTTCCTACGTACCCTAACTGAGATAAATTTTGATTGAATAGGAAACATGATATTTCCTATGGAGTTGAGCCAACAACTTGTTAAATGTATGGGACTAAATCATGCATTTGATTTCCAGGGAAACATGCGCATGAAGAGAAAAAGTGCAGAATTAATGGAAAATCCATACATGCCATTTATAAAAACTACACCGAAAGGTCAAAAAATACTTAAGGCCTTAACTTAATTTGAATCCAAAAATGACAAAACGGGATTAGTGAAAACACGAGAGTGGTGTGGGTGAACAACATAAATAAAAATTGAAGATACCTTTCCCCAAGATGCCTTTGTCACCGTTGTATGAAAACATGTTTTCCTTTCCCTTTATACATGCAAGTGAATGCATTATAGGTATGGTGTTTTCCCAGAATAGGAGAAGCCTACTTAAATATATCATTCGTGGATTGAATGTTTGGGTGCCTTAATGTGCAATGACATGTTTCAAGGACTGAATTCAATGCAAGGCATATTTGAAACTCTAACTCTGTCTTCCGGTGTCTTATTAGAAATTATTTCAGTTTTCATTTTGTGTTTTCAAGTTAGATATTGTTTTCAAGTTTTTACATTTATAATTTTATTGCAATGTAGCAGACTGATCAGAGCAGTGCAGGAACAACCCCGAGACAGGATGATCGCGGAAAGAGGCCAGCGGAAGAACATGTAAAGTGCCAGCATTGCTCTATCTTTAGGTATTTTAGTTATTTACATAATTGAAATAATATTAATTTTGTTCAAATATGCAGACACCTAGCCATGGTACGCCTGATGATTCCCTCTTTGAGGAAGAGCTTTTTTCATCCCTATCTCTAGTGTTGTTGTTGCAAAAAAAGGCACGAGATGCAACGTCGGAATTTAATGCTTTGATAGATGCGCCTCAAACACCTGAAACAGAAGAGAGGATACAACATCTTATGAGGCGGCTAAATAGATATCAGGTAATAATAAAAAGTCAAAAGGATATTTTTTTTGTTCTGCATGAGATGAATTGTGATAGTTTGATTTTTAATTTTTACATTGACTAAACTAACAAAAAGTTCTTTTGTATGTAGCGTCTTCTGGCATTTGCTGAACACGGTGTTGGTGGTAGTGGGACACAAGGGCAAGAGATTGCCCAACAACCCTCTCGTACACCTTCTACTCCTTTAGGTGCTAGCCAAGAAACACACCCTGCCCAAGCTGACACCCAGCCAACTGCTGAACGTGTTGGCAATGATGAGGCTGATATGGCGAGCTACATTATTGCGTTTCCTGGAGCTACACGTGTCAGCTCCACAGGGACCATTAATGGCACGTTGTTGGTGAACGATGAGGGTGTCCCTATAAAGCATGTACAACTCCCGGGTAAATTTTAATATTTTAACTATTTCATGTACTTTATCTAAAACATATTTATCATGATTTTTATTTTTAAATTAATGATAATATCTTCTTTTTCTTTTGGTTTTATTCTGTGTAGGAAACAATGAGTTCTACGGGATTCTGGAGAGCCATGCGTTGGTAATTTTTGGCCCAACCATACGTACAGGGTGGAATTCCTAGAATTCCAACCTGAAAAAAGAACTTTTAGATTATCTAGAAGCCCTTTTTGGGGTCGGCACATTTGACAGAAAAGCGGTGGCTCAGGTAGCCGGCAAATATTTGAAATCTACCAGGGACACCTATAGGACGCAATTGCAATTTAACCCTAGATATGAGCGTCCTCTCGCAGTTTCAGAGAGTGAGTGGAGAGCACTCATCCATGACGGAAAAGAGAAAAGGGCAAAGAAAGAAGGAAAAATGCCAACTGGACCCGCAAGGTAAATTACAACTTTAATTCAATGGCTTTAATTTTCTTTATGTCTAAAATAAAAGTGTGCTACGTCATATCTGACTTCAATCTTTTGATGCTAGGTTGCCTGACACCTCAAAGGCAACCAAAGCTAGGATAGAGCAAAAGGGCCATCACAAGCTCGGCCAGGGTGGCTACTTGAAATTAGCTGCAAGAATTGTAATTAAGTAGCTAAACATCTTATAATTAATTGTATCGCCTTCCAAAGTTTTTGTAATCCTATCGGATATGATTAAAAATACACAATCATATATAATGTAGGGTGATGACTTCGGAACAATAACTACAGAGGAAGATAAAAATATCGCTTTCCGTTTTGGCTATCAAGCTGTAGTTGAACGTCGCAGAAGCTTGGGGCAGGTCCCAAGATCTACAATGCCTGATAAGGTAAAACATTAAACTTTCAATATTTTTGTTTTCGTCCATAAATTTAATGTCTAACAACTTTGGTTTAAACCGGGGGGAGCAGCATCATCGACGAGGAAAATAAACTCAGCTTTAGAGCCGGATGATGATCCTCTCATGCAACCTCGATCACCGTAGTGACCAAAGCGACAATGCCGCTATCAAAGGAGGGCCGTGACGCGTAATTAATTTCCACTTATAATTTTTTCTAATTATACCGATGGTTGTCCTTATAATATTTTTTGTTTAAATGACAAGAGAATGTTTCGAGGATCTTACCACTCGCAGAGGAAGACAAAAAGGGGTCAGCTTCACCCATTTACAACTAGTGCACCAGGTAAATAACTTACTGCAATTTTTTATTAATATTACTGGAATTAGTTCAATGATATTTAAAAACTCGATAATTAAAATTTAATATTATTTGTTTTTGTAGGCGATGCCCCGTCACCGGATGAGACCGTACATCGTGACAACGCAACTAGGTCAAGCGGGGCAAACAACCGGTGCACTGTAAATAATCCCATCGCAATTTTTTTTATTAATATTACCGAACTAGTTCAATGATATTTAAAAAATGACAATTAAAATTTAATATTATCTATTTTTGTAGGCGGCGTTCGTCACCGGGATGAGACCGTACATCGTGACAACACAACTAGGTCAGGCCGCACAACTCGGTGCAACAAAAATAATCTCATTGCAATTTTTTTTTATTAATATCACCGAAGTAGTTCAATGACATTTAAACCGACAATTAAAAATTTAATATTATCTATTTTTGTAGGCGATGCCCAGCCATCGGATAAGCGTGTACATCGTGAATACGCAACTAGGCTGTTATATAAGTGGTGAAAGGCACGTGTACGTAGAGCACATACTTATGATATTGGATGATGTAATTAGGAGCTTTAAAAATAGGAAGAAGAAAAAGAAAATTTGACAATGTAAAATATTGTATTATTATAAGACAAATTACCATACTTGGAACGTTTTTTGTGTTATACAAAAAACTCATTTATCATACTATTTTTATGTCAAGCATTAATTGCAATGTTTCCTTGCGTACTTTTTGTTGAATTGTTTTTTTATTAGTTATTGAATATTTTTTTTTATGCTCATGAAAGTAAAAAATGAAACATAGATCGGGTATCGGGGAATTGAGAGTGATGTGAGGGGGGGGGGGGAGAGGCTACAAGAGCTTCTACCTTCACGTGGTTGGCCCCGTAGAGAATAATTTATCGGAGAGATTTAATCTTGGAGCAAACCTCCTTGATCCGCCGTAGCAACAAAAAAAGTCACCGTTGACTTAGTTGCTACTCTTTCGCATCGTGGGAGGCTTGTTCCAAGTTCATGTGACTCCAATAAAATTGTTCTTGAAACGAAGAGGAGCTTATTCAAAGTATGTTTTGAAATTCTTTTTCAACATATGTTCTAACATTATCATAAGAATGCATCTTAGAGTAAAAAATACTTACCATCAATTACTTGTATTTATTGTATAGATAATGATGGATTTTGATTGACTTGGCAGTTGCAGACAAATCCCTTCGCATCATGAGCAATACAACTTGTCAACCAGGGTCATGTCCAGGATATTTTTGCTTGTGCGTTTGACCGTGTTCGTAATGTCACATTTTGTAAGTTCCTTTACAAATACCATAATTCAATATTAAGTTTGTTCATGATTAATATTCAGGTTTTTGTATGTGTTTTTTCATCTATTTGATTGTAAGTAACCAGTGCATGTTTTCGTTGTTCACTATGATTTCTCCCATTACCACTCCCAGGATGAATCCAACTTTATTGTTACATAGGTTACTTTATTGTTACTATGATTTTCTCCATTTACGATTTCATAGGTTACATCATGTAAAGTTGTCAATCTCAAAGTTGGTGATGAGCTTTAGTTTCCGCATTTGGGCTTTTTCGATATTTTATCCTCATGTCATTCCCTCGCATCACCTCGTTGTTTGAGCATGCCAATTGTCTACCACTTGTACCAATTGGCACACACACCGAGTGGTGCCACACTTCACCTATTTTCGGCGGAGAGTTTAGGCTTTCTAATACAGTTTCGTAAATCCGATTCAAAGGCTCTATTGAATATTGTCACACAATACTTATGGTTTGGATTGATGAGCATGTTCACGGTTGGTTGATTCACAAGAACCACCTCCATATAGTCATCTTGAGATATTTCGTAAGGTTTCGCAGCTTCTTTTCACCGTTTCTAGTGGTGTGATGGTGTGGGTGATCCATCATCGGTGATTTTGTAGTAGGGAATTTGTTTTTGGGGATATAAAAGAGCATTTGATGTAGATATCCCATTGGATGCATTCAGATGGGCACGAGAGGTCGAAGAATTTAAATTAAAAAATATGCAACCTCTAGCATGGCAACCTAAGGCCGCGAGAGACACCGGGTTAAACATTGTTTTAGGCCGGCCTTTAATATACGTGATTTTCTATTATCTTAATGCAAATATATAGTCCCGCTCTCATTAAAATGAGAATTGTAAGGTTGTATTTCTCTTTGGTTGTTTCTCTCTTAATGCTCCGTGGTTGCCAAAAGTTGCGATAGCTTGTTTAGTTTTCCGTTACAACTTAAAAGTGGTTTTTAGCAATGGGAGTCATGTTTTTTAAGGTTCATACTAATATGTAAAGATCTTGTAATTCTATATTCGCATAAGAGAAGATGGCCTCTGCTTCGCGTATGACAAAAATTTCCACATCTACCTCATTGGGTAAACAATGGAAAGGGGAAGAAGTCATGGCCGTTTGATAATTATGGCATACAATTGTCTTCTTTCGCCTTTTTCACTCATTTCCTTTAATCGCCAAGCAAAAGAGGGACTCGAGATTACGCGATAAGAGAGAAGGTAGTTAATACAAGAGCTATGAAAAAGGAGTTGTACTTCAACAAGGATGGCTCAAAGGACAAAAAAATTGGCAAATGAAAATTATGTTTAAAGGAAGGTTACCTACGTGAAACTTCACCGTGTGGATCTTTCCTTGTCCACTTATATTCGATTTTAATGTGTTATTTTAATTTTTCATGGAGGGTTGTTTCGTTTATGGTCCGGCATTCAATTGCACAATTTACCGAAAGCATTGCCACCTTGTCTTCAGGCGGTGAACAAACTTCTGTCGATTTTGTTGAGTCACCTGAAGCGAAGGGAAAAATGTTGTCTTGGAGAGCAAGCATGGTTCTCCGAAAATAGTTAATGATGGTGTGAGCGTAGCTAAGGAGGTAATCTTAGGGATGTGTGCTCCGGTTTTCTTTTTAACGTTGTATTAGTTCTTCTCTTAAATGTCTTAGATTTGGTAGGCATAATTTTGAAACTCAAAGGTGAAAGGAAACATATTTGTTACCCAAATGGTCTACTTGGCCTATGGACTAGCCACATTAGAGTAATGCATAAAGATTTCTACAACAATAAAAGGAAAGGGTTATGGCTGAGTCAAATTTTATTGTTATCGATAGCAGTAATGAAATGTATCTCAATGCTATGGTTTTGGCCTTTTTATTGGTTGAATTAGAGGACCTAGTTGAAAATATTGGGGCCAAGTTGGTAAGGCAAGTCAAAAGACAAATGATTTAGTCAGATGGAACCACAACATCACACTACCATGTTGGAATATTGAAAAATCTCCAACAATGAATGGAAAATAAATCTCCCTTCCCCAACACAAAGAAAATAAAAATTTCCTTTGACAGATATTTAGTTTCAATACTTTGAAAACAAACTTCTATTCCTTCAATAACTCAAAAAAAACTATTACACTACTTCCTCACCGAGAGGGATTACAAAATTATGACCGCTACAAAACGCAGTTGCATAAACCAACTCACCGTTCGTTCAAAACAAACATACTTCCGTCTCTAAAACACTCTGGCCGTGTTTTTTCCCTTTTCACACCGTGCATACACACTTAAAAGTTACACTCATTTTCACTTTTTACACACCGTGTAATAAAAAATTTACGCATCGTCTATAAAAAAAACTACCAAGTTTTCGATCTTTTTATTTTTATATGCCGTAACATATAAAACATATTATAATAAACCCTTTAAAAAAAATAAAATTAGAACTAAAATTCTATGGCCCACCTTTCATTTCGCATATGATATATATATAACATATGTTTAAAACATATGTATATATTAAACTATCAAAACATTAAAGAACCCTTTTGCCGACTTCAAAATTCGAATAGATTGAATTTCAAACCAAATTCGCGTTCCAAATGGGATGTCGTACGTCCGCCTAATTTAACCTTAATTCTCAATCCAATGTGCCCTATAAAAAATTCGGGTCCGAAGCTGTGTTTTCGCATTCCCTTCAATTTCATGCGATCCAATATTAATGCTCCACGGTCTCCTCCTTGAATTTACAAACCTGCTTGCAACTTGTTTAATTTCCGGTCAGAATTGCGTTAATGTCAAGTTGTTGTGTTTAAATACAATTCCGTACAAAAATATGGTCGCGGCCGTTCACAAAAAACCTATAACTTTAAATGAATTAAATTTCCGGATGGCATGCAAGCAACCTCCAAAAAAATGTTGTCGTCGCATCCATTCTTTCGTCGGGCAGCACGGAAGTTAAATTCAACATGACAGGGTTTAATAAGTGAGGTGTAAAGGTAATCATTTATAGCACTGATTAAGATCATCTATTCATTTTGTAGGGTCTTACCGTGTTTGGTTTTGTGCTTCGGGTTGGGCTTATTGAGTCTAAGATAGTTTTTGAGTGAAAAAATTAAGTTATCGTGTATTAAAAAATTTTGGTTCTTTTGTCAAAATTATGAGCTTGTTAGGAAATACAAAACTCCATAATGGTTGTATCTTAAATTTGTGGAAAATAATTTGGAATGAAACCTTTTTGTTTAGGTTGTTGGCAATAGTGCAAAACCCTATTCAAATTACTAGGGGTATTGACAAGACAATAAAGGTCTGTTTCTAACTCAAAATTTTGTCATGAGGTAAACACTTGCCTTTGAGTAGGCTAGTTTTTCCTTTTGGCTTTATAGTTTGGTGTATCTAATTGAATTAGTTGCCTAAGGTATTTTTGCTGTAAAACTCTTTTCATTTTTCATACAACATTGGCCTTGTGGAATACATTTGATTGTGTGGTCTTAAGTAGATCTACAACATTTGTAGTTGTTTAGTCTTGCTATTTAGGCACTTTTTTATTATGGAAATAGTTGATGCAATATTGTCATCTAATCTCATCGGCAGTAGCATGTTGAGAATTTTCTTGCGGAAACATTTGGTATTCAAAATGACACTTGATCCTATACAGCATCATGCACTTCGACTTCAAAATTCATATTCAAAGTGTGCCAGACAATTTTTGGTAAAAATTTCAAATATTTATGTTGTTTTAAATCATTATCTTTTTCATGTATTGGATGTCAAAATGTGAAAAAGACTTTGGTATGAAACCAACTCTGTGAATAATTTAAAGACAACTACCACTTCCAAGACATGATTTAGAAGTAGAACAAATGTGCTTATAACATAGAAATATATCCTTGATGCATTGTCAATGTTTGGCTAGGGTTGTTTTTGGAGAAAATAACTCTCTTATTCCTAGAATAGTGATCTTCAATACAAGTAAATGCCAGAGAAGAGAGATCATCGGTGACGCAACAAAAACTAAAATCGGACCCCCCAAGGAGAGCCGGTGTTCACAATATCTCCGTCAGCATTTTCCCTTGGTGTACCCCTCGTTCTTTCCTCTAGGCCCGAGTCTTAATTGACTTCTTCTTTCTTTCTATGCTTATTTATCAAATTCGTAGAATTTGATAAATAAATACTATTCACAATGGTTGGACTTTAATTTATATTCCTTAATTTATATTATCTCCAATCCTTATATCCAATGTTTAACTTTCAACACTTTGTATTTATACTCCATGTTTCTTTTTAAATAAATAACTTGTAATGAACTTTGCCTATATTTCACCACCCGCCCTTACAACAATCACGCTTTCGTACTTATGCTAATTATCCGCCAATCGTTTAATTAAACAATTTCATTATACCCGCTCCCACCTATATATATCAATAACTAATCAAACACCGTATCGTACCTGGCTATCCTCCGCACACCTTAGTTAATCCTCCGGCAAGTTCAACGTGCGGCCACCGTCCGATGGCTCCTTCTCCAAATCAACAACTCTTGGCAATTTTGCTCTTGCCCAACGTCGTGCTTAACGTGCGATGGCGCGGGTTAAATCTGGTTTTCCGGGTCACTTCGCCACGTGTCACATTCCCTATGGAATCGCTCGCGATTAGAAACACCACTTACCCGCAAAAGCTGCGGCGATATGGGCAACCCGTTTGTGATTCCTCTCGTGGTTTTGGTAGAGGGCTCGACCTGACGGTGCAAGTCCGGTTCCGCTATCCTTTTGTTTGTTAACTCATGTCCAATCCTGCCGTTCCGAAAGCACAACAATTTTGTCTCTTTATTAAGTAGGATTTTTATATTTGAATGGGCCACGACCTTGCCTACGACCTCGCCTTTGGATATTTTTACATAAAAATGATTGTTCTCAATAATTATTTATATAACTTTTCCACATGTTTAGTGTATTCTACGATTTATAAATATGTGTATTATCAAAGAAAACCAACACAAATTGTATAAGATGGGATCAAACAAAATTGTTCTTAAGTTGAGCCCGCCGACTTCAAAAGGCGATAAACCATACTCAAACCAAATTGCCCAAAATAGCCGACGTCACTACTTTGTGACGCGAATTTCTTATCAAATTCGCCTAATATTTTACGGTCCGGATTTCCATCACATGTAGCGACCCAAACAAAGATCCGCCCTCCAATCACTGCCATGTGTCCTCAACAGAAATCTTTCTCTCGCCCTTGCCATGTGCATTCGATGGCGTTTAAGGTGATGGGACATGGACATGGCGATTTAATATCAATCACATTAAACATTTAACGATGTTCAATTAAATTCCTCACATCAAATCAGACACTACTTTAACAATCGTTCGAAGATCGGACCTCCACTCCTCTTAGCGATTCTCGCACGCTCCAATTTGATCCTGCCTTCGCTCTCATTATTAATGATCGTAGATTAATTATGACGGCGTCTTTTCGCATCGTACTGCGTACGGGTCGAGAAAATGGCGTTTAGCCATGGCTTCAGACAAGCCGGCCAGTTTGGATTACACCGCTCGCTAACCCAGGACGATAAGGAGAAGTGGCCAGTCAACTTCTCGCCTAGACGTTGTCGCATATTTTCATTTCGTTCGTTCGTCCGTCTTCCTCCTCGTTAATTTGAATTCCGTCTTCGTCTCCTCTGTGCCCACCGCGCCCGAGATTGCACCCATGCCTCGCGTGCGTCATAGGATGCGTTGCCGCAGGGGGAGCACTAGACGTCAACCTCGAAGGCCTCCCTCCGCCCTCAACAAGAGTCGACTTCCCGCTCACTCCGTTAATGATTATTACTTAGGTCGATATCCAAATACCAGGGAGGCGGGCTCGCTTGTAGCATCTGCCACTGGGAGGTCCCCTCGCTCCTCGGCTTCCCACCGCGGTTCACCTTCTCCCACGACGCGCACCGCAATTTTCCTTAATTGCTCTCCCTTCAAATCGCCCAAGAATCATGGCTTTTTAGTCACCGTGGTCTTCCACGAGGAGGCCGAAACGGAGGAAGAATGCACTCGTCCGGCGAGTCCGAGTCGGAAAATCCGGCCGCATTCGAGCCTTCGTGGAGGGGAGCCATGGCAGGCATGTGGAGGTAGCACCTAGCGATCCCGGACCTTCCGAAGGATGGTGCCGAATCGTGGAGGAACCACCTAGAGGAGTAGTTTGGTTAATTTGTTTTTTCTGCTTAAGGTGCCCACTTAATCGCTAGTTTATTTTACCGTGGCCGGACTTTGTAATATTTTTGAATTTCCGTAAATTAAACGTTCAAGACCGGGTTTCCGTATGAGGGTAGTCTTCTTAATTTTTTGATTTTTTGATGACAAATTTGCCATGAGCATGGCTAGGCAATGTTTTTTACTTTGGCAGTACTCTTATTCGCAATGTTAATAGATTAACTTTACTTAGAATTCTTACGATTAGCGTTTTTCTTGATCCGTTCAAGGATTTTGGGTACTTTAATTTGTATTTAGAACAATGGACGTCGGTACCTATCCGTTGCTTTACTATTCTACATACTACTATTTCACTTTCTTATAGATGCTCGGCATATTTGAATGCTTTTTCAGATTGTCGATAGTCTCCATGTGACCGTTAATCGGATTTTATATCATGTCCCGTATGTGACATGGGGTATTTTTCATCATTGAAACTGTGGACTTCCACTGATGGATATTTGGGTTCCAATCTTCGCATGTGAAAGTGTAATGACTTCATGGACCGTTTTACTCATATAATATATTCAAAATAGCTAAAGCTTTTTGAAAAAAAATGATTAATGTTTATCATTCTCGCTCAAAACTAGCGATGCTGGTCTATGTTGCTGGTTTATTGATATGGTCTGCTGGTCTTTTTATATTTTGGACATATCACACTCCTCACATGATTAGCGTTTTCCTCGTTCAAGGATTTTGGCACTTTAATTTGTATTTGGAACAATGGACGTCGGCACGTACTCTATCCGTTGCTTTACTATTCTACATAATCGCTATTTCACTTTCTTATAGATGCCTTGGGCATATTTGGATGCTTTCGATTGTCGATAACTTCATGTGGACCCCACATCGGGTTTTATATCAGTTGCCGGGTGTGACATGGGGTATTTTTCTATCATTGTCCTGGGTGGGACCTCCACTCTTTCCGCATGGATATTTGGGTTCCAATCTTAAGATGTGAAAATGTAATGACTTCATGGACTGCTTTACTTCATACAATATATTCAAAACATCGTTTTTTCTCTCGTGAAAAAAAAATGATTAATGTTTATCACTCCTCGCTTCAAAACTAGCGTAAGGCCGGTCTATGTTGCTGGTTTATTGATATGGTCCGATGGTCTTTTTATATTTTGGACATATCACATTCCTCACATGATTAGCGTTTTTCTTTGTTGCGTGATTTTGGGTACTTTAATTTGTATTTGGAACAATGGACGCCGCATTTCATCTCGTTTCTTTAACCATTCTACATACCCGCTATTTCACTTTCTTATAGATGCCTCGGCATATTTGGATGCTTTCTCGTATCGACAATTCCATGTGGATTGTTACCGGGTTTTATATCAAGTCCCCGTATGTGACATGGGGTATTTTTCATCAACGTCCGGGGTGGGACTTCCACTTTTCTTCCGGATGGATATTTGGGTTCTAATCTTCGATGTGAAAATGTAATGATTTCATGGACTCGTTTTATCATATAATATATTCAAAACAACGTTTTTTTCTCTTGTGAAAAAATGATTAATGTTTATCACTCGCCTTCAAAACTAGCGATGTCGGGTTCATGTTGTCGTCGGTTGATATGGTCTCGATGTCTTTTTTATATTTTGGACATATCACACTCTCACATGATTAGCGTTTTCTCTATTGGCAGGATTTTGGCACTTTAATTTGTGTATTTGGAACAATGTAGAACGCTTGTGACTTATCCGTTGCTTTACTATTCTACACTGCTATTTCACTTTCTTATAGATGCCTGTGCATATTTGGATGTTTTCTCTTCGCATTGTCGATAATCTCCATGTGGACCGTTAATCGGGTTTTATATCAAGTCCCCCGTATGTGACATGGGGTATTTTTCTATCAACGTTCTGGGTGGGACTTCCACTTTTCTCGATGGATATTTGGGTTCCAATCTTCAGATGTGAAAGTGTAATGACTTCATGGATCGTTTTACTCATATAATATATCTAAAAATAGCGTTTTTTTCTCTTCTAAAAAAATGATTTAATGTTTATCATTCTGCCTTCAAAACTAGCGATGCTGGTCTATGTTGCTGGTTTATTGATATGGTCTGATGGTCTTTTTATATTTTGGACATATCACACTCCTCACATGATTAGCGTTTTTCTTTGTTCGAGGATTTTGGGTACTTTAATTTGTATTTGGAACAATGGACGTCGGTACTCTATCTGTTGCTTTACTATTCTACATATTGCTATTTCACTTTCTTATAAATGCCTTGGGCATATTTGGATGCTTTCTCAGATTGTCGATAATCTCCATGTGGACCGTTACTGGGTTTTATATCAAGTCCCTGTATGTGACATGGGGTGTTTTTCTATCACTGTCTGGGGTGGGACTTCCACTTTTCTGGATGGATATTTGGGTTCCAATCTTCAGATGTGAAAATGTAATGACTTCATGGATTGTTTTACTTCATACAATATATTCAAAACATCGTTTTTTCTCTTGTGAAAAAAAAATGATTAATGTTTATCACTCTGCCTTCAAAACTAGCGATGCTGGTCTATGTTGCTGGTTTATTGATATGGTCTGATGGTATTTTTATATTTTGGACATATCACACTCCTCACATGATTAGCGTTTTTCTTTGTTGCGGGATTTTGGGTACTTTAATTTGTATTTGGAACAATGGACGTCGGTACTCTATCTGTTGCTTTACTATTCTACATACTGCTATTTCACTTTCTTATAGATGCCTCGGGCATATTTGGATGCTTTCTCAGATTGTCGATAATCTCCATGTGGATTGTTACTGGGTTTTATATCAAGTCCCTGTATGTGACATGGGGTATTTTTCTATCACTGTCTGGGGTGGGACTTCCACTTTTCTGGATGGATATTTGGGTTCCAATCTTCAGATGTGAAAATGTAATAACTTCATGGACTGTTTTACTTCATATAATATATTCAAAACAACGTTTTTCTCTTGTGAAAAAAAAATGATTAATGTTTATCACTCTGCCTTCAAAACTAGCGATGCTGGTCTATGTTGCTGGTTTATTGATATGGTGTGATGGTCTTTTTATATTTTGGACATATCACACTCCTCACATGATTAGCGTTTTTCTCTGTTCAAGGATTTTGGGTACTTTAATTTGTATTTGGAACAATGGACTTCGGTACTCTATCTTTTGTTTTACTATTCTACATACTGCTATTTTACTTTCTTATAGATGCCTCGGGAATATTTGGATGCTTTCTCAAATTTATCGATAATCTCCATGTGGACCGTTACTGGGTTTTATATCAAGTCCCTGTATGTGACATGGGGTATTTTTCTATCACTGTCTGGGGTGGGACTTCCACTTTTGTGGATGGATATTTGGGTTCCAATCTTCAGATGTGAAAATGTAATGACTTCATGGACTGTTTTACTTCATATAATATATTCAAAACAACGTTTTTTCTCTTGTGAAAAAAAAAAAATGATTAATGTTTATCACTCTGCCTTCAAAACTAGCGATGCTGGTCTATGTTGCTGGTTTATTGATATGGTCTGATGGTCTTTTTATATTTTGGACATATCACACTCCTCACATGATTAGCGTTTTTCTCTGTTCAAGGATTTTGGGTACTTTAATTTGCATTTGGAACAATGGACGTCGGTACTCTATCTGTTGCTTTACTATTCTACATACTGCTATTTCACTTTCTTATAGATGCCTCGGGCATATTTGGATGCTTTCTCAGATTGTCGATAATCTCCATGTGTACCGTTACTGGGTTTTATATCAAGTCCCTGTATGTGACATGGGGTATTTTTCTATCACTGTCTGGGGTGGGACTTCCACTTTTCTGGATGAATATTTGGGTTCCAATCTTCAGATGTGAAAATGTAATGACTTCATGGACTGTTTTACTTCATATAATATATTCAAAACAACGGTTTTTCTCTTGTGAAAAAAGAATGAATAATGTTTATCACTCTGCCTTCAAAACTAGCGATGTTGGTCT
The DNA here is from genome assembly GCA_034641835.2 of Pinus albicaulis. Taxonomy (NCBI): domain Eukaryota; kingdom Viridiplantae; phylum Streptophyta; class Pinopsida; order Pinales; family Pinaceae; genus Pinus; species Pinus albicaulis. Next base: position 979,114,918 of record CM076581.1, on the reverse strand, counting down.
ATGTTGCTGGTTTATTGATATGGTCTGATGGTCTTTTTATATTTTGGACATATCACATTCCTCACATGATTAGCGTTTTTCTCTGTTCAAGGATTTTGGGTACTTTAATTTGTATTTGGAACAATGGACGTCGGTACTCTATCTGTTGCTTTACTATTCTACATACTGCTATTTCACTTTCTTATAGATGCCTCGGGCATATTTGGATGCTTTCTCAGGTTGTCGATAATCTCCATGTGGACCGTTACTGGGTTTTATATCAAGTCGCTGTATGTGACATGGGGTATTTTTCTATCATTGTCTGGGGTGGGACTTCCACTTTTCTGGATGGATATTTGGGTTCCAATCTTAGGATGTGAAAATGTAATGACTTCATGGACTGTTTTACTTCATACAATATATTCAAAACATCGTTTTTTCTCTTGTGAAAAAAAAAATGATTAATGTTTATCACTCTGCCTTCAAAACTAGCGATGCTGGTCTATGTTGCTGGTTTATTGATATGATCTGATGGTATTTTTATATTTTGGACATATCACACTCCTCACATGATTAGCGTTTTTCTCTGTTCAAGGATTTTGGGTACTTTAATTTGTATTTGGAACAATGAACGTCGGTACTCTATCTGTTGCTTTACTATTCTACATACTGCTATTTCACTTTCTTATAGATGCCTCGGGCATATTTGGATGCTTTATCAGATTTGTCGATAATCTCCATGTGGACCGTTACTGGGTTTTATATCATGTCCCTGTATGTGACATGGGGTATTTTTCTATCATTGTCTGGGGTGGGACTTCCACTTTTCTGGATGGATATTTGGGTTCCAATCTTGAGATGTGAAAATGTAATGACTTCATGGACTGTTTTACTTCATACAATATATTCAAAACATCGTTTTTTCTCTTGTGAAAAAAAAAATGATTAATGTTTATCACTCTGCCTTCAAAACTAGCGATGCTGGTCTATGTTGCTGGTTTATTGATATGGTCTGATGGTCATTTTATATTTTGGACATATCACACTCCTCACATGATTAGCGTTTTTCTCTGTTGCAGGATTTTGGGTACTTTAATTTGTATTTGGAACAATGGACGTCGGTACTCTATCTGTTGCTTTACTATTCTACATACTGCTATTTCACTTTCTTATAGATGCCTGGGGCATATTTGGATGCTTTCTCAGATTGTCGATAATCTCCATGTGGACCGTTACTGGGTTTTATATCATGTCCCTGTATGTGACATGGGGTATTTTTCTATCATTGTCTGTGGTGGGACTTCCACTTTTCTGGATGGATATTTGGGTTCCAATCTTCAGATGTGAAAATGTAATGACTTCATGGACTGTTTTACTTCATATAATATATTCAAAACAACATTTTTTCTCTTGTGAAAAAAATGATTAATGTTTATCACTCTGCCTTCAAAACTAGCGATGCTGGTCTATGTTGCTGGTTTATTGATATGGTCTGATGGTCTTTTTATATTTTGGACATATCACACTCCTCACATGATTATGATTAGCGTTTTTCTCTGTTGCGGGGTTTTGGGTACTTTAATTTGTATTTGGAACAATGGACGTCGGTACTCTATCTGTTGCTTTACTATTCTACATACTGCTATTTCACTTTCATGGACTGTTTTACTTCATATAATATATTCAAAACAACGTTTCTTGTCTTTTAAAGTTTCAATTTTTTTTTTTTAAATTGAACCCTCCGTCGGTCTACCGACGCCTTGTAGACGTCGGAACTGCGACAACCTAGAAACGTCGGAAGAGAGACAGTATGAAAACGTCGGACCACATTTCGTCGGAATTGCGACATATTACAAACGTCGGAAGAGCGACGTTCCAAACGTCGGACCACATATCGTCGGAATTGCGACTGATTACAAACGTCGGAAGAGCGACGTTCCAAACGTCGGACCACATATCGTCGGCATTGCGACATCTTACAGACGTCGGAAGAGCGACGTCCAAAACGTCGGACCACGTTGGGTCGGAATTACGACGGCTTTTAGGCGTCGGAAGAGCGACGTTCCAAACGTCGAACCACATTTCATCGGAAGTGCGACAGTTTACAAATGTCGGAGGCGCGACGGTTTGTGAGACGTCGGAAGAGTGACGCTTGTTCGGAAGCGACGGAAGAAGTGTCGATAGTGCGACACTTTTTACGTGCGTCGAAACTGCGACGGCATGACAAACCACGTTTTGTCCGCCCTCGAACTGTCGCTCTTGCGACGACTATGTGTCGGAATAGCGACGAATTGGCCGTCGGAATTTCCGCCAAATTTTCTAGTGATCTTTTGATTGATTCTGTCCAATTTCATAACAAGTAATGGCAATGGCAATGAGGGCAGACACACATCCACATTTTTCGTGGTAGTTGCATATGCTATGGTCCTGATATTCACACTCTTTGGCATTGCAAAGTCTGTTGAAGCATCGACTCCTAGCCCCATTGCTGGCACGGGTTCCATGGAATTCCTTTCTTCCGTCGATGCATTTCTCATGCAAAGATTGTACACCAGGTCGGATAAAACGTGTATTAACCAGATTCCATTTCAAAAATTTGGCACGCAACTCCAGTTTGAAATATTGGGCACGATATAAAATTTGAAATCCTGCCGCATTCAATACGTAGAGTGAGCCCTATCATATCCACCAGTTGAGTTCAGACTACGGAGTCAGAGCTGCAGGAAAATGGGGGAGGCAAGCCTGATGCAGTCTCCGAGGTTGATTGATTGATGCTCGATGCGATGGGCATGGGCATGGCATGGTTATTGGTACCTTTAAGAGCATTAATGGGTCAATAGACTGGAAAATATTGGTTGCCTTCTCCGACAGACCCTCCACTTGTTTCCGTTAATAGAATCAAACTCCCAACTCCCATTCGCCTTGTCGACGTCTGCACTCTGTTTGTGCTCTAGGATCAATTACTATCTAGGCTCCGTTACAGTCATGCACCCGCCCCAATCGACTAGACATTCAACCTACAAACAGGAATGCGGCGTTGACTGACCATTCGTGAGCCTTCACTACTATTTTCTAAATTCCATGTTTTCATGAATTCCATGTTAAATCCCTTGCACCTTACGAAATCCAGTAACGAGAGCAACATTTTCATTTTCATATAACTAGAGGTACAAAGTTTGGCATCACCCACATTGAAGTGCAACATTAAGTTCACTTATATAAAGGGATAAAATTCTAGTAAAGGTTTTTGAAAATCTAGGTTACAGTTTTTAAATTTCAGTGTTTTGGATGCTCTAAAAGTTTTTGATGGTGCTGAATGTTGAAATGTTATTTTCAACTCCTGTACACTAATTCTGTTTGGAAGGATCCTGACAATGGGCCGCTTTCTGAAAATGGTGAACAATCAATTTTTGTTTGATCGGTGGAGTCCTTTTTATTTGTTCAGGAACAGTCTCTGTTTTGGGTAAAACATAGTACTTTTATTTTAAAAAACACAGTGAATAGAGATATTTTGTTTTTATATGAATGCAGGCGTTTTTATTTTTAAACTCTGTGGTCCCTACAGTGTCTTGTTGATGTGGCGAGTTTCGCAATCAGAACGTTTCAATATACCATAGCCCTTTTGTTATGGCCTGATGCGATGAGTTTATCGCAATCATATAACAATCGCCCTCCACTTAAGCCAAGGTCCGCGGGGCCACAGACCACGCGGCATTATCATATTGTATCGCAAGTTGAATTGCATCGGGAGCGCATTGTGTTATGGCCCGATTGCAAATGTGATATCCGGACCCAATCCATGTTATAGGTCGGAGTTAAATATGTCCATTGCATTCGTTCCTCAATCGACGATTAGAACTTTTGTTTGGGCCGATTGAAATGTTATATGTCTAGACCCGATGGTGTTATACAATGGATTTGATATTTGGTTTTCGCGTTACAATAGCCGCTTATGTCAGCATCTTTCTGGCGGATGCGATGTGGTTTTATACGATGGATTTAATAATCCATCGCGCGCACAGTTAGTGACGTCACCGACCCAAGTTTTGTTATGCCAAATTTGGATTGTGTTATGGCTCATAAGTTTTTCAAGTCCAGCGGTGAAATGGTTTTGGTTCATCGCGCGATCAAAGGATTTGTGTCAAAGGTCTTATAATGTTTTGTTTTAATATGTTATATGCGCGACGGAGTTGATGTTATAACATTTTAATGTTTAACATTGTGTTTTGTAATGGTGGGCCCTGACAGTCTTTTAAACAGACTTTAGTTTAAGTATTTTAATATAGTTTTGTTTTACACAGTTTTATGTTTTAATATGCGCGGCATATAAAAGTTGAAAAGGCCCGAGAGCCTGTGTAGTGTTATGTTGTTTTTATTTGAAAAGCACAGAAGTGCGAAAAGTCATACACAGCAGTGTAGTGTTTTTTTTTAAACAGAGACATAGTGTGTTATCTTTTGTAACAGTGAGAGACGAGTGAAATTTTTAGCACTGTGATAGTAGCAGTATATGTTTTGTAAATCTTTTTGTGAGAGGAAGACTTTGTAACAATTTTTTGAAGTTAATGAAATAGTTTTTTTAAAGTGCAAAACTCTGTCTATAGCAAGAAATTTTTAATTTTTCTCCGTGTTAAAGATGAGAGTATTATTCTCTCTGGTTTGTTCTAGAATTTTCATAAATTCCAACATGGTATTAGAGCTAGTCCAGGCTCTTTGAAGGTGTCAAAGAAGCTGAAGGAAGGAGTTCTTGTTGCAGCAACTTCTCCAGCAGAGTGAAGACTCAATCAAGAAGAATCCAAGGTATTTCTCAAGTGATTTTTTTGTGTTACTGTTGAAGATAGTCAGTGGTTTTAAAAACACAGTCAAGTAAATTGAAGCATAGTTAAGAGTGCAAGAATCGCTGGAGCCAACACTAGCATGGGTATTGGAAATACCGAACTCCCATAATTTAATTGGAAAAACTATGACTATTGGGCAATAACCATGAGAGCCCTGTTTGCTTCCCAAGACTTATGGGAACTTGTTGATGATGGCTTTGAAGAGCCAACAGATGAAAATGAGTTTAATGATTTAACTCAAGCAGAGAATGAATTGCTGAAGAGCAATAAGAAGAAGAATTTTAGAGCCCTCTACTTTTTGTATCAAGCAGTTCATGAGAGTGTGTTTCCAAGGATAGCAGCAATCAAGAGATCCAAAGAAGCATGGAAAAATCTCAAGACAACCTATCAAGGCATGGAGAAAGTGAAGACAACAAAACTACAGTTGCTGAGGAGAGACTTTGAGACTCTCTGTATGGAGGATTCAGATAATATTGAATCATTCTTCACACATGTGATTGGAATGGTCACACAGATAAGGTCTCATGGAGAGACTCTTGAAAAAAAGAGGATTGTGGAAAAACTATTGAGGAGTCTACCCTCAAGGTTTGATGTGATTGTCACCACCATAGAAGAGACCAAGGATCTCACAAATTTTTCAGTGGATGAGCTACATGCATCACTGATGACACATGAGCAGAGATTGGGTAGAAATGAAAACTCATCTCTAGAGCATGCCTTTAAGACCCATATGTCCTTTGGAAGAGGAAGAGGGCAAGGCAGAGGAAACAAGAGAGGAAGAGGCAGAAGCCAAAACAAAGGTGGAAGAAATAGTCCAGCAAATTCCCAAGGAAGGGGCAGCAATCCAAATCAGCATCAAGGCCAAGGCAGCAACCAGCAGAGTGGTTAGCAACATGCTCAAGGACAAAGGTATGATAAATCCAATGTCCAATGTCACTATTGTAAAAAATATGGACATTATGCAAATGAATGTAGAAAGAAGCAGCATGATATGGGTAATAGAACAAATGAAAATTTTACTAGAGAAAATATCAGCCAAGATAAATTGTTTTTAGCTTGTAATATGGCTGAGGAAAAGAGTGAAGATTTATGGTTTCTAGACTCCGGTTGCAGTAACCATATGACAGGAAACATAGCCATGTTTTCTATGTTAGATGAGAGTGTGAAGTCACAAGTCACACTAGGGACTGATAGTAAAGTTTCTGTTATGGGAAAAGGAGATGTAAATGTTTTAACAAGGAAAGGTGAAAAGAAATCCATAGCAAATGTCTATTATGTTCCAGGAATGAAATGTAACCTCTTAAGTATTGGACAGCTTGTTCAAAAGGGATACAATGTTTTCTTTGAGGATGATATTTGCACAATCATGGATAAATCACCCAGCAAACAATGTATTGTTGAAGTGAAGATGACAAGGAACATGATGTTCCCTCTCAGGCTGAGAGCATATTTGAAAAATGAAGAAGAAGTAGCAGCAGTGACACAAGAGGCTTTCCAAAGCGAACCAAAAGATGACAATTGGTTGTGGCACTTGAGATTTGGACATCTCAACTTTGGAGGTCTTAACTTGTTGAACAGAAAAGGAATGGTAAGAGGTTTGCCATTGATTGAGAAACCAGATAGCCTTTGTGAAGGTTGTATCTTGGGGAAACAACATAGAGAAAGTTTTCCTTCCGGGAAAAGCATAAGGGAAAAATCACCCTTAGAGATTGTCCACTCAGATTTATGTGGACCGATGCAAACTCCATCACTTGCTAGCAGCCATTACATGTTAACATTTATTGATGATTTTACTAGAAAAACTTGGGTTTACTTTTTGAAAAACAAAAGTGAAGTGTTTGAAAGATTTTTCAATTTCAAAGCACTTGTGGAAAACCAAAGTGGCTGCATATCAAAGTCCTAAGGATTGATAGAGGAGGTGAGTATATCTTTAAATATTTTTTACGTTTTTGTAGAGAAAATGGGTTCATAAGAAGTTTACAACTAGATATACTCCGCAGCAAAATGGAGTTGTCGAAAGGAAGAATAGAACAATAACGGACATGGTAAGGAGTATGTTAAAGACAAAGCATTTGCCTAATGATTATTGGGTTGAGGCTGTACATTGTGCAGCGTACATCTTGAATGGATACCCTACAAAAGCAGTCATGAACAAAGTGCCGGAAGAGGCATGGAGTGGCACAAAGCAAAGTGTCACACACATGAAAGTTTTTGGATGTGTGGCTTATGCACACATTCCATATCAGCTAAGGAAGAAGTTGTACAACAAGGGGGAGAAATATATTTTCATTGGATACAGTGAGGAATCAAAAGCTTACAGGTTGTATAACCCATCCACCAAGAAGTTTATTGTGAGCTGAGATGTTCAGTTTATTGAGGAGGAAGCTTGGGATGGAAGCATAGAGAAAACAATGACTGTTAAACACTGTTTATCTCATGATGAAAATGATGATGAGTTGGCTGAAATACATCCCCAAACAATAGCACCAACACAAGGGCAACAAGAGACACCCTTGAGGAGAAATGAAAGTGCTTCTCCAAGCACACCACAAGGAGGAAATTTGAGTGCTTCTTCAAGCACTTGTACACCTAATGAAAGAGGTAAGAAGTTCAGAAATTTGAATGATATTTATGAACAAGAGACATCAAATGAAGGTATGAATTGTTTGTTTGCTTTATATTGTCATGTTGATGACCCTATCCACTTTGAAGAAGCTATTAAAGATAGGAAATGGATAGAAGCTATGGATGAGGAGATTAATGCCATAGAAAGAAACAAGAGATGGGATTTGGTTGAACTCCCAAAAGGTAAATATGTCATTGGAGTTAAATGGGTTTACAAGACCAAGATTAATGCTGAAGGTAAAATAGAAAGACACAAGGCAAGACTTGTTGTCAAAGGGTATAAGCAGAAGCATAGGATAGACTATGAGGAAATTTTCGCACCGGTTGCTAGAATGGAAACCGTGAGAGCAGTGATGTCCATAGCAGCACAAAACAAGTGGAAAGTTTACCAAATGGACGTGAAGTCAAAATTCCTAAATGGAGTGTTAATGGAAGAGGTTTACATTGAACAACTTCTCGGCTATGAAAAGAAAGGCTAAGAGCACAAAGTGTGCAAGTTGAAGAAAATTATTTATGGGCTAAAGAAAGCGCCAAGAGCGTGGTAAAGTAGGATAGATTCCTATCTACTGGAAAATGGATTTGAAAAATGTGAGGGAGAACCCACTCTTTACATTAAAGAAAAAGATAGCAAAATGGTAATTGCTGTTTTATATGTTGATGATGTTATTTTCACAGGTAATGATGATTATCTTATTGAAAATTTTAAAACAATCATGAAAGAAGAATTTGAAATGACGGACATGGGTTTGTTGAGATACTTCTTAGGAATATAAGTAGAACAAGATGAAAATGGGATTTTTATCTCACAGGAAAAATATGTTAATGAAGTGCTGGAAAGATTTAAAATATGAGAGCAAAGCAGCAATCACTCCCACAGTGATGGGATTAAAACTCAGCAGAGAGGACAGCAGCAAGGATTTTGATCCTAGTTTGTACAAGAGCATAGTTGGCAACCTCATGTATTTGACTGCAACTAGGGCCGATATAATGCATGCTGTTAGTTTGAATTCCAGATTCATGGAGAAGCCAAAGGATGCACATTGGCAGGCAACGAAGAGAATTATGAGGTTTGCTAAAGGAACCAAAAGGTATGGCATTTTATATACTGCTTCAGAATGTTCACATTTAATAGGATACACTAACAATGATTGGGCTGGAAGTGTAGACGATCGGAAGAGCACTTCCGGTTATGTTTTTCACATGGGTTCAGGAGCCATTTCATGGGCTTCTAAAAAACAGCCTATTGTAGTGTTGTCTACAACAGAGGTAGAATATGTGGCAACTACAGCAGCAGTGTGTCAAGCAATTTGGATGAGGATGATGCTAAGAAGTTTGTTCCAAGAGAAAGCAAAAGGAACAATGATTTTTTGTGACAAAAGCTCAACTATTGCATTATCGAATAATTATGTGTTTCACAAGAGGACGAAACACATTGACACAAAGTTTCATTACATCAGGGAATTGGTAAACAATGGAGAAATTGTTTTGGAACACTGCAGAACTCAGGAGCGGTTTGCAGACATTCTGACCAAGCCATTGGGGCAGAAGAGTTTTGAATTTTTGAGAAAATGCTTGGGTATGACTGATAACCCAACAGTTGAAATTAAGGGGGAGTGTTGAAATGTTATTTTCAACTCCTGTACATTCTGCCACCTTCTAATTCTGTTTGGAAGGATCTTGACAATGGGCCGCTTTCTGAAAATGGTGAACAGTTAATTTTTGTTTGATCGGTGGAGTCCTTTTTATTTGAAGAACAGAGTCTTTTTTATTTGTTCGGGGACAGTCTCTGTTTTGGGTAAAATAGAGTACTTTTATTTTAAAAAACACAGTGAACAGAGATATTTTGTTTTTATATGAATGCGGGCGTTTTTATTTTTAAACCCCGCGGTCCCCACAGTGTCTTGTTGATGTGGTGAGTTCCGCAATTGAAACGTTTCAATATATCACAGCGCTTTTGTTATGGCTCGATGCGATGAGTTCATCACAATCATATAACAATCACCCTCCACTTAAGCCAAGGTCCGCGGGTCCACAGACCACACGACATTATCATATTGTATCGCAAGTTGAATTGCATCGGGAGCGCATTGTGTTATGGCCCGATTGCAAATGTGATATCCGGACCCGATCCATGTTATAGGCCGGAGTTAAATATGTCCATTGCATCCGTTCCTTAATCGACAATCGGAACTTTTGTTTGGGCCGATTGAAATGTTATATGTCCGGACTCGATGGTGTTTTACAGTGGATTTGATATTTGGTTTTCGCGTTACAATAGCCGCTTACGTCAAAAGCCTTCTGGTGAACACGATGTGGTTTTATACGATGGATTTAATAATCCATTGCGCGCACAGATAGTGACGTCACCAACCCAAGTTTTGTTACGCCAAATTTGGATTGTGTTATGGCTCATAAGTTTTTCAAGTCCAACGGTGAAATGGTTTTGGTTCATCGCGGGATCAAAGGTTTTATAATGTTTTGTTTTAATATGTTATATGCGCGACGGATTTAATGTTATAACATTTTAATGTTTAACATTGCGTTTTGTAATGGTGGGCTCCGACAGTCTTTCAAACAGAGTTTAGTTTAAGTTTTTTAATATAGTTTTGTTTTACACAATTTTATGTTTTAATATGCGCGACATATAAAAGTTGAAAGGCTCGAGAGCCTGTGTAGTGTTATATCGTTTTTATTTGAAAAGCACAGAAGTGTGAAAAGTCATACACAACAGTGCAATGTTTTTTTTTAAAACAAAGACAGAGTGTGTTATTTTTTGTAACAGTGAGAGACAAAGTGAAATTTTTAGCACTGTGACAACAACAGTCTATGTTTTGTAAATCCCTCTGTGAGAGGAAGACTTTGTAACAGTTTTTTGAAGTTAATGAAATAGTTTTTTTTTAAGTGCAAAACTCTGTCTACAACAAGAAATTTTTAATTTTTCTGTGTGTTAAAGAGGAGAGTATTATTCTCTTTGGTTTGTTCTGGAATTTTCATAAATTCCAACACTGAATCCATTTTCACCATAAAAAATGCAATTCAAACGCTCCAACTATCTGATTTTTTGAATTATTTTTTACCAGATTTTTGCAAAAAAACTACTGTTGAGGCTATTTTGTTGCTTCTATAAATAGAATAAAGGCACAAATAACACAAAGATTTCACACACGAAACAGAAATGAGTTGCGACTCTATTAAACAAACGAAATTAAATCACACAATCTTGCTGAATACAATGAACATGGTGAAGGGTATTTATCATAACTCACTTGACATGCACACACTTACCCAACTCATCTATCACATAAATGAACTTGCTCAACGCTCACTTAAGTCACTTACCAAATTTATCTATCACACAAACTCAACGCTCACTTAACTGATTTTCTAACTCTTCATGCAGGAGGTAATTACCTATTTTAACACTCCCCCTTAATTACTACCGCTAAACTAAAACATGACTCATGACAATTCAAATATGTCTGCTGGTTTATGTCTCAACTAGGCTTACAACACCCAAGTTTCTTTTGTGAAACTCAAACATATCTATTGTTAATGGCTTTGTAAATATATCAGCTAATTGATCACTAGATTTACAAGGCTTCAAGTGAACTTCTCCATTGCTCACAAGTTTTCTAATAAAGTGATATCTAGTATCAATATACTTGCGCTTTTGATGAAACACACTATTCTTGGATAGTGCAATTGCTGAAGTGTTGTTACAGTATATCGTTGTTGATCTTTGTTGTTTCTGTTTGAGTCCATCCAATACTCTTCTTAACCATATTGCTTGACATGTTGTTGAAGTCGCTGCAACATATTCTGCTTCTACTGATGATAGTGTCACAATGGGTTGCTTCTTAGATGCCCATGCTATCACACTTGAACCAAGATGAAACTCATAAGCAGAAGTGCTCTTCCTATCATCCAAACTACCTGCAAAATCACTATCTGTGTATCCAATCAAATCTTTCTTTTCTGTACTTGCATACATTATGTTATAATCTCTAGTTCGTGCTATGTATCTCAGAATTCTTTTTCCAACACTTCAATGTGTCTTTTGGAGACTCCATAAATCTGGAAGTCAAACTCACTCCTTGCATAATATCCGATCTTGTAGCTGTGAGATACATGAGGTTGCGAACTAATCTTTTGAATAGAGTTGGATTGACATCTGATCCTCTATCATCCTTGCTTAACTTTGTACTTGTTGCAACAGGTGTAGGTACAGGTTTGCAATTATCCATCCTGAATATTTTCAGCAAATCTCTGGCATATTTATTTTGGAAAATAAAAATTCATTTTTGAGATTGCTAAACTTCTATGCTAAAAAAATATTTCATGAGACCAAGATCTATAATCTCAAATTATTTCATCATCACTGCTTTAAATTCATCTAAATCAAGATCACTTGTAAAAATAATATTATCAACATATAAGCAAACAATAAAAATTTGTCCATGCCCATTTACCTTCGTGTACAAGGTAGGCTCAATGCTGCTTCTGCAAAATCCATTCTTAATCATGTAACTGTCGATTCTACTATACCATGCTCTAGGTGTTTGCTAATTCAATCCATAGAGTACTTTATTCAACCTGTAAACTTTATCTTCTTTACCTTCAACTTCATAACCTGGAGGCTGCTGCACATAAATTTCTTCTTCTAGAATACCATTCAAGAAGGCCGATGTCACATCCATTTGATATGCTTTCCACTTGTTTTGAGCTGCTGTCGCTAGAAATTCTCTTACAGTATCCAATCTGGCTATCGGAGAAAACGTTTCTCCAAAGTCTATTCTAGGTTGTTGCGAGAATCTTTTTGCTACAAGTCTTGCTTTAAATCTGTTAATTTCACCTTTCTCATTCAGTTTAGTCTTGTACATCCACTTCACACCAATGAGGTTTCTATCGTTTGGTAAATTAACCAAATCCCATGTATCATTCTTTTCAATAGCTTCAATTTCTTCATCCATGGCTTGCACCCAATTTTCATCTCTGATTGCTTTTTCAAAAGAAAAAGGTTGGAATGATAACAATGCAAAATTTGAACTAACATCCAAATCATCATAAATATCTTTCAAACTTCTCATATTTTTCTTACCACTGCTTGATTCATTACTTGATTGGCTTCTTGGATAATTTTGGTCCGTTGATCTGCTTGAAGATTCATGCTGCTCTGAAAATCTTAGAGTCCTTGCTGGTGTGACTCTGTTTGGTGTCTTCCCAATTGATTCTTACTTTTATTTTTCTGCTACATCATCCTCTTCCATCAATGGTGCTTGTGCATCAATTGTTTTGTCTACTATCCCCTTCTATGACTCTTGTTATTTGAACACATCTCTGCGAATTATTGTCTTCTTGATGACAGGTTATACAATTTGTACGCTTTTGACTGCTCATTCGAACCAATAAATATGCGTTTTTCACTTTGATCATCAAATTTTATTCTTATATGCTAAGGCACATGTGCATATGCTACACATCTAAAAATTCTAAATAAGATATGTTACATAACATACCTGAACATGCTTATTCTGGAACTCTATTCATCACACTCTTTGTAGGAGATTTATCACATAAAAAATACTTGCAACTACTTCTGCCCAATATTCATTAGACAAGTGTCTTGCTTTCAACATGCTCCTTGTCATGTTCATGATTGTTCTGTTTTTTCTCTCTGCTACACCATTTTGCTGCGGTGTGTATCTTGTTGTAAACTGTTTTCTGATTCCATGTTGTTTGCAGTACTCATGGAATACTCATGGAATGCTTTTGAATCATATTCTCCATCCCGATCTGATCTCAATACCTTGATCTGTCGATCACTTTGGTTCTATCTTAAGGCTTTGAACCCTTTGAAATTTGTAAAAGTTTCAGACTTCTGCTTCAAGAAGTAAACCAAAGTCTTTCTGTTATAGTGATCAATAAAATTGAGGAAGTAACAACTTCCACCAATCGACTATGTCTTCATAGGTCCACACAAGTTTGTATGCACCAACTCAAGTGTCTCTTTGCTATGTATGAAACTCCCTTTTGAAAATTTTCACAGTGTTTCTTTCTCAAGATGAAACATTCACAAGTACTAGCAGGTTCTTTGATGGGAGGTAATCTTCTAACCATCTGTTTCAGCTGTAACAATCTTAATCCGGAAAAATGCAAGTGTCCAAAATAAAAGTGCCATAACTAGTAATCATTAAAACATGCAGCGGTAAAAGAACCAACCTGATCGTTGTAGTTCATAATTAGAGGAAATAGTATGTTCCTCGTCATCTGCATCTTTGCTATCAGCTGCTTGCTTGGGGGTTTGTTATAAATAACACACTCTTGCCCATGAAAGATAACTTGTATCATTTTTGTGTCAATTGACCAACACTAATAAAATTATATTTGAGCCCAGTGACATAATATACATATGATATTGTCTTTGCCTCCCTTTTCTTGGTTACAATGTTGACCACTCATTTTCCATCTACATCCATAGTCTTGTCAGTCCCCAACTTTACTTCTGTCTTCACAGATTGATCCAAATTTGCAACCAAATTCTTGTTCCCAGTCATGTGCTTACTGCAACAACTATCGAATAGCAACACCTTATCAGACGGTTCATGCAAATTGTTGCATGTTAGAAACATGGAGTTAGTATTTTTTGTACTAACATTAGCTCTCTAGTTTCCTTGATCAACTAGCTTCTTCCTACAATCAGGGGCATAGTGACCAAATTTATTGCAATAATAACATTTCACCTTTGATTTGTTTGATCTGTAATTATCATAAGCCACGATGTCGCCTACTTTCATGGTCATGCTCTTTCGCCTATCTTCCGAACACCATATCTTCCACTTCAACCTCTTGAAATAGAAACTTGACTTTTGAAAGCAGTTTCTAAAGTGGAATCCTTATTTCTGTCTATCCTTGTCTGATGCGATAGAAGTGATCCCATCAACTCATCAACTGTCAATTTTTCCAAATCCTTTGCTTCTTCTATGGCTGCTACCACAATATCAAACTTGGTAGAAAAAGATCTAAGGACCTTCTCAATCATTGTTTGATTTTTAATTTCTTCACCATAAATTTTTAACGGATTGACAACAGACATGACCCTATTCATGAAATAATCAATGTCCTTTGTCTTTATCCAGACTTTCAAAATCCCTCATATTATTCTCGCGATTCAACAATATTAATTTTTCCATACCATGATGTTGAAAAAGTTTCCCATGCGTCCTTTGTCAAGATGTTATCATTATCTTCTCGGAACACTCCTACCCACTCGGATAAGAAGCAACGCTTGTGCATTGTTCCTTTTGTTTTTCTTTCATTGACCTCATCGCATTACCGAGCGCTGCAAACCTTTGTTTATCTTGAGGTTCTCCGTAACCTAAACTTCTGACATTTTTTCATTAAAAAAAATTCG
>CM076581.1:978895460-979099968 GCA_034641835.2 Pinus albicaulis | reverse complement strand
TACCAAGCTCTTCAAGTACATCCATTGTAGTAACCAGCACTATCCCTTCCACTACTACTGTACCTCCTAGTTTAGCAAAAATCCAAGCCATGGCAGCCAGATATGCTCCCTTGGTCTTACCTCAAAATATACATGACATGCCCCAAAACTACCAAAAAGACATCCCATTGTTTCATAATTTTTCACAAATCACTGAACAACAACATATTACTAGAATGAATGAATTTTGGGAAATTTATGAGATAGATGAATCTGATGTCCAAATGAGGTTGTTTGCACAAAGCTTAACTGGAGAAGTAAAAATATGGTTTAGAAGTTTAGGTGCTGGTAGCATAGCAGACCTAGCTACATTCCATAGAGCTTTCCTAAATAAATGGGAAAAGAAGAAGAATCCTATGCAAATACTATCTGAGTTTGATGCTGTTAAGAGAGCCCCCAATGAGTCTGTCCAAGATTTATGCACCAGATACAACATTGTTTACAACGCTATTCCTGCAGACCTAAAACCCACTCCGTATTTTGTGCTACTAAAATTCCCTGATTGTTTTGACGTAGACATGGCTTACCAACTTAGAGAAAGAGATGTAGATACCTTAGAACAAATGCAACAAAACGTTGTAGGTGTAGAAATCAACATCCTTGCCAAGAAAGCCAGAATGAGAAACGAGAGGAGGGTTACAATCAAAGAAGAAGCTTCACACTTAGATGGTAAATTTGATTTTATTACCAAAACATTAGAAAAATTAGGTGAGAGACTATATCACATCGAAAGGAAACCACAATGGGAGAATCAATCCCAAATCCGGAATCCCAACTACAGGAAAAACACAAATCCTAGGAAAGGTAAAGAACCCTCCCCAAATCAGAATATAAGACCCCCATTCCAAGAAAAATTTGCAGAAAGTTCATAAAACAATGTTGAGGAGGATGAGGAAGACATCAACATAGTTATGGGGATAGATGAAAAAAATACAATTTTCCTCACTCAGGAGGACCTGGAACTCTTTGAACTGCAACAGTTCACTATTGAATTTGGTGAATCCGTTGATTATAAACAAGGTTATGATTTTGCAATCAATGAAATCCACAGCCAATATAACCTTAGGAGCAAGAAAACCAATGAGCCTACCATAAAGAACAATGCTCCAACCCAACCAAACCAAAATAAAAAGAAGACCGAGGCTCCTAAAACGAATTTTTTGTAGATTCTTCCCAGAGAAAATAAACAAAGTTCAAGCCCACCTAGTCCTAAAAAGCAGCAAAGTCCAAAGATTGTAGACATTACTGATGAAGTCTCCAAAGATGCCCAAAAGGATAATTCTACAAAGACCACCAATTTAGCAACAATCAATGAACCAAAAAAAATCCAGTTGATCCAAAATCACCAAATCCTAAATCTTCTGTTGAGAATCCCAAAAATGATAAAATATCTACTAATACTCAAACTATTCCTGAAAAAACAATTAAAGATAGCAGAAACCAAGAAACTCAAACAGAAGACAAAAGAAAAGCTCAAAAAAAGGTAAAATTGTTGAAACACAAGAAAAATCATCACAAACCACAATTCCAAAAGGCAAAGTAATTCAAGCCATCAAATCTCAGTCAAAATTTAACATGCAATCTGAAATATCCAAGTTAAAGATAGCTGTTACCTTAGTTTAATTAGCTAAAAATTACTTGTATAGATCTATGATTTCTGAAGCATTGAATGTAAATGAAAATGAGGATACAATTAATATGAGTGAAGATAGGCCTAAATTAATCTTTGGTCCAAATGTAAATGGTAAGCATTCAGATGGGTCAGTACCCCCATTTTATTTAAGTCTTACTATACATGATTAAATATTACACAATGCTATGTTAGATACTGGAGCTTCCCATAACCTAATGCCCAGAGCTATAATGGAAACCCTGAATCTAGACATAACCATGCCATATAAGGACCTATTTTCATTTGATTCATCTAAAGTTCAATGCATAGGGTTGATTAAAGATCTGTGTGTAAACTTAGTCCAATATCCTGGTAAAATCATGATCATGGATGTTGTGGTAGCTAACATCCCACCAAAATATGGCATGTTTCTTTCTTGCTCATGGGGAGCAAAGTTGTAGGGATCTCTACAACTTGACATGAGTTATGCCACTATCTCGGTATTCGGACAACCCAAAAAGCTTTACAGAGAAACATTAATGAAGTTTATGATCAGTACTGCTGAGAGACCTACCAATTATCCAATCTATTCAACTCCTACTGATCTTGATTCCTTTATTCTCAGTAACTCTGATAAAAATGAAAATCAAACTGAACTCACTGATAAGAAACTTAAAATAATGGATGATTACATTGGTCATGAGGCTTCATGGCATTTAGATTTTGATGGATCTGTAAATAAATTTGGAGTTGGGGCAGGTGTATGGATTACTAATATTGAAACAAGCCATTTTGAAGGACATGCCTTTAGATTAAATTTCAAATACACCAATAACATGGCTGAATACGAGGCTTTAATCTTAGGTCTACAAATCATTAGAAAAATGGGAGGGCAAAGAATAATGGTCATGGGAGATTCCGAATTAGTTATCAAGCAAATAAACGCAGAATACTCTGTTCACAATCCCAGACTTGCAAGATACAGAGAAACAATATTAGACTTGCTTGATGATTTGTCAGAATCAAAGTTTGCTATCATCCCTAGAAAACAGAAATATACAAGCCCATTTTTTAGTAACTTTTGCCAGCAGTTGTAAATTTCCATTTTCACCATTACAAAAATACAATGCTGAAATCAAACACAGGCCTATTGTCCCAGAAATTGTGAAATATTGGCAAATTTTCTCAGAAGATGAGCAAATCTATCACTTTTTGAACAATAAGAAATAGTTTCAGAGTTGTCAAATCGATAATGACTATAATATAGATTCACCCTGTGATATAGATTCAAATTTTTGTCAAATAGATGATTTAGATAATTTAGATGTACATAATTTTGATAAACCTACTATATTTACTCAGAGTGACATAGATGAATTGGAAAAAGTAGATATAGAGGAATTGATGGAAGATGAACCAGATCTGATTGATTTAAAACATAACATTTTACCCAGAGGTTTAACTCCTCTTGAAGATCTATTTGGTTCCAATGATGTGCCCAAAAGGCCAAAAATGGAACCAGTCAAGTCTGATATATAAGAGTATAACTTAGGGACAGATGAAAAACCAAAAATGATCAAACTATCAAAATCCTTATCATCAGAAGAAAAGGTTAAATACATAGAACTTTTGAAAGAATATTAGGATGTATTTGCATGGAGTTACGAAGATCTGAAAACTTACAACAAGGACATAATTCAACATAAAATTCCTTTGAAAGAAAATAAAAAACCCTTTTAACAAAAACTGAGAAGGATTAATCCAATATTGTTACCTTTAATCGAAAAAGAAGTTAAAAGAATGTTTGATGCACAAATAATTACACCAGTCAGATATTCTGACTGGGTATCTAGTCTACTGCCAACCAAAAAGAAAATAGGAGAAATCAGATTGTGCATGGACTTTAGAAATCTTAATAAAGCATCCTTGAAAGACAATTACCCCTTGCCTAAAATGGATCATATTATGCAGAGGGTAGCAGGATCTTCAAAAATTTCTTTACTAGATGGTTTCTTTGGTTACAATCAAATTCTAGTTCATGAAGATGATCAAAATAAAACTTCATTTACTACTCCTCGGGGCACTTTCATGTACATGAAAATGCCTTTTGGATTAAAAAATGCAGGAGCTAATTTTTAGAGAGCAATGGACATTGCCTTTGCTAAAGAGATCCATGAATTTCTAGTTATTTTTCTTAATGATATTACTGTCTTTTCAAAAACAAATGATGAACACTTAGATCACCTGAGACAAGTTTGTATCAAATGTAGAAAATATGGTATATCCCCTAATCCTAAAAAGACTCTTTTTGGGCTAGAAGAAGGAAAAATGTTATGTCACATAATCTCCAAAGAAGGCATTAGAATAGACCCTACAAGAATTGAAGCCATTTTAAACATTCAACCACCAAGGAACGTAAAAGAACTTCAAGCATTCTTGGGTAAAATCAATTTTTTAAGAAGATTCATCTCTAATCTGGGTGAAATCATAAAATATCTCAATAATATGCTTAAAAAGGACTCTTCAATAAAATGGACAATGAAGGCAAAACAATCTTTCAAATCTATAAAACAAGCCTTAAAAAAAGCACCAGTCCACATCATCCCAGATTATACAAAATATTTCATAATCTTTTCCTTTGCATCTGAACACACCATAGCTGCAATTCTTCTGCAGAAAAACAATCAAGGTTTTGAACATCCAATTGTGTTCTTTAGTAAAGCCCTTAGAGATGCACCCCTAAAATACAATATAATGGAAAAACAAGCTTTAGCCTTGGTTAAATCCATCAAGGATTTCAGAGTGTATATACTTCATTCACACATCATTGCATATGTCCCTAACGCAGTAATTAAAGATATTTTGACACAAGGTGGACCTGATGGTAGGAGAGGAAAGTGGATAGCCACTATCCTTGAGTACGATTTGGAAATCAAATGAACTAAGCTCATTAAAGGACAGGGTTTAGCCAGATTGATGGCTGAATCAAATTGCAATGCTTTAGATATTAATTTCATTGCACAAATAGATGACTAGGAGGAGATGTCGACTCCATTGATCAGTGAGGCCTATCTAGACTCACCATGGTACTCTGATATTATCTTTGTACTAACACATTTACAAGCTCCTCCTGGGCTAACTAAAACCAAGGCAAGATTCATCAAACAGAAAGAAATGAGGTTTTGTATCTTAAACAATGCGCTTTATTGGAAAGAAAATACTGGGATTTTACTAACTTGTTTATTAAAATATGAGGCTGACAAAATTCTTGAGGAATTTCATGCAAGTGACTGTGGAGGCCACTTATACTGGAAGAGTACAACAGACAAAATACTCAGAGCTGGTTTCTACTGTCCAAATTTATTTTTGGATGTTAAAAAGTTTGTCACCTCTTGCCATAAATGCCAAATTTTTGAAGGAAAAAAGAAACTGTTGCCTTTACCTCTTAAGCCCATATCCACTGAAAAAAACATTTCAATTATGGGGGTTATAATTCATAGGTGAAATCCATCCTCCATCTTCAGGTCAACATAAATGGATTTTAACTGCTACATATTACTTTACCAAGTGGATAGAATCCATTCCCACTAGGCAAGCCACCGATTCAGTTATAATCTCATTTATAGAAAGTAACATTTTATCAAGATTTGGATGCCCACATAAGATCGTTACTGAAAATGCAGCAGAATTAAAATCCAAGAAAATGATTTCTTTCTGTCATAAATACCATATTACCTTAGGTCATTCCACAACATATTATCCCCAAGGTAATGGTTTGGCCGAATCATAAAACAAAAGTTTAATTAATATCATAAAAAAACTACTCCAAGAAAACAAAAAGCTGGTCTATTCCCTTTGGGATGATAGACTTACCACAAAAAATTCTATTGGAACTTCACCTTATCAGATTGTTTATGGTACATATGTTGTTTTCCCTTCTTCCTTGGGTGTCCCAGTCATGAAGATTATCCAGGAATCACAGGTGGAACCAAATGATATTCAACGAAGAATCAATGAAATCATACATCTCCAACAAACCAGAGAAGATTTTTTTGAAAGATCACAAGTTTTCATGACAAAATCAAAAATATTTTTGATAAAAGGGTTAAAGAAGATGATTTTTTCATAGGATATCAAGTTTTGAGATGGGATTCACGAATAGAGGATAAAGGTAAACATGGGAAGTTTGACTTTCTATGGCAAGGACCTTATGTTATATATGGTTACAGAGGTAATAATTCTTTTCTCATCAAGAATTTGGATGGAACTGAACTTCAAGAAGGACCAGTGAATGGTAGGATGTTGAAACAATACTACTCTATAGAGTCACTCAATAGTTAGACTGATTTACTTTATCATTATAATATTCATTGCAAGTGTGTAGATTGGATTGGACATTTTATCTACAAAGTTGAAGCTCAAAGAGAAGGCCTTAAGCTTTGCAGTATAAGATGTCATAAATATGATTTGTTGTAGAAAAATAGAAGACAATTACAAGATCACTAAGGTCAATGGATAAGGCTGCTGATCTCAGAAAGTTCTTGAAATTTCACAAGGAAACGCCATCCCCAAGTGAAGCCGATGTTAGTAACCTATACATATATGATTCATAATTTTGACTTCACTGATGCTAATCTTGTAAATTTGTACATACTTTGCCTTCTGCAAGTTGTATTCACATATTTTTTAAAAAGGAAAAAAGAAAAAAAAGAGAGGGTGAAAAGTCCTAAAAGAACAATCAAAGGACTTAGAAAAAATAAAAGACCCCAAAAGAAAAATGAATAAAACATGAAAGTGTGCACGTATAAATGCCACTACTTTTACCTTTTGAAGTTGATTATGGCGGAGCGTCAATAAATGCCATAATCTATGATGAGTTGAACAATTTAATCTTGACTTGTCACTTTTCAATTTCAAATGTTTTAGATAGAGAATAAAGAATTGTCATAAAGTTTAATCATGACAATTCAGTAGTTAGGTAGAGAATAAGCGAATCCAACAATTTAATCTGGATTCCTGGATGAAATAAGTATAGAATTAGATAGTTTATTTGCTTTCAGAAAGAATAAATGTTGTAAAGGTTGCTAGCTCAAATGCACCAAATTAAAATGGAAGAAAAAATGTTAGCATGGAAAATTGGGTAGGTAGAAGAAGGTGAGAAGCATTAATGTAAATATTATTCACTAGGGTTGTAAATAATTAACTTACCCTTCCCATAGCCATTAAACATTCTAAGCTATGAGTCAGAAAGGCTCAAGACATTTACTTGATTTCTGTTGGGACCGGACCCAAGGCTCTATGACTGATCAGTTGAAAGTGTAAAATGTCTATATTAATCCCTAAAATCACATCATCATTCCATTCAGGCATTCATTTCCCTAAATAATCCTAAGTAAAAACCTCATTTTTACTTAAAGATACTCTAATTCCCATTTTATTAACTTCCCACATTACATGAAAGCACAAAACCCTCAAAATCACATTTTATCGTAAGATTCAAGTGATGAAGTTATTATCATGCAAATTTGCCTTTAAACTTCACTTTTCTTGGTTATGTTAATGTATTTTGAGTATACCTTGTCCCCTTGTCATATTAACTTTAACTTATCTAATAACTCTCTATAGAATAGCCTTTTCCTATATTATATAATTCCCTTTTATTAAATATTCCAAAAACCCATTTATTATAACTTTAGCCAAAGTTATTTATTCCCACATGTTTAAATAAAAAACCCTCCTTATACCCCCTTTGGCTAAATATATCATTATAAGAATATCTCGCCCCTATGGTAGTTAAATCACTTTGATTTAATTAACTCGTATAGTAAATATATATATATATATATATATATATATATATATATATATATAAACACATTTAATTATGTGTTTAACACAAAAAATCCCGAAGTTTCGTTTAAAATAAACTTAAAAGAAAAACCCATCCCTTATTTCCCGACTCCCTTTACCCAAGGTTAAAATTATAACCTAACCCTTTCCCCCCAAAATATATCCCATTACTGCAAATATAACCTTGGTTAAAACCCTTTGATACCCTTCCCGATCGCCTTCACCCATGTATAAAATTAATTTTTACATATATCATCATAAATCCCTCAGCACCATTGGACTCCATCCTAATTGCCCGATCGTCCTTCTCCTTTTTAATCCGATGGTCAAAAATAAACTCGATAAGCCCTTTTCCCCATCCCCACCATTTCCTATTGGATCGAATTTCATCCGTTGATCTCCCCTTGTTAAATCGACAGTACAGATCAAAGCCCCGACCCCACTGCATTTACCCCACAACATCACATCAAATCTTGACCGTTTGCTCCGCTCTGACAGATCGGACGATGCACATTCATTTTCGCATTTCTAAAGTAATCGAATGAAGTTGCCCAAAAGTTTTGCGAAAAAAGTAGTTTTTTGAAACTGCCCCATGCTACGTGTCCTTTCATTTGATCACATTCCAAAAGAGAAAAACTAGTTACCACTCAAAAGCGATGCGAAAACCATTTCTGGTTTCTCCTTTAAACACACAAACTGCTCCCGCCCAACCTGCAATAAATGGCATTAAAAAGTGATATAACTTAAGGTTTTATGACTTATTTTTTCATTATTTCCTTTGCATTTCACGCAGTTTCCATATTAAGCACTGTAAGCCTTTTGCAAAGCCTCCTGACACCCTTTTCGAGCCTTCTACAAACCAATTGACATATAAAGAGCCATTCCCTATGGAATTCACTCCCAGAGAAATTCCATGACCTCTGCCCATCAAATTCAACCTAATTGAAGATTGTTGCAAGTTCAGAAACTTCATCGACTGCAATTATACCTTTTACAGGTATTTTCCGTCAAAATCAATCCATAAAATCTTCGATTTCAAAGAAAATTAAGCTAATTAGACTGTCATTGCCTAAAATGAGTTGAAGTAGCCATTTGGGAAGTTTTAGAAACCTCCAAAATATAGGGGAAACCCTATCAAAATTTTGCAAGAATCTACATTTTCCATTTTAGCAGGTTTTTAGCCATTCCAAGATCATTTGCACTGCTGAATTTGATCCAGTAGACCTTCTGCATATAGTCAATCTCTTCTGTCACCTTAAAACCCTACCGAGAGTTTCAAATTGCCAGAAAAACTCTTCAATTGTCCCAAGTATCCGAAAAATAACTTAGCAAACAGTTTAATCTTGCTCTGTTCATTTAAAATGACCAAAAAGCAAGTAACCCCCAAAACTGGAGGTCCTAAATCCCAGAAGCCTGCCTCTAGCAAGCTTCTAAATCCCAAACCTCCCATAATTGATAAACCTACTCCTGTTTTAACTGCTGATTCTACTGAAGTGGTCAGACCATTACAACCTCCTATCACCAATGAAGACAATAATCCTTTGATTGATTTAGATTTTAGAATTGCTGATGCCACTCTGGAATTTGATCTTCTACTAGTGCATAACTGGTGTCAAGAGAAATTTGAAAAGAAAGAGGCCAATGACATACCTGTATGGGAGTTCCATTTGCCCAAGTATGTGGTTCCCATTACACATCTTGCTTAGGATTTCATAAGGTTGTGTCAAATGCATTATGTTCCTGATCAAAGGTGCATGGCTAACAAAGATAGTGAGGTCTTCTTTTTTATAACGGCTGAATCAATCAATGACATGCTCTAGTTAAGCCATAATCCACAAGCAGTGTCATTGTCAATTGAAGACTTGACCCAGATGTATTTAGACCTAGATTTCCCTAGGAAGTTCCAAATTCTCTAGAACTTCATGCCCAATCATGTCAATATTCGTAAGGTGAATCCTCCTTATGATACCTTTGATTTTCCAGAAGGCTCCAGACAGGTAATTTCCATGCTGTCATTTATTTTGGGTTATGTTAATGATGAATTCACAGATGCTTCTATCTTAGGCTTCCTCCCCACTTTGTCACATGGACAACAGCCATAATCGATTTTTGACTTTGCCAAATTTATTGCTGACAATATTCATTATCAGCTGATAAAATTTCCTGACGAAGGAGTGTTCAGATATACTTCATATCTGTTACATCTCTTCTTTTTATTTCAAGAAGATAATTTTCCCTTTGCAGTAAAAAAGATGGATATGGAATGAAAACCACTATCAGTAATATTTTGGACCTCTCTTCTGAGAAAGAATAGCAGTGAGTACAGTTATAGTGATTTCAATGACCTATTTATCATACCTTCTATCAGTTTGTTGGATAAAGCAGAGCCACCAAGAATAAATGAAGATATAAAAAGAATTTTACAGTTATCTGAGAACTGTAAAGTGGGTGATTGGTATTTATACAAAAATCACACTGAGATTAGAATATATGGTGCAATCTTGGCCCCATATAAATTACCAAAGTTTTTGACCACCATGATCTTTGCTCTAGAGTACATAAGGCATATTTTGAATGCTGATGCAATAAATTGCATAGCATCCAAAAAGAAGACACAATTTAAATTAAGAAGTCAAATTGGCTCTTTCATTGTAAACAATAGAGATGCCTTAAAGGAAGTATCCAGCAAGCTATCAATATTCAAGTTTCAGGAAAGTTTTTATTGGAACTATGACGCTCAGGGTATTATAAGCAATCTCAGAGTCAAAAGCAAGTTGCCCCCATTTCTCCATGAATCAAAGCCAATAATTGAAAAATATGCCAATCAGTTGGAATAGATGGCTAGTACATTAATTTATGATGATCATGATAAGAAGGCAAACAATTTGAATAGTACATAGGTGGTTAGAAGTATCAAATAAAAGATAAAGGAAAGAAGAAGGATATTTGGCCGAAACAATCATTGAAAACAAATTCAAATCAATATATAGCAAAAAGGCCAAAATTACTACATTAAAAATAGAAGGAATCATAGATGTGGATGACACTAATCAGCAACAGACAAATGATGAAGCCACCATCATTGTGAATGAGACACTCAGAGAAATTCAAAGTGAACAGGTACAAACATAGGGTAAAGGTAAAGATTTGGTTGAAATGGAAGTGGATACAAAAGGTCCTTGCTCTTCTTCTAAAAAAACTGAAGAAACTGATTCTGATATTCAGAAGAGGTTCAAGCTAATTAGAGAGAAAAATGAAGAAATCAAAGATGAAGTTTATTCTAAACTTCTCAAGGAAAAACTAGGAGATAAGGACAGATTAGTAACTGCATTTTATTACTCAACCAACCAAATGATCATGTCTTTTCTCCAACCAGTGGTAGCACATCCAAAATCAGCTTCAGACTACAAAAAGACAGAATTTGCAGTAAATTCTGATACTATTCATGAGCTAGATCAGATAGAATTTCACAGGAGTGCATCAGAAATGTTATATTCAAAAGTAGTAAGCAAAACAATGAGTGCCACTATGTTCCAAAAGACTGTATCCAACTTGAAAAATCAAATGAAGTTGGATAAAGCATCTTTACATGCCAAGGATTTGAGAATAAAATCCTTAGAAGATTTGGTAATTGAGTCTGGAGCAGATCCTTCTAATACTGAAGCTGTTAAGAAGTTAATAAGACAGAAGAATGATGATATTACAGCCTTAAGAAAGCAGCTCAAATTACCACAGAGTGAGCACCCTAAAACAAAATAAATACTTCAGGAAAATACAGAGAAAGAAGAAAATATGCAACGTGTTTTGAAAATGACAGCCCGGATAAAAAATATGGAAACTCAGATAGAAGCTCTTATGCAAGAAATTGAAAATTTGAAGAAAACTCAGCAGGTTTCCATTCCTACAGTTATTCCAACTGTAAGTACAATTGTTCCCTCAACATTGGTAGAACATTTGGCATCGAAAGGAGTATTGGCAACTGTAGTGTCAATTACTTCTAAAGACATCTCTGCCACTTCTTCATCAACATCACAGGTAGATCCAACAAGGGAAACATCTACCATAGTTAAAGCTATGGAAGATATGTTCATAAAAGATAAAGAGATAATCAGTTTAAAAGGCACCATCAGAAATCTGGAAACATCCAATAGATATGCCTTAATCACTTCAAAAGGACATGAACAGAGGGCTAACATATTACAGGAACAGGTTAAAATTCTTCAACAGGAGGTGAGTCTCATTGAGCAGGTATCCTACATTAAGAATTATCTGTGGAGTAACATCATTCAAGACATACATTCATAATGGCCCTCAATCCAGATAATTTATGAACAAAAAGAATTACTTAAAGGAGCACAGATAGAAATACAGAAGACCAAAGAAGAACTGGTTGATAAGACTGCTCAAGCCTTAAGGCTTATCACATTTTTGAATAGTAAACACATAGAAGAACTTGAGGAGCTTAAAATTCAGGATAGAACTGAAAGTATACTCCAAATAAAAAAGGTCCTGAATAAAAGAAACATGATGAATAATTTGGAAGACAGATGCAAAGATATGAACTTGGCTATCACCAGACTTGAGGCCAAATACACAGTACTGTGACAAGCAGGTTTACCAAATATTCATGCATTGAATGAGAGGTTAATGCCACAAAAATATTATGACAACAAAATCAGGGCATATGCCAAAGAACAGGTCAACAAAGCTTTAACTCAAGGGTATCCTACTGGTAAAGTCATTCTGGAATATTTTGAAAACTTATTTTTTTGCAAAACAAGATCAAGCATAATTTTGCGGTTAAGCCCAATTTTGAAAAATATACAGAAGCAGATGAGAGTTTCAGGAAGCTAAAGAGCATGAAAATTCCCAGCGCAGAGCAATGGCAAGAGTTCACTAATTTACTATGAAAAATTTGCAGTGAAAGTATTTCAAGATGAAAAATCAGGGTCAAAGTTTATCAGGGTCAAAGAGTATCAGTAAAAGAAAATTGTTATTTCCTATTATTTTTCAATTACAGCAGTAAAACAGTGAAAAGCAGAGATAAAGAGTATCATAATAGAAAGCGAAAAGGAAGAGTATTCTACAAGTCATCTTACACGAGTTAATGCCCCAAGTGCCAGCAACACTTCCAGCTAATCTAAAAATCAGTTTGATTAGGATAAATAGTTCTATTTTTCCTTGTAAAAGAGGACAGCTTGCTAACTGTTTTGCTGCTGTCCCTCTTCTTATGTTATAATTCCTATTTTTTCTTGAGATATTCTCTCAAAATTTGAGATATTTTGTAAGCAATTGATTTGTATAAATACCTTATCTTTTGAAGTATTCAGGGTGGAATAAAATTTATCAAGAATACTATAGTCATTTTGCTGGATATATTGAAGTTGGTGTGAGTCAATCAGTAAAGCATCAGACTGGAATTGAGATTAAAGACATCATAACTCAGGATTCTTGTGTTGACCAGATAAGTATAGTTTTTTCTTGTTTTCATTGTGTTATCTTTCAAAAGTTTCCATACATTCATTTTAATGTGTTTCTGTCTTAAATGATTAACTAGGAAGGTTTAAACAAGATTAGTGATAAAAAGCTCCCCTTTTTTTACTAGTTGCTCATGATTATGTTTTCTGCTTGATAACCAGACTATAGAATTCTTAACTGCTCTTAAGTCCCTATTTGATCCCCTCCTTCAATCTTCATTTCTGTAACTTAAGGATTTTTAATTTCCCTTTTGTTTAGATTTCACCCATTCCATCAAAAAAGCATATTCAAAGCCTTTGAAGGTCATCTACCTCGCCCTTAGTACATTTGCATCTTTAAGTCTTATTTCCTAGCTCTGTTGCCTATAAAGTTCACTACATAGCCCAATGGTCTGGTAGATCAATCTTTGGTTTACCTTGAAACAATTTTTATTCCCATTACACTTTTAAAACAAGTCCCACTATCCACTCATAGTTAGCCTAAAATCCAATTATAAAAAAAGTTAAATCTTTAGGAGAGATCCCTCTCCGGAAATCAGGAAGGCTACATCCTGAATTCTAAAAGAGGTTCTTGGTTACCCCTGGTTTTCTTAACTACAAAAAATCCTCATCCCACAACCTAAGAATTACTAGGGTGATAACAGAACTCAAAGGCTATAGACAATGCAGACTGGGCAGCAGAGCTGTGGAGGTCCTGAGTGGCGGCGACGTCAATAGATAAGTAAGTACTTCTTATATTTTTTATATTTTGCATTAGAAAGTAATATTTTACTTATGGAAGAAAAATTAAGACCATCTGTAGAAAGTGGTATTATCTGCTGTCTTCTGGTGATGCCCTCCAAGTAAATACTCCAAATTTTTCATTGCATTCCACCCCTGGGTTTCTGATTCAGACCCACTGGCATCTGAAAGATGACATGGAATGTTGGGTTATCGAAGGACGCGGTTCAGAAATATACAGAGTTCCTTTGCCCCATCACATCGTTGTGAATACCTGCAAGAGCATCTTCTGTTGTCATCGAAAAGGGGATCGGTCAGATCTTTCCATAGGCATTCCTGGTAGCAGCAGGAATTGGAGAAAACTGCCCCCGTCTCCAATATGTAGTTACTTTTTCAGTGGAATGGCTTTCAATTCTTTCGCAAGGTGTTGCACTATTTTTTTCGGTAATATATTTGGTAACAATAGGAGACGACAAGGTTAAGGTGGTAATATAAGAATTGTGATGTATATTTATGATTCAGAGTCCAACGCCTGGAAATAATTTTCCAGAGGAGTTCCGTACCATATTCAGCCTTGTGGAAAGGGTATTTATTCTAATGGAAATTTTTACTGGGCGGCTGTCCGTCCCTGCAATCACAGGAATCTCATGGTAGCTTTCAATATTGGCGAGGGAGCTTGGACAGAAATTGTTGAAAATATTAAAGTCACCTACGTACCCTGTGCAGGTAGAAACAGAGTAAAAAGGGGCAGAGAGCTTGCGTGCACAGCACTGTGCATTCAAGAGGAATGGAGAAAAACTGTAAGGAGGAATTCAATGTTGATGGGCAGCAACCACCATTGCAGAGGATAGTTTATGTTTTTATGGACGTAGCTACATTTTCAGAAGAAATGAAGACTTTCGTGGTTCAAAACCACGCAATAGCAGAGTTTTAATGAAAACAGTCTTTTCGGGATTTTAAGCTCTCAACAACCAAATAGGAAGAATTTTGTTCAAACATGCCAAGTCCTTTTTAAGTTTTGAATGAGGCACGTCATAGTGGTCCCCACCACTTCATTACCGATCGCAATTGCAAATCGCAGCAACAGAGTGTTAAGTGTCTTGTTGATATGAAGTGTTCCGAAGCGATGCGATTATCGCAATCGCAAATCGCAAAGGAACGATGTATGTTCCGCATCCGAAATGTGTTATCGCCGATTGAAATTTTGCGATGCGATGTGGTCCCACCACAATCACATATCACAATCGTCAATTCCAAATGCCATCCTCCATATGTTATGATTCATTGTAATGTTTGCGATGCGATTGTCGCAATCGCAATTGCTACATCCAAAATGTGTTTTCCGCCTACTGCATATGATTTCCGCCGATGCGATCGCCGATGTTGATAATCGCACATCGCAATCACAAAGTTCATTCTGCTTATGTCTTTTGCCAATGCCGATGGTGCGATGTGATCACAATCACAATCACAACATCGCAATTTCTTTGTTCAACCATTTCCGCTTTTTCCATCGCCGATGTGATGTGGTCCCACCACAATCGCTCATCGCGCAATTGCAACATCGCTAAATCAGAAATCGCAACATCACAAGTTTGTTTTTTCAAACCAATTGTTGCACCAATCACCGATCGCCGATGTTGCTCATCGCACATCGTAATCGCAAAGTTCATTCCGCCAAGTTTTATGTTCCGCCGATCGCCGATTACGAAGTGGGCTCCACTCGTATATCGCGCAAAAGAATTTTAGGTTAAAATTTATGTTCCGGCAATGTTTTTCTTTGTAATTTGTTTTTTTTTAATGTTTTTATTCAGCTGCGCCATATAAAAAGTAAAAGAGCCCGTAGGCTTATTATATTGCATTATAGTATTGTATTGTTGTGTTGTATTGCTGTGTAAGCCCGCAGGCAAAGAAAAACACAGTGAAGCATAACAGAGCACTGTTTGTGCATTTTGAGAGACAGAGAGAAGTTTTGAGAGCACTGCATTTGTAACAGTCAGTCTAGTTTTGTAAATCTCTCAAAGGAGGAAGAAATATATCATTTTATAATAGTTTTAGTTCTGTTAATGAAATAGAAAAAGCATTTTATACTGCAATCTCTGTCCAATTATTCTCTTTGTTGGAAGGAGAGTATCATTCTCTTAGTTATTGTTCTGGAATTATCAAAAATACCAACACGGTATCAAAGCTAATCCAGGCTCTTTCGCTGCCTCAAATGTCGGCGTGGTGAAGAAGGATTTGCTGGGCGTGAGTTCTCCGTAGCGTGAAGGCTCATCAAGATTAAGTCCAGTATTTTCAAAAACAGTAGCTTTGTTTTGTTTAAAAGAGTACCTAGAGATTAAAGTTGTCTTGTGAAGAGGAGTAGACAATTTGTTTAAAACATAGTCAAGTTTTACCTGAGTTCAGCCATGCTAAACATTGACCAAGCACTATGAGAGCAGAAATGTTCCAGCTCAAAATTTAATGGGAAGAACTATGCTTATTGGGCCATTACCATGAGAGCCCTGTTTGCCTCACAAGACTTATGGGAATTTGTAGAAGATGGTTTTGATGAACCAGTTGATGAGCAGGCCTTTAATGCCTTAACACAGGCAGAGAAGGTTTTATTGAAGAGAAATAGGAAGAAGGACTCTAAAGCCCTCTTCTATCTCTATCAAGAAGGACATGAGAGTGTGTTTCCAAAGATAGTAGTATCTAAGAGATCCAAGGATGCATGTGAAACTCTTAAGATAGCCTATCAAGGTATGGAGAAAGTGAAGACAACAAAACTACAATTACTGAGGAGAGATTTTTAAACTCTCTGTATGAAAGAGTCTGATAACATAGACTCATTCTTCAGACATGTGATTGGGATGGTCACACAGATAAGTTCCCATGGAGAAACACTTGAAGAAAGAAGGATTGTGGAGAAACTATTGAGGATCCTACCCTCAAGGTTTGATTGTATTGTAACCACTATTGAAGATACAAAGAATCTCTCAAAGTTCACAGTAGATGAACTTCATGCATCGCTGATGACTCATGAACAGAGATTGGAAAGATCAATAAACCCATCTCTAGAGCATGCCTTCAAAACCTAGATGCCTTTTGGAAGAGGAAGAGGTCAAGGCAAAGAAAGAGGAAGAGGCAGAAGCCGAAACAAATGAGGAAGGAACAACCCTTCACATTCACATGGAAGGAGCAACAATCGGAATCAAAGTCACGGCCAATGCAACAACCAACAAGGTGGACACCAACATGCTCATGGAAAAAGGTATGACAAATCCAATGTCCAATGTCATTATTGCAAGAAATATGGGCACTATGCCAATGAATGTAGGAAAAATCAAAATGACATGAATAATAGGCGGAATGCTAATGTAGCAAGAGAAGAAAAGAACCGAAAGAATGTGCTATTAACATGTAATGTAGCACAAGATAGACAAGATTATGTATGGTTCTTAGATTCAGGCTGTAGTAATCACATGACTGGAAACATAGAAATGTTTGCCAATCTTGATGAAGAAGTTAAATCTAAAGTAACCACAGGAACTGATACTAAGATCTCTGTAAAGGGAAAAGGCAGAGTTAGTATATGTGTAAGAAATGGTGAGCAAAAATTTGTGCCAGATGTATATTATGTTTTTGGTTTGAAGTGTAATATTTTGAGCGTTGGGCAGCTCATAAACAATGGTTACAATATAGTTTTTAAAAATGATGTGTGCATAATAATGGATATACCTCCAAGAAAGAAGATCATTGCTGAAATACAAATGACTAGCAATAGAATGTTTCCACTCAAGCTCAACACTGACTTGAAGGAAAAGGAAAGAATGTAGCAGCTGTAACTCAAGAGGTCTTTAAGAAGGAAGTGAAAGATGAGAACTGGTTATGGCACTTGAGATTTGGACATCTCCATTTCAGAGGATTAAATTTGTTGCACAAAAAAAGAATGGTAAGAGGTCTACCATTGATTGAGAAACTGGACAGCCTATGTGAAGGCTGCATCTTGGGAAAACAACACAAAGAAAACTTTCTATCAGGAAAGAGCATAAGGGCGAAAGCACCCTTAGAAATGATTCATTCAGATTTATGTGGGCCGATGCAAACAACATCAGTTTCAAGCAGCAATTACATGTTGACCTTCATTGATGATTTTACAAGGAAAGTATGGGTTTATTTCCTGAAATATAAAAGTGAAGTCTTTTATAAATTTTGCCACTTTAAAGCTCTTGTAGAGAAACATAATGGGCAGCGTATCAAAGTTCTTAGAACTAATAGAGGAGGTGAGTACATCTCAAAAGAGTTTCTGCATTTTTGCAGAGAGAATGGCATACACAAACAATTTACTACAAGGTACACACCGCAGCAAAATGGAGTTGCTGAAAGGAAGAATCGAACCATAATGGAAATGGTGAGAAGTATGCTGAAGGCAAAACACTTGCCAAATGAGTATTGGGCAGAAGCTGCAAATTGTGCAGCATACATCTTGAATAGATGCCCAACAAAAGCTGTAATGAACAGAGTTCTAGAAGAAGCATGGAGTGATAGAAAATAGAGAGTCACCCACATGAGAGTTTTTGGATGTGTAGCTTATGCACACATTCCAGATCAGTTGAGAAAGAAGTTGGATAGTAAGGGGGAGAAGTGCATCTTCCTTGGATATTGTGAAGAATCCAAAGGATATAGATTGTATAACCCATCCACAAAGAATTTTATTATAAGAAAAGATGTTCAATTCATTTAAGAGGAAGCATGGGATGGAAGCATTGAGAAAATAGTCAATGTCAAAAGCTGTTTGTCTCATGATGAAGATGAGGAAAATGTGGCTGAAAATAACAACTCATCGGCAGCACAACCTCCACCAACACAAGGATAGCAAGGGACACTTCAAGTAGGACTAAGAACACCCTTTAGAAGAAATGAGAGTGCTTCTCCAAGCACACCACATGGAGCTGATTTGAGTGCTTCTGCAAGCACAAGTACACCAAATGAAAGAGGAACCAGATTCAGAAATTTAAATGAGATTTATGAGCAGGAAGCGGCAAATGAAGATATGAACTCCTTATTTGCTTTGTATTTTCATGCAGATGATCCTATTCATTTTGAAGATTCCATAAAAGATAGAAAATGGATAGAGGCTATGGATGATGAAATTAATGCCATAGAGAGGAAAAAAACATGGGAGTTGGTTGATCTCCCTGAAGGTAAGGAAGTCATTGGAGTAAAATGGGTCTATAAGATGAAAAATAATGCTAAAGGTAAGATAGAAAGACACAAGGCCAGACTTGTTGTCAAGGGATATAAGCAGCAACATGGAAGAGACAATGAAGAAACTTTTGCACCAGTTGCAAGAATGGAAACATTGAGAGCAGTGCTATCCATAGCAGCACAAAACAAATGGAAAGTATACCAAATGGATGTAAAATCAGCATTCTTAATGGAGTTTTAATGAAAGAGGTTTATGTTGAACAACCTCTAATCTATGAGAAAAAATGCCAAGAACACAAAGTGTGCAGATTGAAGAAAGCTCTTTATGGGCTGAAGAAAGCACCAAGAGCATGATACAGTAGGATAGATTCCTATCTACTGGAAAATGGGTTTGAAAATGTGATGGAGAACCCACATTATACATCAAATAAAAAGATGGTAAGATGCTCATTGTTGTGTTATATGTTGATGATGTAATATTCACAGGTAATGATGATTACCTCAGTGAAAATTTTAAAACAGTCATGAAAGAAGAATTTGAAATGACTTATATGGGATTGTTGAGATACTTCTTAGGAATAGAAGTAGAACAAAATGGAAATGGGATTTTTATCTCACAAGCAAAGTATGTCAATGAAGTATTGACAAGATTTAATATGCAGGAGTGCAAGGCAGCGATTACTCCCACAGTAATGGGATTGAAGTTGAGTAAAGATGACAACAACAAGGATTTTGATCCGAGTTTGTATAAAAGCATAGTTAGTAGCCTTATGTATTTGACTGCAACTAGGCCAGATATTATGCATGCTGTTAGTTTGATTTCCAGATTTATGGAAAGGCCAAAAGAAGCACATTGGCAAGCAGCAAAGAGAATTCTGAGGTATGTGAAATGAACTAAAAGGTATGGGATTTTATATACTACTTCAGAAAATTTTGAGTTAATTAGTTACACTGATAGTGATTGGGCTGGAAGTGTAGATGATCGGAAAAGCACATCCGGTTATGTTTTTCATATGGGTTCAGGAGCCATTTCATGGGCTTCTAAGAAACAGCCTATTGTAGCATTATCTACAACAGAGGCAGAGTATGTAGCAGCTACAGCAGCAGCATGTCAAGAAGTTTGAATGAGAATGATGTTGAGGAATTTGTGTCAAGAACATGTAAAGGGCACAATGATTTATTGTGACAATAGCTCAGCTATTGCATTATCAAAGAATTATGTGTTTCACAAGAGAACGAAGCACATAGATGCCAAGTTTCACTATATCAGAGAATTGGTGAACAATGGAGAAATTGTTTTACAACATTGTAGAACAAAGGAGTAATTTGCAAACATATTGACAAAGCCATTGGGGCAAAAGAGTTTTGAATATTTAAGAAAATGCTTGGGTATGACCGATAACCCAGCAACTGACTTTAAGGGGGAGTGTTGAAAATATTAAAATCACCTGCATACCCTGTGCAAGTAGAAACAGAGTACAAAGGGGCAGAGAGCTTGCATGCACAGCACTGTGCATTCAAGAGGAATGGAGAAAAACTGTAAGGAGGAATTTAATGTTGATGGGAAACAGCCACCATTGCAGAGGAGAATTTATGTTTGTATGGGCGCAGCTGCATTTGCAGAAGAAATGAAGACTTTCATGGTTCAAAACCACGCAACAGTAGAGTTTTAATGAAAATAGTCTTTTCAGGCTTTTAAGCCCTCAACAACCAAATATGAAGAATTTTGTTCAAACGCGCCAAGTCCTTTTTAAGTTTTGAATGAGACATGTCATAGTGGTCCCCACCACTTCATTGCCGATCGCAATCGCAAATCGCAGCAGTAGAGTGTTAAGTGTCTTGTTGATATGAAGTGTTCTGAAGCAATGCGATTATTGCAATCGCAAATCGCAAAGGAACGATGTATGTTCTGCATCCGAAATGTGTTACCGCCGATTGAAAGTTTGCGATGTGATGTGGTGCCACCACAATCGCATATCACAATCGCCAATTCCAAATTCCATCCACCATATGTTATGATTCATTATAATGTTTGCGATGTGATTGTCGCAATTGCAATCACAACATCCAAAATGTGTTTTCCGCCTACTGCATATGATTTCCGCCGATGCGATCGTCGATGTCGCTAATCGCACATCGCAATCACAAAGTTCATTTCGCTTATGTTTTCTGCCAATGCCGATGGTGCGATGCGATCACAATCGAAATCGAAACATCGCAATTTCTTTGTTCAACCATTTCTGCTTGTTCCATCACCGATGCGCCAATGCGATGTGGTCCCACCAAAATCGCTCATCGCGCAATCGCAACATCGTTAAATCGCAAATCGCAACATCGCAAGTTTGTTTGTTCAAACCAATTGTTCCGTCGATTGCCGATCGCCGATGTCGCTCATCGCACATCGCAATCGCAAAGTTCATTCCGCCAAGTTTTATGTTCTGCCAATCGCCAATTGCGAAGTGGGTTCCACTCGTATATCGCGCAAAAGAATTTTTCGTTAAAATTTATGTTCCGGCAATGTTTTTCTTTGTAATTTGTTTTTTTTTTTAATGTTTTTATTCCGCCGCGCCATATAAAAAGTAAAAGAGCCCGTAGGCTTATTGTATTGCATTGTAGTATTGTATTGTTGTGTTGTATTGCTGTGAAAGCACATAGGCAAAGAAAAACACAATGAAGCATAACAGAGCACTGTTTGTGCATTTTGAGAGACAGAGAGAAGTTTTGAGAGCACCGCGTCTGTAGCAGTCAGTCTAGCTTTGTAAATCCCTCAGAGGAGGAAGAAATCTATCATTTTGTAATAGTTTTAGTTCTGTTAATGAAATAGAAAAAACATTTTATATTGCAATCTCTGTCCAGTTATTCTCTGTGTTGGAAGGAGAGTATCATTCTCTCAATTATTGTTCTAGAATTATCAGAAATTCCAACAGAAATCCCATTGCCACAGGGTTGCATTATGATAATTAGTCGTGAGAATTTAGGTGAATATAATGGACAAGTGGTGCTGGTGGAGCAGGAGGGACTTGGCCGCCTTCGCATATGGAAATTGAATGAAGCAGAAACACGTGAAATATGGTGTGAGATGCGCACGAGAAGTCTGGTACAATGCATCTTTCCAAAGTTTTGCTCAATAACATGGGTTGATAATGGTAATTGATGCAAAAATAAATATGTCAATATATAATTCTAAGAGGGAAGTGATCCTTGGGAAAATGACATTACCAGGGCTTCGCAGAGCTCAATTACCAACTCAAATATCTGTATTAGCCGTCAAATCTAACAACCTATGGTGGCCTTGGCCATTATTCATATAGTTTATAACATTCAAGTTATCCATTATGGATAACTTGAAAATTTTGAAATATGGATTTATCTTGGGCAGATATTTTCGTTATTTTTTCTTAAATATTTTTGAAGAGATTATTGAAAATATTAACAGCTTTTTGAATTAAATTTATGTTGCGAATTTCTATACTGATCTATTTATTTATTGAGTTCTCTTTTAAAATTCAATTTATATGGAAAACATGTACTCTGATGAGTTCTCTTTTCAATTACAATTTATATTGAAAACATGTACTCTGATCCCTCTTTTTTTCGAGGTTTACCAGCGTTATTATAAATATTCTTTGCAAAATTCAGAGTGAAGAATCTACAAATAAAACAATTCGTTCCTGCTGTTGATTAACATTTATGTACCAATCTATTCCTTCTGCTAATATCTATGTACCAATCTATATTCTAGAGATATATTTAGTGTCTTAATTAACTCTGATATAGGTATTAAATTATAAAATTTGCAAAGTATTATATATATAAAAAAATTATTACATGTTTTATTAAGGTTTTGGTGTAAAATATAATTATCAAAATTTTATAATTAAAATTATGTATTAAAAATATGTAAAGCATCATTAAAAAATTAACTCTAGTTATTTTGTATTTTTTATATATAATCCAATAATGGTATGAGAACTTCCTTGCTCTCCAAAACTTAAAACTTATCAGAATTTCACACTTTTTTTAATTTGGTTCTAATTTTTATATCTGTATTTTCTTATTCATCTGTTCACTCATTTCTTCTCCTCATTCTACTCTCATATTCCATATTTTAAAAACAATAATGTCGTTGTGGGTTCTCATTCTTAATCATGACTGTAACAGTATTTTGCAAAACAAAACACGCTAGAAAACAACCCAAAAAAATGGCAGCGAAACCAAGAAACTTCAGCTGACCTTCGTTCCATCCCGGTCTACTGCAACAACGGTATTAGCTCAACCTCTTGGCCCCATTTGGAATCTGATTAGGTCAACCCCTTGGGCACACTTTCCATGCACAAATTCCATGCTAATAAACAATTGGATAGCTTTGTATACCAAATGTGTACAAGTCACTGGTTATTGTGTTGATTGCACAACTAATATTGATGTCTCTAATATGATTTTATTTAACTAATTCTAATATTAAAAAAAGCAATCATCTCTACAAATTTTCATTATACATTTTTTTTTTCATGTTATAAGAACTTAATGTGACGTAAGACTCCAGAGAACGCTGGTTAAAAAAAAAATTTGGGCTAAATGAGCAACGCTTCAAAATTTTTTGGGGCTCGCAAAGAAGAAATAAAGGTGGTGAGAGACACGAAAAAATACGAAAGCCGTTCGAATTTCGCACCTGTGAAGAAGAAATTGCTCATTTGTCAAGAGACTCCAGTGCGTGTGTTCCTCATCTCAGCCCAAAAAAAAACCTGCGTTGAAGTTGAAAGAGTGCCCACAATTGTGCATAAACATCCATCGGAACTGCGCAAAGGAAGTCCCTCCAAGAATTTTTCGAGCCTCCTCGCTAAATTCCTTGATTGATGCGTGGAAGTGTTTGATTTTCACATCACCATATGAGATTTTAAAAGGTGCACGTGAAGATTTGAAAAAGGAGTCCTCTTTTGTTGAATTTTTAAATTCAGAACGATGAAGAATGCAAGGGCAGCAGTGATTATTTTTTTTGTTTGCCTCCATGCCACAACATATTAAAAAATTAAATTTTGGTAAATGGCTGTACCCATTGTTCTGTGCGTTTTGCATTTAAGGTTTTTTGTAGTTCTGAACCACGCAATCTTCGACTTCAATGCTCACCATAGCGCGCCTTCATAATCTCACCAACCAGCATTTGTTTGTTTTATCGTCATTTATTTTTTATTTGAATGGGCCATGTAGCGATGAGCCCATGATCCACGTCCACATCACATGTACCAATGAACTATTAGAAATCATGAGAGCATTCATTACACAATAATAACACACAAAACAATAGATTAATTTCTATATTACATTAATAAATTGAGATACATCAAATATATATAGTTGAAGTGAGATCCAACTAATTCCACTCTTTGAGAGAGAAGTTGAGAGAATCTTTCAACATCCTCCAACAAACCAAACCAATCCCTAATCCTTAGTATGTATCATAAATTAGGCATTATCTCAAACACCCCTCTTAATGCCTACATTATAGAAAACTTACAATACTGAGATCACAATTATAAAATTTGTATTTGTTTTTGTCTGACTGGTCTTCATTAGCAACTCTACCCACTCTGCGGTCTTCTAGATTCCTATCTTTCTTTCTTCACATCTTCGAGCTTACTTTTCAACCCATTTAAAGTACACCTACTTTTGACTATCAATGCTGAATTTGTAAGATTAAAGATTCTTGACACCCCCGAAGAAGAGTCTCGACACTGAACTACCCTATGGAAATATTTCCATCTGTGAAATAACTCCGAAGAATAAATTTCAACACTCTATAGGAAAATATTCTAGGTACAGAATATGATCAACGATCAATCTTACAAAGTGACCTTTACACAAATGGATCTCATATTGTAACCTGTAGTTGACGCTCTTGAAGCCCGAAGCACAACAATACTCATCAATGTATAACAAATTCACACAATCAAATTAGCCAATTGTTCTCTCGGCACCGAAGAACGTTGATAACGACTAATTTAAATAATGCTAATTTTTTCAATAATTGGTTCTGCACTACACAAATCTCACAACAACAAATATAAGCTTAAACCCCACACTATATTCCACACCACACCACACACTGGAATTCTGTGCTTGATGCACAGCCTCTGCGTGTGCGTTAATAAAGCGCCATTTTATTCGCTCGATCAACTGTGATACACAGTTCATTAACTGACTCTCCATGTCGAATCAAAATCAAGGCTGCTCCAGATGATTTCTTTGGAGGATCGTTTGAATTCGACAAAATAGGATCGAGAAAAGGAGAAACTCCGTCTCCCGCTATCTCGGTTCTCGTTGGCACGAGTTAGAGACCCAACTAAGCTAAAAATGACTAAAAGTTGGTTGTGTTATAAGATACTGTAAATTAGCTACTATTGGTCACCGATCGAAAAATAGTCGTTTATATGCAAATTTTAGTCATTTTTTTAGTAACTAATTAGCCATTTTGTACTAGTGTGTACTCAGCACTATCTGATTCTGTTGGAATTGAGTTATATTCAATCGAAGAGCTTCAATCAGATTAAGATGCTCCTCGCTTAAGGTACCACAATTTGTATGAAACACCCATAACAATTTCTGGTATACAATCAACTCCCACTCATGCGCTGCAACAAATTAATGGATTTGGACTGAATCGTACCCAAGATGCGTGTTTTTTTTTTCATTCTGTTTGCCGCGGAAATCGAGCACCCGACGTGATGAGGGACCGTAGTAAGGGATCAGAACCTTCACAGCACAACCTCCGATGAACTCTTGGATTCTTTAACACAAACCTTCAAAGTGTATGGATGATGAACCTCACAAAACTGCCACGCTGGATATGAAACTGCAACTGCAACTGCGCATCACACAACTGCCAAGAAAATGGGGTTCTGCTCTTTCAGGTGGTTGACTCCAAGTATTTTGCTCCAGTCTAGCACATTAAAAGCCGCCAATTGATGATGATGTGGAAATCCCGTGTTTGACGAGGGGCCTCCAAAACTCGGAATCATCTGCGGACTCCTGTGGATTTCATGTGCCGAGAGAATCGATCCGCATGGGAATGCGAAACGTGTGACCTTGCTCACGTAACAATATTCTGAAACACTCTTCCAGCTAATTCTAGACTACGAAAATGCAGAGAATGATGGCTCCTTCACCACAACAAGAATCAGGAGGAGTTGTACATCAAAGCAACAAAACAAAGAATCTTTGATGACGCCGTAAAGGGAAATAAATCTCACACTAAATCTCTCACACAAATAAAAAAAAATTCAACACTCTTATCCTACTTATGTATAGATAATCAGCGACTTAGACTCTCACATCTTCCTGGCCTTCCCGTGAGGGAATCAAGCCAGAACAGGCTCCGATACCATATTAGAAATCATGAGAGCATTCATTACACAATAATAACACACAAAACAATAGATTAATTTCTATATTACATTAATAAACTGAGATACATCAAATATATATAGTTGAAGTGAGATGCAACTGATTCCACTCTTGGAGAGAGAGGTTGAGAGAATCTCTCAACATCCTCCAACAAATCAAACCAACCCCTAATCCTTAGTATGTATCATAAATGAGGCTTTATCTCAAACACGCACTATCGTGAAGTTCTTAGCCCAGTCATCATACCTGCATTGAATGCCACATGAGGTCCCAGCTCCGCCACATCATTAGCTCGCCAGCCAATGGAATTTTATCGCGTAGTTTTGGTGGTGACGTCACAACAACAATTTGGTATGCGATAATTTCATGAAATGGAGTTTAGTTCTGTTTTGAAATCTGGCGGGTCTCATCTCCGAGAGCGAT
Organism: Pinus albicaulis; assembly: GCA_034641835.2. Taxonomy (NCBI): domain Eukaryota; kingdom Viridiplantae; phylum Streptophyta; class Pinopsida; order Pinales; family Pinaceae; genus Pinus; species Pinus albicaulis. The sequence goes on along the minus strand of CM076581.1, from coordinate 979,073,256 downwards.
CGCATGGAATTGGAGCCCTATGTCATCAAGGGCAGTTGGTATGCGATAGTTTTTTTCATTGGAGTTAATTTTGCAGTTTGAAGTCCGTGACAATGGTTTAAGAACTTTGGTTTAAAGTTTTATTTATATTCGACAAACATAGTAAGGTTTAAACCTTATCATAACATCCTTATATTGTTTTTAAATGCCGTGGTGAAAGTCTTTTTGACTTTAGATATATATATGGTTAATACACACACACACACACACACACACACACACACACACACACACACAGATATATATATATATATATATATATATATATATATATATATATATATATATATATATATATTATAAACTTTTCAAGTTTATGATATATATATAGTTAAATAGTTTGATTTTTTTTTTTTAATATGTCATGTATAAAGTAAAAAGGCACAAAGGTATAGTAAGAAGAATTTTTGTGTGTGTAATTTTGAAACAGAGCTCGAAGGCAAAAATAGAGCAGAGCACAGTATATGTATGTTTTTCATGTGACAGAGAAAAAATTGAGGAACACTACATGTGAAGCAGTTTCCATTTTTTTTGTAATCCCTTAGGAAGAGGAAGAGTCTGTGTCTGTAATAGAATTTTTTTTAATGAAATACAAGTTTTTTTTATGCATCTCTGTCTAGCAATTTTACATTGAATCTCTATGTTGAAGTTGGGGAATTTGTATTCCTCTATTGTTTGGAATACTTCAGAAATTCCAACATGGTATTAGAGCTAGTCCAGGCTCTTTGAAGTTTGTTAAAAAAGCTGAAGGAAGAACGTGTTGTTGCAGCTTTTGACCAACAATGTGAAGGCTCAACAAAGACCAAGTCTTTAAAAAACATATTTTTTGTTTTGTGTTTAAAAAGTGCAGTCCAGAGAAGTCTTGTTGAAGACAGAGTTTATCTCTCAAGATGAGAGAAAGTTTGTTTAAAACACAGTCAAGTTTTTATTGCATAGTTCAGTGTGCTAGCCATGGCAGGGGCCAACACAAGCACGAGTATAGGAAACACTCAACTCCCACAGTTTAATGGGAAGAACTATGAATATTGGGCAATCACAATGAGAGCCCTATTTTCCTCTCAAGATTTATGGGAGCTTGTTGAAGATGGTCTAGAAGAACCAGCAGATGAAAATTCTTTTAATGCCTTAACACATGCAGAAAAGGATTTGTTGAAGAGAAATAGGAAGAAGGACTCAAAATCCCTCTTCTATCTCTATCAAGTAGTGCATGAAAGTGTGTTTCCAAGGATATCAGCAGCTAAGATGTCCAAGGATGCATGGTATACCCTCCAGACAACCTACCATGGTATGGAGAAGGTAAAGACTGCAAAACTTCAATTAATGAGAAGGGATTTTGATGTTATTTGCATGAAGGAGTATGATACAATAGACTCATTCTTTACTCTACTGATTAGGTTGGTTACCCAAATGAGATCTCATGGAGAGACACTTGAAGAAAGAAGGATAGTGGAAAAAGTATTGAGGAGCTTACCCTCAAGGTATGATGTGATAGTCACAACCATTGAAGAGACAAAATATCTCTCAAAGTTTACTGTTGATGAGCTTCATGCATCATTGATGACTCATGAATAAATATTAGGTAGAACAACAAACTCATATTTAGAGCATGCCTTCAAGGCCCAAATGTCCTTTGGAAGAGGAAGAGGTCAAGGTAGAGGAAACTACAGAGGAAAAGGAAGAGGCATAAGCCAAAACAGAGGAGGAAGAAAAAACCCTGCAAATACTAAGGGAAAGGGAAGCAATCAAAATCAGAACCAAGGAAAAGGAAACAACCAGCAAGGTAGACAAAATCAAGCACATGGAAAAAGGTATGGAAAATTCCAAGTCCAATGTCATTACTATAAAAGGTATGGCCATTATGTCAATGAATGTAGGAAGAAACAGAGTGACATGGGTAATAGAACCAGTGCTAATTTTACTAAGGAAAATATCAGTCAAGAAAAGTAGTTTTTAGCTTGTAATATGGTTGAAGAGAAGAATGAAGATATATGGTTTCTAGATTTCGGATGAAGCAACCATATGACTAGAAACATTTCCATGTTTTCCATGTTAGATGAAAATGTAAAGTCTCAAGTAACATTGAGGACAAACATTAAGGTCTTTGTCATTGGAAAAGGCAGAGTAAGTGTTTTGACAAAGAAAGGAGAAGGAAGATCCATATCAGATGTTTACTATGTGTCTGGTACGAAGTGTAACCTCTTGAGCATTGGAAAACTCATTCAAAAGGGGTACAATGTTTTCTTTGAAGATGATGTATGCACCATCATAGATAAACTACCAAGCGAGCAATGCATTGCACAAGTGAAGATGACAAGGAATAGAATGTTCCCTCTCAAGATGAGAGCAGATTTGAAGAAAGGAGTTGAAATAACAACAATGACACAAGAGACATTCCAAAGAGAAGCCAAGGATGAAAATTGGTTATGGCATTTGAGATTTGGACATCTCAAATTTGGAGGTCTGAATTTGTTTCATATGAAAGGAATGGTAAAGGGATTACCATTGATTGAGAAGCCAGACAACATTTGTGAAAGCTGCATATTGGGAAAACAACACAGAGAAAAATTTCTATTAGGAAAGAGCATAAGGGCAAAGGCACCCTTAGAAATTCTCCATTCAGATTTGTGTGGACCAATGCAAACACCATCACTAGCAAGAAACCACTATATGCTAACTTTTATTGATGATTACACAAGAAAAAATTGGGTGTATTTCTTGAAATATAAAAGTGAAGTGTTTGAGAAGTTTTAACACTTTAAGGCTCTTGTAGAGAAACAAAGTGGGCAACATATAAAAGTTTTAAGAACTGATAGAGGAGGTGAGATATCTCAAAATAATTTCTGCGTTTTTGCAGAGAAAATGGCATACACAAGAAATTTACAGCAAGGTACACACTGCAACAAAATGGATTTGCTGAAAGGAAAAATAGAACCATAATGGACATGGTAAGAAGTATACTGAAGGAAAAACATTTGCCAAATGAATATTGGGCTGAAACTGTACATTGTGCGACATAATTCTTGAATAGATGCCCAAACAAAGTTGTCATGAACAGAGTTTAGGAAGAAACATGAAGTGGCATAAAACAAGGTATCACCCACATGAGAGTTTTTTGTTGTTTGGCTTATGCACACATTCCAAATCAGCTAAGGAAGAAGTTGGACAATAAGGGGGAGAAGTGCATATTTATTGGATATAGTGAAGAATCCAAGGCATATAGGTTTTATAACCCATCCACCAAGAATTTTTTATAAGCAGAGATGTACAATTCATTGAGGAAGAAGCTTGGGATGGAAGCATTGATAAAACAGTGAATGATAAAAGTTGTTTGTATCATGATGATAATGAGAAAGAGATGGCTGAAATGCATCCCTCATTAGTAGCACCACCTCCACCAACACAAGGACAACAATGGACACCACAAACAGGTATGAGAATGCCCTTGAGAAGTGATAACAGTGCTTCTCCAAGCACACCATAACGAGCAGTTTTGAGTGCTTCTATAAGCACAAGTACACCAAGTGAAAGAGGAACCAGATTCAGAAATTTGAATGATATTTATGAGCAAGAGGCAACAAATGAAGGTATGAACTATTTATTTGCATTATATTGTCATGTATATGATCCTATTCATTTTGAAGAAGCTATAAAAGATAAGAAATGGATAGATGCTATGGATGAAGAAATGAATGCAATAGAGAAAAATAAAACACGGGAATTAGTTGATCTCCTAAAAGGCAAAGAAGTTATTGGATTGAAATGGGTTTATAAAACCAAAAGCAATTCTGAAAGTAAGATTGAAAGGCACAAGACCAGACTTGTTGTAAAAGGCTACAAGAAGCAACAAGGAAGAGACTATGAGGAAAATTTTGCACCCGTTGCAAGAATGGAAATAGTAAGAGCAGTGTTGTCCATAGCAGCACAATACAAGTGGAAATTTTACCAAATGGATATAAAATAAGCATTCCTAAATGGAGTATTTATGGAAGAGGTTTATGTTGAACACCCTTTGGGCTATGAGAAAGAAGGCGAAGAGCACAAAGTTTGTAGATTGAAGAAAGCTCTTTATGGGCTGAAACAAGTACCAAGAGCATGGTATAGTAAGATAGATGCCTATCTACTGGAAAATGGGTTTGAGAAATGTGAAGGAGAAACCACATTATATATCAAGGAGAAAGATGGTAAGATGTTGATTTTTTTTTTGTATGTTGATGATGTGATCTTTACAGGTAATGATGCTTACCTCATTGAGAATTTTAAATCAGTTGTGAAGGATGAATTTGAGATGACTGATATGGGATTGCTGAAATACTTCTTAGGAATAGAAGTAGAGAAAAATGAAAATAAAATATTTATCTCTCAAGCTAAATATGTAAATGAAGTTTTGGAATGCAACAACTACTCCTACAATGATGGTATTGAAGTTAAGAAAAGAGGACAATAGCAAGGACTTTCATCCAAGTTTGTATAAGAGCATAGTTGGCAGTCTCATGTATTTGACTGCAACTAGGCCAGACATTATGCATGTTGTGAGTTTAATTTTCAGATTTATGGAAAGGCCAATGTAGCCACATTAGCAAGCAACAAAAATAATTCTGAGGTATGTGAAAGGAACAAAAAGGTATGGTATTTTATACACCACTTCAGAAAATTCTGAATTGATTGGATATACTGACAGTGATTGGGTTGGAAGTATAGATGACCAGAAAAGCACCTTGATTATGTTTCTCATATGGGTTCAAGAACCATATCATGGGCTTCTAAGAAACAACCAATTTTGGCTTTATCTACAGCAGAAGCAGAGTATGTGGTAGCTACAACAGCAGCATGTCAAGAAGTTTGGATGAAGAGAATGTTAAGGAGTTTGTGTCATGAACAGGTAAAAGGCACAACAATTTATTGTGATAATAGATCAATTATAGAATTTTCAAAAAATTCAGTGTTTCATAAGAGAACGAAACACATTGATGCCAAGTATCACTACATCAGGGAACTAGTGAACAACGGTGAAATTGTTCTGAAGCATTGCAGAATAGAGGAGCAGTTTGCAGACATTTTAACAAAGCCATTGGGGAAAAAGAATTTTAATTATCTGAGGAAGTGTTTGGGTATGGAAGAAAACCCAACAGTTGAATTTAAGGGGGAGTGTTGAATTTTTAAATTCAACTACTGCTATGCAGAAGGACGAAGAATGCAGGGGCAACAATGATTATTATTTTTGTTTACCTCCATGCCACAACATATTCAAAGCCTAAAATTAAATTTTGGTAAATGGCCGTAGCCATTGTTGTGTGCGTTTTTCATTTAATTTTTTTGTGGTTTTGAACCACGCAATCTCCAGCTTCAATGCTCACCATGTCACGCCTTCATAACCTCACCAACCAACAGATGTTTGTTTTATTGCCATTTATTTTTTATTTGAATGGGCCATGTAGTAGTGGAGCCCATGATCCACGTCCACATCACATGGACCAATGAACGTGCTATCGCGCAATTCTTAGCCCAGACATCATACCCGCATTGAACGCAACAGGAGGTCCCACCTCTGCCACATCATTAGCCTGCCAGCCAAAAGAATTTTATCGCGTAGTTTTAGTTGTGACGTCACGACAACAATTTGGCACACGATAATTTCATGAAATGGAGTTTAGTTCTGTTTTGAAATCCAGCAGGTCCCCTCTCCGACCAATGGGAGAGCGATCGTACGAAATTGGAGCCCTACATCATCAAGGGAAGTTGGTATATATATATATATATATATTATAAACTTTTCAAGTTTATGATATATATATAGTTAAATAGTTTGATTTTTTCTTTTTTTTTAATATGTCATGTATAAAGTAAAAAGGCCCGAAGGCATAGTAAAAACAATGTGTGTGTGTGTAATTTTGAAACAAAACCCAAAGGCAAAAATAGAGCAAGGCACAATATATGTGTGTTTTTCATGTGACAGAGAAAAACTTGAGGAACACTGTGTGTGAAGCAGTTTCCATTTTTTTTGTAATCCCTCAGGAAGAGGAAGAGTCAGTGTCTATAATAGAATTTTTTTTAATGAAATAGAAGTTTTTTTATGCATCTTTGTCTAGCAATTTTACACTAAATCTCTGTGTTAGAGTTGGGGAATTTTTATTCCTCTGTTGTTTGGAATACTTCAGAAATTCCAATACTCATTTTTTTAATGTACACCATTTGAAAAGTTTTAGTGTCCACGGATTGTTTTAAAGCAAAGATGAATGTTATTTTAGAAGTGTTTCATTTAAAAGGGGTCTTGTTATAAAACCAAAAAGGGGCTATTTTTTTTCTTCAAAAGAAGTTTGGTTATTAAAGGGAGAGGCGCTCATGTAATGTTTCAAGTCATTTCGTAATGTTGCCTTGTGTGATGTAAAAAAAGGTTTTGAGTGTATCATTTTTCTGAATGTGTTTTAAGGAAGATCCTCGTTCATAGTTTTTTTCAAGAGGAGATTTATTTTAAGGTCATTAAGGTCTATTAAAAAATCCAAAGTGTTGTTCAAAGGAGAAATCGGTTGTGAGATTTGTAACATTTAAAAAAGGATTTGTGGAAGTCTTTGTGAAAGTATTGTCTTTGTAGAAAAATTGTAGACTTATCTACTTTGTAGCAACACAAAAGCCACTATGTTTGAAGTTTGAATTTTTTTGTTGAGTGATAGTGAGTAATTGTTCAACAAATAGGAAAAGCCGAGTGATTAAGAAAGTCGAAGTAACATCTAGAATGACTGAAGCAAAGAAAGCTAAAGGGTCTTGTGATATCCTTAAGAGGAGTTTTCGTGTAATGGAGAGTAAACGAGTTGAATATGAAGATTTTGGTGAATCCCATTATGCAGAGCCACAACAAGTGGACAAAGATTTGGTGAATTGAGCAACAGAGCTTGGTGATGACAATATGGTGAATCCAACAACACAACTTGTTGATGACAACTTGGTGATTCCAACAATAGAGCTTTCTCATGACAATTTGGTGAATCCAGCAAGAGAGTTTGCTCATGTAAACTTTAATCAAGATTTGTTAGTTAACGATAAATGGTTGCAGATGATGCAATCAAAAAATGATATCGAAATGATTCTATTTGCTAAGATAATTCCACTTGAATCTGAAAACCAAGTGGAAGACAACCTATTTGCAACAACACAAGTTACTAAAGAAGTCGAAGAAAAAAATAAAAATAGAGATAGAGATAGAGATAGATGAAAATGCAAAGAAGGAAGCCCACAAAGAGAAAAAAGAGACAAAGGCATAGGATGATAAGGAAGTGCAACAAGAGAAAGCTCTCATTGAAGAACAGAAGGAATAGAACCAATATGGTTTTGGAAATATTTTTATACTTACCATTGATTTCCAATGTGCAGGTAAGTCGAATGATTATGAAGAAGAGTTAGAATTCTTTCAAACATGGCTTGCAACACCATGTATTGAAAAATTTTGCATAGAAACTGTAAAAATGAACCTTGAAGAAAGCTTGGATGATGAAAAAATTAATGACATTTTCAAGTATTGGAGTTGTGAAGAGATGACATTGTATTATGGTCTTATGTTGCACTAGATTTATGATGATAAGAATGCAAAAAAATATGACATGTGGGAGGATTCCACATACAAGCCAATTTTTGAAGAAGTCCACGACATGGTTAGACAATCTCGAATGATCGAAGACCTGCACCAAAAAATGAAGAAACTAAGGTTTGAAGGATAAAACAAAGAGAAAAATGTAATATTCCCTTTTTCGGATATGGTTAAAATGGACGGAACATACCCATGGTATTTACTATGGTATTTCCCCACAGTGTATGCCCCTAGTATATCTTCCTTCATTTTTCAAGGGAAATAATAAAATAAGGCTTCTACACATTCCATCAAGCCTATAAAAGGGGAGAGGATCTAGGCATTCGGATCATTCCGGTGTATCTATCTTATTGTGTTTTTCTTTGAGAACTTTGTGTGGTGAGTTACAGTTTGTTGTTCAGATGGACGAAAACCCCATGGGTGTTATTTATCTTGTGGATCTATCCAGGGTTCACGATTTTGCTTCTCTACATTTTTCTTCTCTTTTGATAAGCAGTCGTGCATGCCATTGCAGGGGATATCAAATTTATTGTATGGGAATGCACTATTTTCTATAGTTAATAATATAAATAAGTGTTGAATTTCTTTTAAATGCCTTGTGTTATGTGTGTGGCTTATCAGTATTTCAATTAGAACAATGAAATATTCCAGATATGTTGATTATTTAACCATTGGGATCTTACAATAGTATCAGAGTTGTGCATCCTACTAGCCTGAGGGTTTTATACAAGGATCTTCGATGAGATATCTTCTTACCGTAACCAACATCTTCCATCTTCAGTGGTATTTAAATACCACCCTAGTTGATTTCATATTTTCCACTTTTCCTATAACCGTATCTATATCTATGGAAGATCAATTCTTTAAGTAATAATAAGAATGGATTGTCTTCCAATTCCAAGATAAAATCCTTTGCCACATCAATTTACAGGCCATATTTTTTGTTCCAAATAAGGTCGAGTGTCTAGATGCCAGAGGGTGGTTCGATGAGATCAAGTGCCATGAGTTTCCTAGAGGTCGAATCATATATAAGAGTAGGCCAAGTTATTTTAAGCTCTAGTAGTGAATTAATGAGAAAAAAATGTTGTATCATAAGGGAGGCTGATTACGTTTTGGTGATATTTCGCTCCAGATTTAATATCTCGTTAGAGGCCCATGAAGGCATACTATTTTTTGGAAGGCCTAAAGGCCATACCAGTTACCGTGTTGGAATTTCTGCTTATTCTGAACACAGGGAGGAATAAAAACAATTCCTCAACTTCAACACAAAGATTAATGGACAGAGAAGCAAAAAACACTATTTCATTAAACTTAAAAAAAACTATTATAGTGTTGCCACAGAACTGCTGTTTTGGCTCTTCAAAAACAAAAATAACTGCTTCATACACAGTGTTAAACATTTCTCTCTGTCTCCTATTTAATACACAACAAAAACTCTCTTTTCCACCTTCGGGATTTTTCAATACAAAATCACAACAATAGTTTACTTCTCTCTGCCTTCTAGCATTTACAACATAGTCAAAATTATTTTTGACACACTGTCCCTTTTAAAACAAAACACAACAATATATTTTCCTTCGGGCCTTTTCCTTTTTTATATGACATAACATGCCTTTAATTTATATATATTATAAAAAATTGAATGTTTATAATATATATTAAAAGCATCTATATATATATATATATATATATATATATATATATATATATATATATATATATATATATATATATACCAAAGCTTGAAATAAAAGACTACTGCAATATGTTTTTTAATACAAACATATAAAATCAACTTTTAACTTTTAACCCAAGCCTTTAAACTTTATGGAAATGATATATCGTAGATTTGAAATTTTTTTACTCAAACTGGTTGACCGGGACTTATCGGGTCCATTTGGGCATGTGTTGACTGGATTCCAAGGCTATGCGATTGATTTCCTATTGGTTGCTAGTGGAGCCCAGCGGACTTCAAACAAAAATCAGATGGATTTGATGAATGCTTATTGCATCCATTTTCTGTTGGGCTGGATGTACACCCAAGCAATGCAATAGGCACACTATTAGTTAACACTTTATCGTGTTGGCATGGTGGGGACCTCCTTTCATTTCACGGGTGAAGAGATGTGATGACAAGGCTCATTCAAATCAAATTGTAACTGGCGGTAAATGCAACAATGGTTGGTGTATTGATTTAATGTGGGTATGCCAAGGTTCTAAAGCGAGATTGCATGGTTTGAAGAACCGTGGCTTTGTTGCAGGTAGCCTATGTCTATGAACCAAACAAAATGATTTTGCAGAGATTTAAATTCACAGTGGAGTTCACACAAAAAAGAATTATGCCATTGTTGTACTTCACGTTTCCATCAAAATTAAAATCTGTCCTTCTGCTATGTTTTGTTTGCAATTGAGTTTAAAAATTCAACACTCCCACTTAAACACAACCGTTGAATTCTCTTGCATACCCAAACTTTTTCTCAAATAATTAAAACTTTTCTTCCCCAATGGTTTTGTCACTATATTAGCAAACTGCTCTTTAGTTCTCCAATGTTGGAAAACAATTTCTCCATTGCTCACTAGTGCTATGATGTAGTTATACTTGGAATCAATGTGTTTCGTTCTTTTATGAAACATTTAATTCTTTGACAATGCTATTGTTGAGCTATTATCACAATAAATTGTTGTGCCTTTTACCTGTTCATGACAAAAACTCCTCAACATTCTTCTCATCCATACTGCTTGACATGCTACTGTTGTAGCTGCCACATACTCAGCCTTTGCTGTTGATAGAGCCAAAATTGGCTGTTTCTTAGAAGCCTATGAAATGGCTCCTGATCCCATATGAAAAACATATCCAGAGGTACTTTTCCTATCATCTATACTTCCAACCCAATCACTGTCAGTATATCCAATCAATTCAAAATTTTCTGAAGTGGTGTATAAAATACCATACCTTTTTGTTCCTTTCACATACCTCAGAATTCTTTTTGTTGCTTGCCAATGTGCCTCCTTTGGCCTTTCCATAAATCTAGAAATTAAACTTACAACATGCATAATATCCGGCCTAGTTGTAGTCAAATACATGAGGCTGCCAACTATGCTTTTATACAAACTTGGATCAAAATCCTTGCTGTTGTCTTCTTTTCTTAACTTCAATCCCATCACTGTAGGAGTAATTGCTGCCTTGCAATCCCGCATATTAAATCTTTCCAAAACTTCATTCACATATTTATCTTGAGAGATAAAAATATTTTTTTCATTTTTCTCTACTTCTATTCCTAATAAGTATCTCATCAGTCCCATATCAGTCATCTCAAATTCATCCTTAATGACTGTTTTAAAATTCTCAATGAGGTAAGAATCATTACCTATAAAGATCACATCATCAACATATAAAATGACAATGAGCATCTTACCATCTTTCTCCTTGATGTATAATGTGGGTTCTCCTTCACTTTTCTCAAACCCATTTTCCAGTAGATAGACATTTATCCTACTGTACCATGCTCTTGGTGCTTGTTTCATCCCATACAGAGCTTTCTTCAATCTGAAAAATTTGTGCTCTTGGCCCACTTTCTCATATCCCAGAGGTTGTTCAACATATACTTCTTCCATGAATACTCCACTTAGGAATGCTAATTTCACATCCATTTTGTAAAACTCCCACTTGTGTTGTGCTGCTATGGACATCACTGCTCTTACTTTTTCCATTCTTGCAACCGGTGCAAAAGTTTCCTCATAATCTCTTCCTTGTTTCTGCTTGTAGCCTTTGACAAAAAGTCTAGCCTTTTGCCTTTCAATCTTACCTTCAACATTGCTTTTGGTTTTATAAACCCATTTCACTCCAATAGTTTCCTTGCCTTTTGGGAGATCAACTAGTTCCCACGTCTTATTTTTCTCTATGGAATTTATCTCTTCATCCATAGAATCTATCTATTTCTTATATTTTATAGCTTATTAAAAATGAATAGGATCTTCTATATGACAATACAATGCAAAAAAAAAGTTCATACCTTCATTTGCTACCTCTTGTTCATAGATTTCTCTGAGACTTCTGAATCTATTTCCTCTTTCACTTGGTGTACTTGTGCTTGTAGAAGCACTCAAATGTGCTCCTTTTGATGTGGTTGAAGAAACACTTTCATCACTTCTCAAGGGTATTCTCATACCTTCTTGTGGTGTCCCTTGTTGTCTTGGTGTTGGTGGAAGTCACGCTACTGGTGAGGGTTTTCTTACAGCCATTTCTTCCTCATCATCATCATGAGACAAATACGCTTTTACATTCACTGTTTTCTCAATGCTTCCATCCCAAGCTTCTTCCTCAATAAATTGTACATCTCTTCTTATAACAAAATTTTTGGTGGATGGGTTATATAATCTGTATGCTTTGGATTCTTCACTGTCTCCAATAAATATGCACTTCTCCCCCTTACTGTCCAACTTCTTCCTTAGCTAATCTGGAATGTGTGCATAAGCCACACAACCAAAAACTCTCATGTGGGTGACAAATTGTTTTATGCCACTCCATCCTTCTTCCAGAACTCTTTTCATTACAACTTTGGTTGGGCATCTATTCAGAACATATGCTGCAAAATGTACAGCTTCAGCCCAATATTCATTTGGAATTTTTTTTTCCTTCAACATGCTTCTTACCATATCCATGATGGTTCTATTTTTCCTTTCAGCAACTCTATTTTGCTGTGGTGTATACCTTGCTGTAAGTTGCTTGTGTATTCCATTTTCTCTACAAAAACGCAAAAATTCTTTGGAGATATATTCTCCACCTCTGTTTGTATTTAAGACCTTAATATGCTGCCCACTTTGGTTCTCAACAAGAGCTTTAAAGAGGCAGAATTTCTCAAACACTTCACTCTTCAACTTCAAAAAATAAACCCATTTTTTTCTTGTGTAATCATCAATAAAGGTCAGCATATAGTGGTTGCCTACTAATGATGGTATTTGCATTGGTTCACAAAAATATGAATGAATAATTTCTAAGGGTGCCTTTGCCCTAATGCTCTTTCCTGATGGAAACCTTTCTCTATGTTGTTTTCCCAAGATGTAGCCTTCACATAGGCTATCCAATTTTTCAATCAATGGTAATCCCTTTATCGTTCCTTTCCTATGCAACAAATTTATACCTCCAAAGTTGAGATGTCCAAATCTCAAGTGCGATAACTAGTTTTCATCTTTACCTTCTCTTTGGAATGTCTCTTGTGTCACTGCTGCCATTTCAGCTCCTTTCTTCAAATCTGCTGTCATCTTGAGGGAGAACATTATGTTCCTTGTCATCTTCACTTGTGTAATGCATTGCTTTCTTGGTGGTTTATCCATGATGGTGCATACATCATCTTCAAAAAATACATTGTAGCTCTTTTGAATGAGTTGTCTAGTGCTCAAAAGGTTACACTTCATCCCAAGCACATAAACATCTAATATGGTTTATCTTTCTCCCTTCTTTGTCAAAACAATTACTCTACCTTTTCCCATGACAAAGACCTTAATGTCTATCCCCAATGTTACTTGAGACTTTAAATTTTCATCAATCATGGAAAACATAGAAATTTTTCTAGGCATATGGTTGCTACATCCTGAATCTAGAAAAAATATAGCTTCATTCTTTTCTTTAGCCATATTACATGCTAAAAACAACTTCTCTTGAATGATATTTTCTTTTGTAAAATTAGAATTGGGTCTACTACCCATGTCACTTTTTTTCTTCCTACATTCATTGGCATAATGGCCATAATTCTTACAGTAATGACATTGGACTTGGGATTTATCATACCTTTATCCATGTTCATGATTTTTTCCACCTTGTTGGTCGTTGCCTCAGCCTTGGTTCTGATTTTTCTTGCTTCCCCTTCCACTTGTATTTGCAGGGCTATTCCTTCCTCTGTTTTGGCTTCTACCTCTTCTTTTTCCTCTGTAGTTTCCTCTGCCTTGACCTTTTCCTCTTACAAAGGACATTTGGGTCTTGAAGGCATGATCCAAATATGAGTTTTCTGTTCTACCCAATCTTTGTTCATATGTCATCAATGATGCATGAAGCTCATCAACTGTAAACTTTGAGAGATATTTTTTCTCTTCAATGGTTATGACTATCATATCAAACCTTGAGGGTAAGCTCCTCAATACTTTCTCCACTATTCTTCTCTTTTCTATTGTCTCTCCATGAGATCTCATTTGGGTAACCAACCCAATCAACATTATGAAGAATGAATATATTGTGTCATATTTTTTCATGAAAATAACTTCAAAATCCCTTCTCATTAATTGAAGCTTTGTTTTTTACCTTCTCCATTCCTTGGTAGGCTGTCTAGAGGGTATCCCATGCATCTTTGGACTTCTTGGCTGCCACAATCCTTGGAAATACATTTTCATGCACTGCCTGATAGAGATAAAAGAGGGATTTTGAGTCCTTCCTATTACTCTTCAACAAATCCTTCTATGCCTGTGTTAAGGCATTAAATGCTTGTTCATTTGTTGGTTCTTAAAAACCATCTTCAACTAGCTCCCATAAATCTTGAGAGGCAAACAAAGCTCTCATTATGATTGCCCAATAGTCATAGTTCTTCCCATTAAATTGTGGGAGTTGAATATTTCCCATACTCGTGCTTGTGTTGGCTCCTGCCATGGCTAGCTTATTGAACAATGCTTTTAAACAAACTTTCTCTCTGCTTGAGAGATAAACTCTATCTCTAAATAGACTTCTTTGGACTGCAATTCTTTTACAACAAAACAAAACTCTGCTTTGTAAAATACTTAGCTTTTGCTGAGCCTTCACTCTGCTTGTCAAAAGCTGCAACAAACTCCTTCCTTCAGCTTCTCTGACAACTTCAAAGAGCCTGGACTAGCTCTAATACCATGTTGAAATTTCTGCTAACTCCGAACACACAGAGGAATAAAAACAATTCCTCAACTTCAACACAGAGATTAATGGGCAGAGATGTAGAAAAAACTATTTCATTAAACTTAAAAAAGAACTATTACAGTGTTGCCATAGAACTAATGTTCTGGTTCTTCAAAAAAAAAAATAACTGCTTCACACACAATGTTAAAATTTCCTCTCTGTCTCCTTTTTAATACACAACAAAAACTTATTTTTCTGCCTTCGGGGTTTTTCAATACACAGTCACAACAATATTTTACTGCTCTTTGCCTTCTAACATTTACAACACAGTCAACACTATTTTTCACACACTGTCCCTTTAATAAAAACACAACAATATATTTTCCTTCGGGCCTTTTCCTTTTTTATATGACATAACATGACTTTAATTTATATATATTATAAACATTTGAATGTTTATAATATATATATATACCAAATCTTGAAATAAATAAAGCACAATATATTTTTTAATACAAACATATAATTTTTTTTTTAAACTTTTAAGCCAAGACTTTAAACTTTATGGAAATGATTTATTACGGATTTGAAAAGTATTTATTCAAACTAGTTCACCAGGACTTATCAGGTCCATTTGGGCCTGTGCTGACTGGACTCGAAGGCTATGCGATCGATTTCCTATTGGTTGCTGGTGGAGCCCGATGGACTTCAAACAAAACTCAAGTGGATTTGATGAATGTTTATCACATCCATTTCCTGTTGGGCTGACTGTACACCCAAGCAATGCAATAAGCACGCTATTGGTTAACGCTTTGTCATGTTGGCATGGTGGAGACCTCCTTTCATTTCACAGGTGAAGAGTTGTGATGCCAAGGCTCATTCAAATCAAATAGTAACTGACGATTAATGCAGCGATGGTTGGTGCATTGATTTAATGTGGGTATGGCAAGGTCTTAAAGCGAGATTGTGTCGCTTGAAGAACCATAGCTTTGTTGCAGACACAGCCTACGACTATGAACCAAGAAAAATGATTTTTCAGAGATTTAAATGCACAATGGAGTGCACAAAAAACAAAAATGTGTCATTGTTGTACTTCACGTTTCCATCAAAATTAAAATCCGTCCTGCTGCTCTGTTTTTTTTGCAATTGAGTTTAAAAATTCAACACTCCCCCTTAAACACAATTGTTGCATTCTCTTTCATACCCAGACTTTTTCTCCAATAATTAAAACTTTTCCGCCCCCATGGTTTTGTTAGTATATCAGCAAATTGCTCTTCAGTTCTGCAATGTTGCAAAACAATTTCTCCATTGCTCACTAGTTCTATGATGTAGTGATACTTGGCATCAATGTGTTTCGTTATTTTATGAAACACTGAATTCTTTGACAATGATATTGCTGAGCTATTATCACAATAAATTGTTGTACCTTTTACATGTTCATGACACAAACTCCTCAACATTCTTCTCATCCATACTGCTTGACATGTTGCTGTTGTAGCTACCACATACTCCGCCTCTGCTATTGATAAAGCCACAATTGGCTATTTCTTAGAAGCCCATGAAATGGCTCATGATCCCATATGAAAAACATATCCAGAAGTAATTTTCCTATCATCTATACTTCCAGCACAATCACTATCAGTATATCCAATCAATTCAAAATTTTCTGAAGTGGTGTATAAAATACCATACCTTTTTGTTCCCTTCACATACCTCAGAATTATTTTTTCTGCTTGCCAATGTGCCTCCTTTGGCCTTTCCATAAATCTAGAAATTAAACTTACAACATGCATAATATCGGGCCTAGTTGTAGTCAAATACATGAGGCTGCCAACTATGCTCTTATACAAACTTGGATCAAAATCTTTGTTGTTGTCTTCTTTGCTTAACTTCAATCCCATCACTGTAGGAGTAATTGTTTCCTTGCAAACCTGCATATTAAATCTTTCCAAAACTTCATTCACATATTTAGCTTGAGAGATAAAAATCTTATTTTCATTTTTCTCTACTTCTGTTCCTAAGAAGTATCTCAGCAATCCCATATCAGTCATCTCAAATTCATCCTTCATAACTGTTTTAAAATTCTCAATGAGGTAAGAATCATTACTTGTAAAGACCACATCATCAACATAGAAAACAACAATGAAAATCTTACCATATTTCTCCTTGATGTATAATGTGGGTTCTCCTTCACATTTTTGAAACCCATTTTCCAATAGATAGGCATCTATCCTACTGTACCATGCTCTTGGTGCTTGTTTCAGCCCATACAAAGCTTTCTTCAATCTGCAAAATTTGTGATCTTGGCTTGATTTCTCATATCCCAGAGGTTGTTCAACATATACTTTTTCCATCAATACTCCATTTAGGAATGCTTATTTCACATCCATTTGGTAAACCTTCCACTTGTGTTGTGCTACTATGGACAACACTCTTACTGTTTCCATTCTTACAACCAGTGCAAAAGTTTCCTCATAATCTCTTCCTTGTTGCTGCTTGTAGCCTTTGACAACAGGTCTGGCCTTGTGCCTTTCAATATTACCTTCAACATTGCTTTTGGTTTTATAAACCCATTTCACTCCAATAACTTCCTTGCCTTTGGGAAATCAGCTAGTTCCCATGTCTTATTTTTCTTTATGGCATTTATCTCTTCATCCATAGCATCTATCTATTTCTTATCTTTTATAGCTTCTTCAAAATGAATAGGATCTTCTACATGAAAATACAATGCAAATAAAGAGTTCATACCTTCATTTGTTTCCTCTTGCTCATATATTTCACTCAGACTTCTGAATCTGGTTCCACTTTCACTTGGTGTACTTGTACTTGTAGAAGCACTCGAATCTGCTCCTTGTGATGTGCTTGGAGAAGCACTTTCATCACTTCTCAAGGGTGTTCTCATACCTGCTTGTGGTGTCCCTTACTGTTTTGGTGTTGGTGGAGGTGGTGTTATTGATGAGGGGTTTCTTACAGCCATTTCTTCCTCATCATCATCATGAGACAAACAAGTTTTTACATTCATTTTTTTCTCAATGCTTCCATCCTGAGCTTCTTCCTCAATAAATTGTACATATCTGCTTATAAAAAACTTCTTGGTGGATGGGTTATATAATCTATATGCTTTGGATTCTTCATTGTATCCAATAAATATGCACTTCTCCCCCTTAATTTCCAACTTCTTCCTTAGATGATCTGGAATGTGTGCATAAGCCACACAACCAAAAACTCTCATGTGGGTGACAATTTGATTTATGCCACTCCATGCTTCTTCCAGAACTCTGTTCATTACAAATTTTTTTGGACATCTATTTAGAACATATGTTTCACAATGCACAACTTTAGCCCAATATTCATTTCGCATATGTTTTTCCTTCAACATGCTTCTTACTATATCCATGATGGTTCTATTTTTCCTTTCAACAACTCCATTTTGCTGTGGTGTATATCTTGCTGTAAATTGCTTGTGTATGCCATTTTCTCTGCAAAAACGCAGAAATTATTTTGAGATATATTCTCGTCCTCTATCTATCCTTAAGACCTTAATATGCTGTCCACTTTGGTTCTCAACAAGAGCTTTAAAGTGGCAAAATTTCTCAAACACTTCACTCTTCAACTTCAAAAAATAAACCCATGTTTTTCTTGTGTAGTCATCAATAAAGGTTAGCATATAGTGGCTATCTGCTAATGATGGTATTTTCATTGGTCCACAAAAATCTAAATGGAAAATTTCTAAGGGTGCCTTTGACCTTATGCTCTTTCCTGATGGAAAGCTTTTTCTGTGTTGTTTGCCCAAGATGCAGCCTTCACATAGGTTGTCTGGTTTTTCAATCAAAGACAATCCCTTTACCATTCCTTTCCTATGCAACAAATTCGGACCTCCAAAGTTGAGATGTACAAATATCAAGTGCCATAACTAGTTTTCATCTTTAGCTTCTCTTTGGAATGTCGCTTGTGTCACTACTGCCATTGCAGCCCCTTTCTTCAAATTTTGCTCTCATCTTGAGAGGGAACATTTTGTTCCTTGTCATCTTCACTTGTGCAATGCATTTCTTTCTTGGTGGTTTTTCCATGATGGTGCATACATCATCTTCAAAAAATACATTTTAGCCCGTTTGAATGAGCTTTCCAATGCTCAAAAGGTTACACTTCATACCAGAAACATAATAAACATCTGATATGGTTTTTCTTTCTCCCTTCTTTGTCAAAACACTTACTCTGCCTTTTCCCATGACAGAGACCTTACTGTCTCTCTCCAATGTTACTTGAAACTTTACATTTTCATCAATCAAGGAAAACATATAAATGTTTCTAGTCATATGGTTGCTACATTGTGAATCTAGAAACCATATATATTCATTATTTTCTTTAGCAATATTACATGCTAAAAACAACTTCTTTTGAATGATATTTTATTTTGTAAAATTAACACTGCGTCTACTACCCATGTCACTCTGTTTCTTCCTATATTCATTGGCATAATGGCCATACTTCTTACAGTGATGACATTGGACTTGGGATTTATCATACCTTTGTCCATGTGCTTGATTTTTTCCACCTTTTTGGTTTCTTCCTTGGCCTTGGTT
This sequence comes from Pinus albicaulis, assembly GCA_034641835.2. Taxonomy (NCBI): domain Eukaryota; kingdom Viridiplantae; phylum Streptophyta; class Pinopsida; order Pinales; family Pinaceae; genus Pinus; species Pinus albicaulis. The sequence goes on along the minus strand of CM076581.1, from coordinate 979,054,202 downwards.
CCGATTTTGGTTGCTGCCCCTTCCACTTGTATTTGCAGGGTTGTTCCTTCCTCTGTTTTGGCTTTTGCCTCTTCATTTTCCTCCGTAGTTTCCTCTTCCTTGACCTCTTCCTCTTACAAAGGACATTTGGGTCTTGAAGGCATGCTCCAAAGATGAGTTTGCTGTTCTACCCAATCTTTGTTCATGTGTCATCAATGATGCATGAAACTCATCAACTGTAAACTTTGGGAGATCCTTTGTCTCTTCAATGGTTGTGACTATCAGATCGAATCTTGAGGGTAAGCTCCTCAATACTTTCTCCACTATTCTTCTCTCTTCTACTATCTCTCCTTGAGATCTGATTTGGGTAACCAACCCATTCAACATTGTGAAGAATGAAACTATTGTGTCAGATTCAGTGATGCAAATAACTTCAAAATCCCTTCTCATTAATTGAAGCTTTGTTGTCTTTACCTTCTCCATTCCTTGGTAGGCTGTCTGGAAGGAATCCTATGCATATTTCGACTTCTTGGATGCTTCAATCGTTGGAAATACACTTTCATGCACTGCCTGATAGAGATAGAAGAGGGCTTTTGAGTCCTTCCTATTACTATTCAGCAAGTCCTTCTATGCATGTGTTAAGGCATTAAATGCTTTTTCATCTGCTAGTTCTTAAAAACCATCTTCAACTAGCTCCCATAAATCTTGAGAGGCAAACATAGCTCTTATTGTGATTACCCAATAGTCATAGTTCTTCCCATTAAACTGTGGGAGTTGAGTCTTTCCCATACTCGTGCTTGTGCTAGCTCTTGCCATGGCTAGCTTACTGAACTATGCTTTAGAACTTGACTGTGTTTTTAAACAAACTTTCTCTCTGCTTGAGAGATAAACTCTATCTCTAAAGAGACTTCTCTGGACTACACTTCTTTTACAACAAAACAAAACTATGTTTTGTAAAATAGTTAGCTTTTGTTGAGCCTTCATTCTGCTGGTCAAAAGCTGCAACAAACTCCTTCCTTCAGCTTCTTTGACAACTTCAAAGAGCCTGGAATAGCTCTGATACCATGTTGGAATTTCTGCTAATTCCGAACACATAGAGGAACAAAAAAAATTCCTCAACTTCAGCAGATATATTAATGGAAAAAGATGCAGAAAACACTATTTCATTAAAATTAAAAAAAACTATTACATTTTTGCCACAGAACTATTGTTCTGGCTCTTCAAAACAAAAAAACTAACTGCTTCACACACAATGTTAAAATTTTCTCTCTATCTCCTTTTTAATACACAAAAAAAACTTTGTTTTCTACCTTCGGGTTTTTTCAATACACAGTCACAACAATATTTTTCTGCTCTCTGCCTTCTGACATTTACAACACAGTCAACTCTATTTTTCACACACTGTCCCTTTAAAAACAAAACATAGTAGTATATTTGCCTTCGGGCCTTTTTCTTTTTTTATATGACATAACATGAATTTAATTTATATATATTATAAACATTTGAATGTTTATAATATATATTAAACTACCTACCACCGGGAATATATATATATATATATATATATATATATATATATATATATATATATATATATATATATATATATATATATATATATATATATATATCTCGGCTTGAAATAAAAGACTGCGAGAATATATTTTTTAATACAAACATATAAAAAAACCTTTAAAATTTTAACCCAAGTTTTGAAACTTTATGGAAATGATTTATCACGGATTTGAAAAATTTTTATTCAAATTGGTTGACTGGGACTTATCAGGTCCATTTGGGCCTGTGCTAACTGGACTCCAAGGCTATGCGATTGATTTCCTATTGGTTGCTGGTGAAGCCCGGCGGACTTCAAACAAAACTAAGGCAGATTTGATAAATGCTTATCGCATGCTTTGTCGTGTTGGCATGGTGGGGACCTCCTTTCATTTCGTGGGTGAAGAGCTGTGATGACAAGGCTCATTCAAATCAAATTGTAACTGGCGGTAAATGCAGCGATGGTTGGTGTATTGATTTAATGCGGATATGACAAAGTTTTAAAGAGGGATTGCGTGGTTTGAAGAACCATGGATTTGTTGCAGACAAAACCTACTGCTATGAACCAAAAAAAATGATTTTGCAGAGATTTAAATGCGCAGTGGAGTGCACACAAAAAAACATTATGCCGCTGCTGTACGTCTGTCACGTTTCCATCAAAATTAAAATCCTTCTTGCTGCTCTATTTTGTTAGCAGTTGAGTTTAAAAATTCAACATACGCTAGCCCAGAGGCCATCATAATTTGGTACTTTGGCAGCGAATACCAGGGTCGTGATTTTTCAAAGAGCTAAAACACTTGAACTACAGTAGGAGACTTGCATCACCTATAACAATTTTTCCTAGGTGATATAGTTTGAGCAAGATATGACAAGGGAAATGGCCCTTCTGGGCTTGCTAAAGTTATTGATTTCGTGTAATATGCTCCTGATTCAGTGCTAACTGTTTCTGTTCCTGCTTTTGTGTGATGCTTTGATGGAATAAATTTCTTGATTTTTGGACTTGGCTCTGTTGTATAATGGAGGCATACATGGATAGCTTGTCAAGCTATTTTTCTACCATTTTATTACCATATTGTGGTGGCATGAAACTTGATAATGATTTGCATGGTTGTGACTTAGAATTATTGACAAAATTGTATCTGCATAATTAATCCCGAGAAAGAACATTTTTCATAAAGATGAATTTTTGTAGATTAACTCTCAAAATTGCTCGAAGGTGACGCGAAGGATACGCTGGTAGCTCTCAGCGTTTTCTTGTAGCCATAACATTTTGAGGAGCACGACTTTCCCCACTGTGGCTGCATCCATGAGATTTTATGTTAAATATATATTCAGTGAAGAGAAATGTGTGTAATAACATCCATATCAGTGAAGCATGGAATGCGTGCACTTAGAAGGAAAACCAAAGTTACGAAGAAAGGTCGAAGTCAAGGGAGAAATAGTTTAAAGTGCCAATGATAAAGAATTAGTTGTCGATCACATCAACATGGAAATAGCAGGAACATAGTCTGGTCCTCGACCATGATTTTCAGATTTCAAAGCCATCTCTTGCCCAAAATGTAGTGACTTTAGTCGTTTTACCGTGCAGGATCACACCTCTCTATTATGGTTTCTAATCCTTCCATATATCATCTATCATGACTAGTCATGCGAGGTATCCCATCAGGCCAGAGGGGTATCAAATGATATTTCATGCAAGGGTCGGTATGCGTGATTGAAGCATAGAGAATTTATTGTACTTGGGAAAGACTTTTAATAATTGAAGGATAAACGACTCACTGATTTGTTTATTGAGACAACAACACAGTAATCATAATGCTTGGCTTGGGAAGACCAGCAACATTAGTAATGGGTAACTTTGCTTTAGTCGTGGTAGCCTTGCATTAGTGGTAGAGAGGGATCAAATCTCTAGAGGTGTAAAATTTTTTCTTGGAGTGCAAAACTTGAGGAAAGGTTTGCAATCGAGATATTTGTTCCCTCTCGGTGCTTGATAGATCTGGAATTAAGATGGATCTAGGCTGATTTCAGTCGTGTGCTACCAAGGAAAATCTATAGATAATACGAGGAACATATTCTTAATTTTAACAATAAAATGTAAATACATCTAATATTAATAACCATTTTAAATATGTTAAATATGTCTAAGATTTATTGAGTCATTTAAATTTTAAATTTTCTTAGTTACCTTAGTTTGTTGAGATGATAAATATTGTAAAATAGTTTTAATGATGAAATAAAAATTTTGAATGAAAAGTGACAATGTAATAATATTCAATACGAATATTCTTCATTGTGATCGATTTAAAACTATTTTCTTCTACTATTCTTATTTTCATCCTTGTTAGTGTTGTCATATTTTCATATCTATTATTTGAAAATGATAGTTGGAATCGTAAACCATTTAAATATTTAGCTCGAGTTGTTATAGTAAACATCATACATTGTCTCTCCTACTCTCCAATATTAATATGTTTAATTATATAGCACAAAAATCAATGTACATTGTCAATAATTTTTTTTCCTTACACTGAAATCATTGCACACTATTAATCCAATGACTTTAAAATTAATGTACCATCATACATCCAATTACATCAAATCAGAAATCGACATATACACTGAAATCAATGCATCTAATGTAAGAAATCAAATAATAATAGAAAATAACATCTACACTAAAATTAATGCAAGTAATCAAATATGATTAGAAATAAACATCTACACTCAAATAAATACGTCTAGTGCAAGTAGGAAAATAGGATTAAAACCAACATCTACACTGAAATCAATGCATCCAGTGTAAGCAATCAAATAGGATTAGAATTTACCATCTACACTGAAATAAATGCATTTAGTGCAAGCAATCAAATAGGATTATAAATCATCTACATTTAAATCAATGCATTTAGTGTAAAAAATAAAATATAATTATAAATCAACATCTACATCGAAATTAATGCATCTAGTGCAAGCAATCAAATAAGATTAGAAATCACCATCTACACTGAAATGCATGCATTTAGTGCAAGAAATCAAATATAATTTGAAATCAACATGTACATTGGAACTATGCATCTAATGCAAGCAATCAAATAAGATTAGAAATCATCATCTACACTGAAATCAATGCATTTAGTGAAAGCAAGCAAATAGGATTAGAAATCACCATCTACACTAAAATCAATGTAGTCAGTGCAAGCAATCAAATAGGATTAAAAATCATCTACATTGAAATCAATTCATTTAGTGCAAGAAATAAAATATAATCAGAAATCAACATCTACATTGAAATTCATGCATCTAGTGAAAGCAATCAAATGGGATTATAAATCACCATCTACACTGAAATCAATGCATTTAGTGCAAGCAATCAAATAGGATTAGAAATAATCTACATTGAAATCAATCCATCTAGTGCAAGTAATAAAATATCATTAGAAATAAATGTATACACCAAAATCAATGCATCTAGTGCAAACAATAAAATAGGATTAGAAATCACCATCTACACTGAAATCAATGCATCTACTGCAAGAAATATTCTTCCCTCTTTCCCCCATCTATATATATATATCCCTCCATCTCTCCTTCTTTTTCTATTTATCTCACCCCACCAAACACACACTCTCCCTCACTCCATATCTATCAATTTCCTTGTCCCACCCTCCTTCTCTCCATCTATCTCTTTTTCTCTTCACCTTGCATCTATATCTATATCTCCCTCCATCTCTCTATATCAACCCCAAAACATAAAATCTCTTTTGCCAATATATCTATCTATGAATCTCTCCTCCTCCTCCTCTCTCTCTCTCTCTTTCCCCCTTCCATCCCTCTCCCTCGCTTCTATCTCTCTTCCCTCCTGCTACCCTTTCTCCCTCTCTCTCCATCTTCTTTATCACTCCCCCCCTCTCTCTCTCTCCACCTTTCACCCTCTATGTATTTATTCTTACCTCCCCCTATCTCCATCTCTCTTTCCCTACCTCTCTTCACTCTCTCTCTTCCTTTCTCTCCCACCCTCTCTCTCTCTCTCTCTCTCTCTATTCACCTTCCAAATTTGTTACCATATGCCTTTCTCTCTCCTTCTCTCCCCCCTTCTCTCCATATCTCCTTATTTGCCTCTTTATCTCACCCCCAAACATGCACACTCCCTCTCCATATCTCCCTTGTCACTCACCCTCTCTCTCCACTACTCACTCTCTATGTCTTTCTTCTTCCATCCCTCTCTTCCCATCCAGCTCCATCTCTCTATCCCTCCCTCTATCCCCCTCCAAATAGATATTTCTGTCCCTCCCTATCTCCTTGCCCCTCTCCTCCTCTCTTTCAAGTCCCCTCTCTTTTCCTTCCTCCCTCTCCCTTTATCTCCTACCTCCCTTTCTCTTCCCCCATCTCTCTCTCTCTCTCTCTCTCTCTCTCTCTCTCTCTCCCCTTCAATCCTCTCTCTTCCCCCATCACTCTCTTCTACTCTCTTGTCGTTCCTCTCTCTCCCTTTCTCTCCCGCCTCCTTCTATTCCCCCCCCCCCTCCTAGGTCTATCTCTTTCTCTCTCTCTCTCTCTCTGCCCTCCAATCCTCGCTCTTCCCCATCACTCTATCTCACTCTCCAACTATGTTACTATATCCCTCCATTTCTCCTTCTCTCCCCCCTGTCTCCATCACTCCTTATATGTATATTTATCTCACCCCTAAGCATACACACTCTCTCTCCATCTCTTCCTTGTCACTCCCTCTCTATGTATTTCTTCTTCCTTTCCTCTCTCCACCTCCAACTCCATATCTTTATCCCTCCTTCTCTCCTCCTCCTATCATCCTTCCTCTCTCTACCTTTCTCTCCTACCTCCCTCCCTCTCTCTCTCTCTACCCTCCAATCCTCTCTCCTTCTCCCTCCGTCTCTCCTTATCTCTCTCCCACCTCCATCTTTATGTCTCCCTCTCCCTCTCTTACCCTTCTCTAACTCTCTCACTCTTCCCCCTCTCTCTCTATATTCATTCCTCTTCTCCCCTCTTCTTCAATTTATCTCCATCTCTCCCTTGTCACTACCCCTATTTCTCCACCTCTATCATATATCATGATATATTAATATATATTATAATATAACAAATTTAATATTGTATTAATATAAATTTATTAAATTTAATAATATTAATATTTTAATATTAATGTTAGGGTTAATAATGTTTTCTTGGCATGGTATCAATAATAATTTGGTCCATGGTATTTGGCCCAGATACTTCATATATAATTAGATGTTGATTTCTAATCGTATTTGATATATATATTTTTTATTTACGTTACCTCTTATACCTATTTTATATTTATTATCATAACTCTTTTAAAATATGTTATTTGGCCCATGGTACTAATAATAATATGTCCCATAGGCTTCACTTAAATAAAACCTTTTTTTGAGTTTTTGTAAATATAAAGTGGTTTATTGAGTAAATATAAAAAGAGGTTTTATTTATTTACCACACCTCTAGTTTTTATTTTTTACAATACCTATGGTTTATTTATATTTTTATTTATTTACCATATCTCTTTTTTGAGTGTTAGTAAACATCTTCATATTTTAAGTTAATATGGTTTAAATTTATTTTTAATGATTTTTTTATTGTTCATTTATATGTTTATGTAAGTTCTTGTTTAAACCGGCATTATTTAGATTTTTTTTCTTATTTTCTTTAGTTTTTTTTTTGGCTTCCAGATACTTACACATCGGGGTGATACTGGGCTGTATAATGCACCTCTTGGCGCAATAAAAATAAAATAATAAATAAATAGAAAATAAATAATAATAAAAAGGAAAGAAGAAGAGGAGGGAAGAAAGTTGAGGAGAGTGAAGGAAGGCTACTTTTGGAAATACCTCATGAATCAATATGGTAATAAATTAGTTGGTCCTCTGGGTTAGAATACTTTTGCAGATAAAAAATGGAAACAATTGACAAATTAGAAGCAAGAGAAGAACAACAGGCCTTTCTCTTGGAAGGTCCATGCTATCCTTCAACAATCAAAGCATATCTAGAAGGAAGATGTAAAAATAAAGTGTCTCTTTGAACTTGGATCCAAATTGAGGTATATAAAGTCTAAATATGTACTCTTATGGTTGGAAACATTGGATATGTTTTTTTCCCTCATAAAGAAATCATATTGGAAAAGGACATGTTGGGCCTTGGAGCCATTAATGAATGCTTTGATACAACCCATGTTCTTGGAGCATTGTTCTAAAAAGGTTAGACTCACAGTTTCCTATTGTCTCAGCAGGATCATAGCGTTAGAATCAACAATACCTCCTTACAAAAATGATACCATGAGGGAGATATTACAACTGATAGTATAAAACCTTCAAGGGTTTCACAACATTATGCTCCCTACCTTTCAAAAGAAACAAAAAATTCTAGAATTGATGGAAAAGTTAAGATTTGGAACATTCATGCTGAGTTTGGAGTGTGACGAATTGGTCTTTCAGTTGCTCCAAAACTTTTACACCAGTATTACATCAGCTCATTGAGACCATGTCAAGACACACATGCAAAAGATTGTTTCCTTGTTCTTAAAAGGAGATGTCAACATATGCAAGATACTAAGATCCAAATTGTTGACCATTGTGAGGAAAGAACCAATGGTATTACAAGCCGCCTATGTTCTTGTTGAGAATTTGGTCACATAAAACATAAAATTGCTAATACGGGTGGTGACTAGGATGGAGTTGCAAAGGATTGATGGAGGAAGCAAGAACAAAACCTACAACAAGAATGAACTAAGGAATATAGGATTATAATTTATATGTAATGGGCCTTACGAACCTAACCATTCATGTCCTCATTATAGGAAGGAGTCAACAAGGATTTAACAAGAGGATATTCTTAAAGATCATGGGTACTCTTCTACAATTGGATCTATTGATCTTCAGGATGGTGAGCATCAACTCGATATTATTCAAGGAGACTTGCATGGTTACAAACATTTAGAAGTGCATGAGGAAATTATACCTAATGTTGTTGATAAGGTAGATTTTTATGAAACTATATCCATAGGTTTCCAAGAGAATGTCCATAAAGAATATGAGAAGTCAATTATATATAAAAAACCACCAGTGCATCTATGTTTGTCAATTGGAGAAGATGAAAGACATATTGTCTTTCAAGATGTGGGAGGTCAGGAAAACTTGAGTGACGAACCAACAATAGAGAACTTGCATGATGATAATGATCATGAGAAGGAGGATGACAGACATAACATACAAGATGATCCATTCCCAGAGAGTCATTCAAAGGATCAAGTTAAAGTTGTGGCCATTGGGCATTCAATGCAAACAGGTATATAGACCTTCAATGGGGCACCAAATCGCCCGTAGAGGTCTTTCCAGGAAATATCACACATTTAAAGATAGATCGTATGTTTTTTAAGAAGAGTCTGAATAGCTCGAGACATTATCTTATAGGAGAACAAAAAAGTTGACGAGCTAATAGAGGTATGTGCCAATTCAACAACAAAATTTTCTATTGTAGAGGAATGTCTCAAGTCCCTTGTTGAGCATTGGAAAAGGTATGAACTCACCATGTATTTTCTCATTCTTTTCCTTTAAATATAACTCTTTTTATTCTAGAAAGGTGATTTATTATAGAATTGTGATAGAATTGCAAATACTTATGTTTATTGTAAAAAGTAACTAAAAACTGCCTTTTATTGTCAAAAACAGGAATCAAACGAGGTGAAAAACTATACCAGAGGCGAGGCTAAAGCAGGAGTAACTGCTATTCCTCCAGTAATAGACCATATCCTGTAAAAGAGAAGAAAATCAGAATGCATTGCTAAGAGGAGGCAGGGAACAACACGACTTCAGCTAAAGAAGATCAAGTGATAGCTAAAGAAAGAAAAGAAGCGAATCCCTCAGGATCCTTCGATCCTAAGGGATCGCTGTTCAAGTCTTATCATGTTCCTTGTCTTGTTCGTCGAAAATGTTATAAAAGGCAACGCCTTTAGAGATAGAAGGGGTTAGAATCATTGATTAAAACATTTTCTCTTGTAATTCTGCACTTTATTGACTCTCGTGATCAGAGAGCGGTCATTGTAAACACTTTTTATGTTTAATTAATACAAAGACGTGTTTTTGTTCCATTTCTCAAGCTCTGAAGTAACCCAACAATGTTTCATTGGTGCTAAGGGTCCGGCCCTAGTGGAATCGATCTGCTGTTTGTATTTCTATCCTTTATTTACCGTGGTGTGATTATTGTATTCGGTTTTATTACGTTTGCAAAGTTCATCAGTTGTTGTTGAATTGATTATTGGTATTGTTGTGTTGCGTTAATGAATTGCATTGTTGTTCCATGTCAACAAGGATCTTAATTCATGTATTATTCATCTTTTTATTTCTTATAAAGCTTTTCTATTCAATATTTACTTCATTTTCTATTCCGTTGGATTGCTGTTCATTTCGATTACTATTTAATAACGTTGTTGTCGATAGGGTTTGGTATTAACAGAATTTTCTATTTGATTTCTTTAAGTTCAGATTTGCTGTTCAGATTCATTATTTAGTACCTGCTGTTCAATTCCTTTAGTTACAATTCACTGCTTATTTACATTGTTATTCGATTACAAGTTGTTGTTCATTTCCAATTCATTAGTTTCCAGATTGCAGAAAGCTTGCTTCCTAGTTTACTTTCAATAAAAGTTAGTTCAATTTGTATATCTCTTTGATTGCTTGAGAGTGGGACTGTCAACTGTAGAGAACACTGGTTATCGCTTCCAAGTTCCCAGATTGATTTCCTTGTTCTAGTTTGATTTCCATTACATCAATTTCTAGAGGAATGAGTTATTGCTACTGTATCCTTGATTGATGTTTGAAGAGTGAATAGTTGAGTTTTAAAGTACTTGAGTTCATGTTATTGTAATTATATTTCTTTTCCAGCATCCATTTACTCTTGTATTTAGAATTCTATACTTCATCTCACACAACATTTCTCTTAGCTCAAATTGCAGTCTCAAACAGAGTACACTCTTGAAACAAAAAGTCGTTCCTGGATTGACAATTAATGTAGGATAAATAGGTGTTAAAAATATACCTTTTATACCTCAACATTTTGGCGCTGTTGCTGGGGCGAGTGTATTCCATTTAGAAGGAGTGATGCACATTTGAAATTTTTTTATGCTTAGGAAGAATTGGGTATTAAAGACGGAAGGTAACAACCTGCGCACCGAGTAAGAAACATACTTGCTCACACTTCGCTTTACAGCAGAATTGGGTAAATTTCTTTCTTTAGGTAGGAATGAAGGCTTTTTTTTTTTGAATGAATAGAAAAGCTAAACAAAAAAAAATTCCTCCTAAACTCAAAAAACCTAAGGGACTGGTGACCCTTGGGCAAACAACTTTCATTGAAAAAATCTTTAAGAAAACTGAATCTCAGCCATCAGTAGGACCTAGGAAAGTTATTTCTAGACAACCTACTAGTTCCCTTCAGGCCACAGGGTCACCATCTATAGCCTTTGTTGAGATACATAGTCTAACGGAGGGAATTGAGCAAGATTCCGAAGAAATTGAGAATTCTCGCCTAATTTCTCCACAAGAAGGGAACTCTAGTAATCTCCGCGAAGGAGAAGGGGAAACAGGGGAAACAGAAGAACCAAAATCTCCTCTTGAAATAATCCAAACAGTAAGTAGCCCAGATAAGGGAAGTGTTGTCAACATCATTAAAAAAGGACCTGAATCTCCTCAGACAGTAGGCCAGCAAGGAACACTTATTATTCCAGATCAAGCGAGTGCTGTCAAGGTCATTCCTATTCCTTCTAGTCAGCCTAGGAATTCCCTTGAGATCCCAGAGGGATATTGGCACATATTTGATCAAATGGCCCAGAACCAGAACCAAAACTAGCAAAACCCTCAACAAACTTCCACACTGCAATATCCCATTGTGGACACTGCAGTTAATGCACCCATGAAAGCCATTCCTCTTCAACATATTCCTGCATTTCATTGCTTCACATCGGAAGATCCAGATGCATTTCTGTTTGAATTCGATGTATTATGCAAGGGGTATGAATATACCACCGATCCCCAAAATTAAAATTATTTCCTTCCACATTAAAAGGATCAGCTTTACGATGGTTTATGGGATTAGGTGGAGGGGCTATAAATGATTGGGATCAGATGAAAGCTACGTTTATAAAGAAATATCATGATTATTGCAGGTCTCAGGAACTAAAAGATGAAATATTTCAGATGACAGCAAAACCCAATGAAACTCTGGAAGAATATGTGGAACGATTTCAATACAACCTCCAGAGATCTCCTTATGCATCTTTACCCTTACCTAATAATGTGCTGAAAACTACATTAATTAGGGGGATGAAGGATCAATGGGTTGAAACATTAAATACTATGGGAAAAGGTGACATATATCAGGAAAGCTATGCTAACATTATTGATTTGTGTATCAGGAGCTCGAGAGGTAGCACAAGGCTAAAATCAGCAGAACGTGACATGATCACAAGGGATAAGAGAACCTCTATTAAAGGTGTAACTCATGTAGAGATTGGAAATATGCTAGAAGATTTTAAAACAGATATTCTAGGTACTCTAACAATGCAGTTGGATGTTATGCAAGCCAAACAAAAGCAAGCAGAAGCTGAATAAAACTTGGCAATATTTTGTTCTAAGTGCAAGAAGAAACACGCCACAAAGAGTGTCTGCTATATATAATCAAAGTTTGTGACATCTACACAAAAGATCACCCCACAGAAGGATGTCCCTCACTTCCTGGGTTAAAAGTAGTCTATAAAGAGGCAGAAGAAGAATCAGAAGTGGTATGCTTACTTAATCAGCGCCGACAATGGCAGCCACGAAAATCAGGTATACCAACTGATCCATTATCTTCTCTTTAGCCTCCTCAATATAATGCTCAACAATATAATGGAATGTGGAAAAATCAACCACCTTTCCCCAATTGGTCACAACAGCCATTTCCTACATCATCATGGCCAAATCAAACAAACCAAACTAATTGGCCAAATTTTCCTTTCTGCCCATCATTTTGGAAAAAAAATGCCTATCCAACGCAATGGACCCCCTCCACTTCGTAGAGTCAAGCCTGGCAGTCAAACTGGAAAAGACCTACAAATTAGCCAGCTGGAACAATTTCCCTCTCTCAACCTACACTGCCAGCCCCCTATCCATTTCCACAAAACCCCCAGACCAATTTAAGACCACAAATCCCAGCCCAGCCCAACCCAAACCCAAACAATAGCCTAGTTCAGCCTATCCAAATAATGGAACCACCAGAATTAGAAACTAAACTAAGGGAGTGTAATGACCTTCAATTGAGATTTGGGGGCATAGTAGAAACTGAGGGAGATAAAAATGTTCACACTGAAGATCTGTTACCTGTAGAACAAACATTGCAAAAAGAGAAGGTGGTTCAACAACAAACTCAACATCAAAATCCACAACAACTGACCACCTCTTCTCCATCATTCCCAGAATGATTAATCATACCTCGCCCAATAGAATATCCTGATTTTGATCTTCTGGGAGAATTAAAAAAATTTTGTATAAAAATCCCTCTCCTCTAAGCTATCCAAGACATTCCTATTTATGCAAAAACCATTAAGGAATTATGTATAAAGAAGCCAAAGAGGAGAAAAACAACCAACCCAACTGTCCAAGTAGTCGGTACACTATCTGACTTATTATCATGAATGGAAACACCTATAAAATATGAAGACCCAGGAAATCCTATAGTGACGGTGCAAATCAACGGGCTATTGTTTCCAAATGCCTTAGTTGATTTTGGAGCTGCAATTAATATCCTAATAACCACCACTTGTCAAAATCTTGGCATTACATCATTAGATCCAACAACAACCTTATTGGAATTAGCCGACTGATCGATAGTCAAACCAGAAGGTACACTACAAGATGTAATGGTATCCATGGATTCCTGGGAGTACCCTGCTGACTTCCTGGTTATCAACCCAAAGAATCGGCTAGATGGACACCCGTTAATTCTAGGTAGACCTTGGTCGACAACTGTCGATGCTTATATTGGCTGTCGACAAGGCAACATGACAATAACAAGGGGAAACTATGTCAAGAATTTAGCCTTATATATCCCAGCCCAACCAAGCCTATCAATAATCAAAACAAGGAAGCAACCTGTATCATATCTTATGGAAAATATGAGATCACCGCTAACCATAGAAGATGCCCTTGATTTTAAAGATCAAACAGAGGATGATATTATTAATAGTTTCATTAACAAACCACAAATCATATCCCATCCACAATGTCACATGATCAAGGCAGCATTTGATAATAAAGAAGAAGAAGATCCCTTGAAAGGCATTCCTGATCAAATAATACCCACTACTTCTGTGTAAAATAGTAAGATTGTCGAAATTGAACCAAGAAAAACTCTAAATATTAAAAAAAAATCCGACTGCTGAACAAGAAGAGAAGTTGGTCCAATTACTACGAAAATATAAGGGAGCCTTTGCATGGGATTATCTAGATATGAAGGGAATTGACCCCCAGTTATGTACACACCACATCTATACCGAAAAATATGTGAGACCCATTCGCCAACCCCAACAAAGACTAAACCCTCACCTTAAATATATTGTGAAAGCTGAATTACAAAAGCTATTGGATGTTAATTTCATTTACCCAATATCTGATAGCAAGTGGGTCTCCCCATTAGTAGTGGTACCAAAGAAGAACAAAAAGTGGAGAATATGCATAGATTACTGAGAAATCAACAAAGCAACTTAGAAAGACCACTTTCCCCTTCCTTTCATTTACCAGGTATTAGATACATTGGCAGGAAATAAATTATTTTCTTTCCTAGATGACTTTAGTGGGTACAATCAAATCCAAATTGCCCCTGAAGACCAAGACAAAACCACTTTTACCTGTCCTTGGGGGACATTTTCCTATCAAGTCTTACCCTTTGGCCTATGCAATGCCCCTGCTACATTTCGGAGGGCCATTCTCAGCATCTTTTCATATTTAATAAATGAAGGGCTCGAAGTGTATATGGATGAATTCACACCTTACGGAGAAGATTTTGAGCCAGCATTAGAAAACTTAGAAAAGGTGTCGCAAATATGTATTGAAACTAGGCTTTTTTTAAGCCATGAAAAGTGTCATATGATGATGACCGAAGGAATTATCTTAGGACATTATATTTCAGCAGCTGGAATTCAGGTGGATCCAGCCAACATTCAGATAATTTTGTTAATACCTACACCCACCACACAAATAGAGGTATGTATCTTTCTTGGATTTTCCGGTTATTATATAAGATTCATAGAACATTATTCTCGAATAGATGCACCTTTATATGCACTAACAGGCAATGTTGATTTCATTTGGACAGATAAATTTGACCAGGCTTTCGAGGATCTGAAAAAGCTGGTATCAACAACCCTAGTGCTGAGGGGCCCAAATTGGGATTTTCCATTCCAAATTTCATTTGATGTCTCAGACACAACCATTGGAGCAGTGCTTGGGCAGGAAGAGGATAAGAAACCATATGCAATCTATTATATTAGCAAAAATCTATCTCTTGCTGAATTAGATTATACTGTGACTGAGAAGGAATTTTTAGCTGTAGTTCATGCAGTAAATAAGTTTAGACATTATATAACTAGGTATCCTATATTTTTATATACCAATCACTTTGCCATTAAATTTTTAGAAAATAAACCTGTTACAAATGGAAGAGTGACAATATGGTTGGTTTTAATGCAGGAATTCGATATCACAATTAAAGATCGACCTAGAAAAGAGAACCCTGTAGCTGATTTCCTGTCACGAATGCCAAAGCCAACATATGTAGTAGCAGTCGAAGATCACTTCCCAGATGAAAATTTGTTCGCTGTTACTATTAAAACCCCATGGTATGCTGATATAGAAAATTACTTAGCAATAGGTAAATTACCAAAACATATAACGCCTAATGAACGAAAGCAGATAATACAGTGTAGTACTCGATTTTCTTGGATTGGGGGCTACCTGTTTCATACAAAGTCAGATATGCAAATTAGGAGATGCATCCAAGAGGGCGAAGTATTTTATATTCTGAAATCATGCCATGACAGGCCGTGTGGCGTACATTTTGCAGATCGTAGAACTGCCAACAAGGTTTTAGAGATAGGCTACTATTGGCCTACAATCTTTAAAGACGCTAAAAAATTTGTGCAGGCTTGTGATAGCTGCCAAAGGGCGGGTCACCCTGGACAGTCTAACGAAATGCCTTTGAACCCACAATTAGTAATTGAACCATTTGAACATTGGGCGCTAGATTTTGTTGGTCCCCAACCCCCATTGAACCAAAAAACATACATCCTAGTTGCAACTGAGTATGTCACTAAATGGGTTGAAGCAGAGGCACTTTCAAAAGCTACAGAGGTCTCCGTAATAAAATTCCTTTTCCAAATATTTGTGCGATACAACCTCCCAAGGGACATAATCACAGATGGAGGACCGCAGTTTGTAGGTAATAAACTCACTGAAAAATTACAGAATTACCACATTCAGCACAAAATTACAACCCCATACCACCCACAGGAAAATGGCTAGGTAGAGAGCACGAATAAAGTAATCGAATCTATACTGATAAAAATAGTTGCCTCACACAGACGTGACTGGGCTTACATTTTTCCAAAAGCCTTGTGGGCGTATCAAACAACATGGAGAGGTACCACGGGGTATTCACCATATCAGTTGGTATTTGGAAAAGAGCCCATTTTTCCGATAGAGTTTGAAATTCAGACATTAAGAATAGCCCAGGAGGTCAGTTTAGACTTAAATGAATCCCATGTTAGAAGATTACAGCAAATCAATGAGTTGGATGAAATGAGGCTCTCTGCTCTTCAGCACACAGCATTAATTCAACAACAGAGAGAAAATTGGCACAACGCCCTCATCAAAGAGAAAATATTTCATGAAGGAGATTGGGCACTCCTATATGATTCCAGGTTTTAGGATTTCCCATGGAAACTCTAGACATGATGGCTTGGAACTTATGAGATACAAAAGGTGCATGATAATGGCACCATCACATTAACCATCATTGATGGATCTGGGCATTCCTTCAAAGTAAACGATCATCGAGTGCGACTTTACCATAAACCGCTTAATCGAGAATCTTTTTACCAACAATTATGGGAAGATTCCACCATTCAGAGTCTTGCTGAGGAAGAAGACTCCTCCTCAGCACCCATTCTCTGAATCATTTCTTTATTTTGAAATTTGTACATAATGTTTCTTTTCTTTATTTTGCTTGTTTTTTTTTTGTGCAGAATTTATTTCTTAAGAGCAACAATGGTTTCTCTCACGAAACAACATGTTTGAGTGTTTCTTTTTGTTGTTCCTTTTGAAAGGAACAACAGTTTCTTGCTGCGTTTTTGCTGTTCCTTTCAAAAGGAACAACACGTTGATTGCGAGTGTTTTTGCTATTCCTTTCAAAAGGAACAACAGTTTGATTGCGAGTATTTTTTCTGTTCCTTTCCAAAGGAACAATAGTTTTTGTTGTTCCTTCCCAAAGGAACATCAGTTTTTGGCCGCGCGTTGTTGTTGTTCCTTTCCAAAGGAACAACAGTTTTTCTGCCTGATTTTTTTTTTTTTTTTTTTTTTTTTTGCGCTGTTCCTTTCCAAAGGAACAACATTTTTGCAGATTATTTTTGTTGTTCCTTTCCAAAGGAACAACATTTTTGCAGATTTTTTTTGCCGTTCCTTTCTAAAGGAACATCACTTTTTGAGTATATTTTTTTCTTGATTTTGAACAACATTTTGAGGATTTTTATGAATTCTTCATGACTCTCTTGATGGAAAATACACAATTTATGTAAGGATACACAAATTAGAAATTACTGAAATTAGAAAATCAAGAGAAATTGTTATTTTTAAGAAATAGGTTTGCAACGATAAGGAAGAGGAAAGGACACAACCATCTATATTGCTTTGTTCTCCTTATTCTCATTTAAATTAATATGATCAGGAATTTTTATCATGCTAGTTCCTCCCTAAAATATCTCTCTTTTATCTTTATTTATTAAATAAGAATAAAGGCATATATTTTTCTGTTGAGATGTCCAGACTTCTTCCACCATCCCTACTCTTAAGGAGTGTTGAGACATCCTCTATATATAAGTAGGGAAGTTCTATATATGAAAAAAAAAGGATAAAAGAAAAAATTTTATGTAATTATTAACAATTCTATGATATGGCAGATGGAGGATAGGGGGTCTCATCAAGAGCCAGCCTACCATGATCATAAGGAATCAGTGAAGTGACATTCCCATTATGGCCACCACACCAGGGACATGGTCCAATGGGAAACTCAGAAAATAATAAAAATTCCATGGAATAAGAGGTCTCATCACGAGCTGACCTGTCCACCTTTCACTTCTTCCTAGTGAATGGAATTATGGTTCATTTGGTTCCCAAGCTAGCACAATGGCCTCCATCATGACATTACAAAGAAATTCCCTAGACATAAATAAAGGATAATGGTTCCAAGGATGAAAAATCAACTTTGTCAATGTTATAGACACCTGTGGGCAGCAGAGCTCTGCTAATGGTATTGGAGTCACATTTTTCAAATCTATAGTAAGGATGAACCTTTTTATTATATCTTTACATAAGATCAAATGAGAGGATACCTTTAAACCCTTCGTTTTGAGCCTATTATACATGAAAATTATTCATAACCTGATCATAATGGTTTATGAGAGCAATGATCGCATAAGTACTTGTTTTACATCAGTTGTCCCTTCCATTATCTTCGAATCATTGTATGAACGTTTCCATATCTATTCACAATTTAATATTATGCATTGATTTCAGTAATGTAATCATTTGTGATCATATCATAAGTGTGTATACTGTTCAAATGTTGTACAACTGCTGCGCAGTCCTTTACTCTCTTATTTGACGGTCGAGGATGACCTATCATCCTTTAGGGGGGCACAGATGCCTTTTAATGTCTACATGCGGGTTAAATGCCTATATTATTAGTAATAGTGAAGGCTTAGTGGTATTATTCTGATATTCACTAAATACTGTGTTGTGTTGTTCCATTGCATTTCTGTGCATTTGTAAGGAATTAACAGTGTGTAGGTAAAATGGGAGGATGACCAATTCGTAGTGAGCTACAAGTACTGGTTGTTTCAAGAACTGCACGAGAAATTCTGGAAAATTTGGGATGGATTACATACCTCACAAGGCTACAACAACCTCATGAAACAGTAGCTATTGAGTTTTTACAGAATTTGCAGGAAGGTTACTCCATGGTTAGAGGTAGACAGATAGCAGTAACAGATGAAATAATTGCAGAGGTGTTTGGTCTACCAGCAGAACGAGTTAGATGGACCCATAATAAGGTAAAACTCCAAGATTCCATGAACATTTTCTGAGATGAAGGGCAGAACCTGGTTGTCAAAGGGAAGGGAGTTCAGCCAGTGTCGTTGGGAGAACCATGGACAGAGTTGGAAAAAGTAATCCAGGCCTACATAACATGCGATGGGAGGAAATATGTGGTAAGAACTCACCACCTTAAGCTATTAGCAGTGTTAAAGCAGAAATGTACCATAAGCGTCCCTGCATTTTTAAATTCTTTACTGCATGATGTTGCCTGTAGTATAAGAAAAGTTCATCACACAAACATGGTGGTAAGTCACCATTCGTTAATCAGATTAATCGTAAGTTATAGCCTTTCTTAACAACAGACCAGTTAGGAAGAAATGATATTTTCTATTTTCTAGGGTAAAATTAGTCTTACATGGTGTACTTGGGTTCATCTAATGATAATGAGTTAGATGACCAAAAAATTGGTGTAACAGATTGCCCCCCAACGTACGAGTGTTAGGAGAAAATCGTATGACCGAAGTAAATTGTAAGAACTCAATCACTAGGTATCAAGAGGGAAGTGAGAGAGAGAAATGTAAGGGAGTCTTAATGTGCTAAAGGACTAGACCCAGAGGATATGAGACTTATAGGTGCAACAATTCTCTAGGTGATGAAGTGGTACCAGTATTAAAGGCAGCGGGGAAGGCATACCTATGCCTGCCAATACAATAATACACAGAATAAGGCACCTTAAAAACCACAGAACGCAATAATGAAGCATGTGCTGGCTTAAACATGAGGCAGAGAAATAAAATGATGCATCCCACATATATATGATGCCTGGAATAACCATAAGGACTTATACAAGAAGATTTTGAGTACATGAGATACAAATACAGCCAAATGCCCCCTACACACAGGGAAGGGCTCGCAAAATCTGACTGATACATGCAAATATTAGAGGTGCTGCAAGCGGTTGAAGCCGATATCATCAAATGAGAGGAGCTGCATCAAGGGCGGAAATGAAGAACTCATTCGGGCATGTGGGGGGCTAACTGTAGGGCCACCCCCTCATGAGGGTTGATACATCTCACACACGCCTGGGAAGCACCAATATCTGCTGTTGCATCACTGGACCATCAAGTGTATAGATCACCATCATGCTGAGAAGGGCTAGAACCAAGGTACACAGCCCCCTAGACCTGGCTTCTGGAGTAAATGAGCTGATGTCGATAGAAGTAGGTCCTCCATAGGTGAGGCAATAAGGGAACCCCAACTAAGGCACGAGGGAAAATAGTAGAGCGACGAACAAGTAGATACTGATAATGATGATGGAATGAGGGATACGGAGGAGCGGTTGGACGACTTCCCTTGTTAGAGCATAAAGGGCATGAATGGCTTGGCGACGACTGACACAATATCATGAGGGATAGGGGACAATGGTACTGAAGGCCATAATGTGTGACATGAGAGAGGGATCAAGCAAGAAAGGATGGAGGACTATAGCGGGGTACAAAGGGACTCGGGATAGACTCCATGGATGTGATGATGAGTCGACTCGGATTCTCTAAACAAGGGCGACTCAATGGTGCTGCCTCATAGTACGGGTCCAATGGGGGACCATAAAAGAATGAGTACAATAGGGTAGCTCATGAAGAAAATCAATACAAATGAAGACGATTAAGGAGGCAAAGTGGTTCCCCAAGTACAAGTGTCGTAAGTGAAGAAATTCGATTTGGAGAAGAGGTGAATAGACCCTTCATGGAAAAAATGTGTCCTGGTGAAGTATCAAAACATGAAAAATTGACAGATACCCATTTGAGTTCTCGGTGAGAGCTTTCCAACGGTGTAGACGGTGTGTCAAATGGGGCTATGGTTTGGTCGCAGCAGATGAAAGAAAAAACAAGGGTTTTCTTCTAATAAGGCGTTTTCCCTCCAAAATCATTCATTTGCTTGTGTAGCTGTGGTGAATGTGGAGAGGAGAGAAGGCCCTAAATATTGTGGCGATCATAGTGGACAAATCGACCGTTGGAATCATGATCCGTTAGTTGCAAGTAAGAGGCCTAATCCTATACTTTGTTTTTGATGGATTCAAATTGCAAATTAGGGTTTTAAATCTCAGTAACTGCCCCTACTTCATCATTACGATCGGGTCACACTTTTTGGGGCAAAAGCTGTGACCTGGGATGCAGGTTTTGGCCTGAAAGGTGCGACCTGGCCCAGGTTTTGCCCAAAAAGTGTGACCTGTTAGATGTGGGAGGTTTCAGTGCTGTTATGGGCTGAGATTTAGTTTTGGTGTAAGTTAATGCAGTTTGGTTGAGCTAGAGACTGAAAAAATGATGGTTTTGTGCAGATATGGCAGATGTACAGATCAAGTGGAGAGAGAGAGACTTAGGTAAATTACGGACGGAAATCCAAGTGGATCAGGGTGTCCATCGTGCACTGGCTAGGTATGGGGTTCTGAAATTTTTGGAGAACCCTTTGATGAGGGCTGGAGAGCCCTTGTTGGCCCGGATTACCAGTTACTGGGATCCAGATCATGAGGCGTTTATAGTGTAGGGGCATGGGATCAAGCTGACGGTCCAGGATTTGTAATTCTTGACTGGTCTCCCACCATTAGGGATGATGGGAAATACGCATCCAGTGTTACCACGGGGGTGTAACTTTATGGATTTTTTTGACCGAAATTGTCGACCAGGTGTCTAAGTTAAAGGGACGCGGATATCCATTGGGGATCTAGAGAGGTTGAAGACCCGGGCTGTGGCCGCAACAGTGTTGCGGATCTTTGGCAGCTAGGCGTTCCATCACATCACTGGAGGGCAGATGATGATTGTAGAGAGTGTGTTGGGGGGTACCTACTATGGGTGGGCCCAGATGATGTTGGTGTCGGTGAAACGACAACTGTTGCTATGCAAGCGGCAAGTGAATCATGATTGTGCCTATGGGACGGTTTTGTGCTCTTTCTTCTTTGAGAAGATCCCGACCTTGTGGCCTCGTATACAGTTAGCTGATGGAGGTCCAAGAGAGCCCCGGATGCGTCGGTGGGGACGATTACTATGTAGAGGAGGAGGAGGGGCAGTCGGACGGGTGTTTCGACCAGAGTTCTTCGCCCATTGGGATCATATGCCACTATACATAGACGACTATCCCTATAGTGGGATGAGTTATTAGGGAGATCCAGACTTGCCGATTTCGCTTGGTCGAGTGTGGGGGCCCGATGGTAAGTGAAAAGCTGCTAATCTGTTATGTGCATTGTAGAGTTTGTGACTAATAATCATGGTACTAATCTTTATATTTTTGGGAATGCAGATATAGCTCCGGTAAAACTGGCCGGATATATGGGACGACCTGCAGCAGCAGGAGCTATAGGTGCTAGTGGATCAAGGAAAGCACAGAACGAGGATATGGCTGCTCTGGTGGAGGACATCCATCGTAGATGTGAGGGGCTACTAACCGGTGTGTCGGAGCATGGTTGGTAGGATTTGGACGACCAGTACATAGAGTTATGTATTAGGCTACCCTCAGAATGGCGAGGTATCATGTGACGCATGGCGATGGCCGGTCAGACTGTGTGTGATCTATGAGCTGCGGGAGCAGAGCCGTTGGCTCGGGACCCTCCAAAGAGTGATTAGATGTAGGGCAAGTGGTGCCCCCCAGCATTGACGTAGGGGCAAGTGGTGCCCCCTAGCATTGACGTAGGGGCAAGTGGTGCCCCCCATTTTGTAGTGTTGTTTTTTTTTTGTTTTTGGTACCATGCTATGGGCATGTTGTATGTTTCAGAGCATATGGACTCTAAAAACACATGTGATATAATATATATATGATTTATGTACATTTTGTTGATGATGTGAAATGTTATTGTCTTGTGTGTGATAAATGCCAGTCTAGAACATGATTTTCGATTTGATCTACGTAGTGATTTTGATGTCGAGGGATATGGGTGAAAGTAATGAATCGAAATTCACGTATCAAAATTTTCACCCGTAGATATTGTCTAAACAGGAGAGGGTTATGCACATGATAGACACCATTAATTTGTAAGACAAGAAGCAGGGAATCTAAATGAACATGTAGATGGAGGATGTGATGAGAGAGGGCATCAACTAAGAGGCCACGTACTGCATCATATTCAACCTGATTATTGGTGGCATTACCAATGTAGAGCCCATTTGCAAGAACCAGGGTATGCAAGGGGGAAAAGATGGCCCATGCTGCCGAAGTGAGATTCCGGGAAGAGCGACTAGCCCCATTGGCATAGCCAAGATAATGGGTGGAGGAGAGGGCCGATGTAATAGTGTCGCAGGACAACAAATGGGAGGGATGAGAAAAAGGATGGTAGCATGAGTAGAGGATAGAAATCCACTGACGGCTATGGGAGGGAGCAGTTTGAGTTGGAAGTCTAGGACTCATAGATCAATGAGAGAGAGATGAATGAGAACTATGGGATGAATAGCGGGAACTCAGGCTGCGAAGAACATCGAAGATACAGATGGTATGCTCGTGATTATGGAAGGGAATGGAAGGGTCAAGGGAACCGTACGACGCTGCAAATCTACCTAAATCAACAGTACGGGAAGAGAGGTGTAGATACGGGTCATCATGGGGAATGACAGAAGAACAGGTAAAAAGATGGTCAAAACATGAAGAGCCCGAGAATGTGTTTGAAGGATGATCAAGAAAAACAGAGGGAGTGGATTCAGAGGGAATGTACTCCGATGGTTGCGCAGATGATGATAGGTATAGGAGGGGGGCAACAGATTCTGACATTTTAACATCAGGGGGAGGAATGTCAATGGTAGCGGGAGGATCCTCAAGTAGACCTGATGCATATTGAGCAAGGATGGGAGAGGCAGATTGATTTTGTTCAAGTTCGTACTCACGAATGACCTCTAAAGAGGCTCGGTAATGCTTGAGGTGAGGAAAATGGGGAGAGTAATGGCCATGGACACCGCACAGAGCACAAGGTTTGTTGGTGCGAAGAGCTTTTGAGTTCTTGGCTGCGGATGAGGAAGAAACAGAAGTTTCAGGGACCGTAGATTTAGGGAACACGACTTTAACCATGGGTTGGATACGGGGCAACTTAGGACAAGTATGGGTGGGATAAACGATACCATCACACAAGGCACAAGGCTTGGAGGGTGGGAGAGGGGGAGGGGTAGGGTCAGGTGCGGTGGC
This sequence comes from Pinus albicaulis, assembly GCA_034641835.2. Taxonomy (NCBI): domain Eukaryota; kingdom Viridiplantae; phylum Streptophyta; class Pinopsida; order Pinales; family Pinaceae; genus Pinus; species Pinus albicaulis. The sequence continues at coordinate 979,030,155 of CM076581.1, read as the reverse complement.
CTTGTCTTTGGATGCTCGCTTTCGAGTTTTTCTTTTCTTTCCTGTAGGGGTTGCAGCATGGGGAGGGTCCTGCGGAGGGACTAGAGGCACCGTAGCGGTGGGAGGAGCGAAGGGAATCGGTTGCACCAGTGTCACAATGATGTATGGTTTGGGGTGGCCCGGTGGGGTCTTGGCTAGAGGAGTAAGATACCATACTGGAATTCCCAAGGTTAAATTAGGTAGGGAAAGGGTGGCCATGACGGGGACCGAATAAATGCCGGGGGGAGGGGACCAAGGAAATGTATTTGACCAGTGGGGTAATGACCAGGAGGGATGGCTCCCATATGGTGGGGACCTAAGGAAAATGACTCAGGAGGGAAGGGAGGTTCCTGAGTGGGAGGTGGATGGGAAGGACCAGGTGAAAAAGGTTCGGTTGATGTAAGAGAAGAGCTAGGAGCAGGTTGCGGTGGGAAAGAGGGAGGTTGCTGACTAGCCAAAGCAGGTTGTGGAAGGCCAGCCTGAGACGATTGCATCATGCAAACATTCGCTAAATTGGGGTCAGAGACAGGAGGAGGGGGAGGGCCACGAAAAGTTCCAAGAAAAGAGGAGTCTTTGTAGACGCCGGGGGAAACACTGGTCAAAGAATCAATAGTGGGATTATTGGTGACGGTAGAGATGGTGGACTCAGGGGAGGTCTGAGATTTTGGTTCAGGGTAAGTCAACTGGTCAATCGTGACAATTTTTCCATTATGAGGGAAAAACATCTTGCGGTGGACTGTGGATGGGACGACATACATGGCATAGGTGTAACTACGCCCCAAAAGAATGTTGTAGTCAAGAGGGGCGTCGATAACTTCCACTTCGACACAAACAATCTTTCCTGCAAGGGTGATATGACAGTTATGAAAGAGGCCGATGGGCTAGGAGGCATGGCCATCCCACACATGAAGGGTGATTGTGGAAGGGGCTAGCTCAGAAGATCCGAGTTGTTTCCAAACCAAAGCAGACATCACACAGGTAGATGCCCCCTCATCAATAATACACCGAGTGACATTGGAATTTTGGATTTTGATTGGGATTTGGAAATCAACAGAGGGAGGAAGAGGGGGATGGTCAGACTGACGGGCGTCAAAAATAATCAATTGGTCATCAGCAGGGTCTACAACACCCACGAATGATAGGAGAGCCTTCTTTTGAGAAGGAAATGACTGGAGGAGTTCTAGTGTTGAAATGGCAGTAGGAGATTATGCCAGATCATCTACTATACTGTACTAATGGGCAGCCCGACCAAAGGTAGCATTTCGACATAATGGGCCCTTAGGAGTCTTGGTATGAACCTCAGTTTTGGGCGGAGGGATTTCCAAGGGACCATTGGGTGTCGACAGAGGCTCTGTAGGACTTGAAGATAGGGACTCAGAGATAGACGGAACAGGAGGTGGGGAGTACTGACGGGACCGAGTTTGAAGGTTAAGGTCGACGGTGAGCGGTTGGTCCGAGGCAATCATGAGAATTTGGTAATTGGAGGGACCAGAAGGGGAAGGTTGAGTGGTTATTGGGGCATGAGGTGGTTGAGTGGCCACGAATCCTTGTTGAGGGAAAGAGTCCGTAAAAACAGCAGGTAGAGAAGTAACTGGATCGGGAGGGATAGTAGGGGAGGAGTTTTGACCCCATACGGTGGCCTGGGACTCCCACATTTGCCACATTTGCGGTAATAAGGGGAAATCATGAGTGTAATGACCATAAACAACACAAAACGAACAAGGCTTATTGGTGCGAAGCGGCCTGTCCGGCTTGGGCTGGGAGCCCTGTGGTAGGTTGGCAATGGTAGGGTCAATACTGGAAGGATTGGATCCACGATTACCAGAAGCGGATTGATTGCCTTTCCTCTTTCTTTGAGAAAGAAGAGGATTAGGTGCCCCCTGCTGCACAAATACTTGCCCGGGAGGGGGTAGTAAATGCGGATGCGAGGGTGGAGAAGGCAAGGGAGTGGGGGGTCCAAATGCTGGAGGAGGTGGGACACCAGGTTGTAGGTATGGATATGGGGTAGGATGGGAAACATTGAGGTAAGCAGGAGGGTGGGAAAAAGGAGGAGGCATGCTGTATCCTGGATACATGTTACCTGGAGGGGGGAATGTGCCGGAGGGGCTGGCCCCTCCTGAAGGGAAACCATAGTCCACAGGAGGTTGAGCAGAGGTATGCGACAGGGCTCCAACGATACCGTCGGCAGAGTGAGATGCCCTCGAGGCATTAGGACGACCGGGCTTGGGGAGGTCAGGAAGGACATTATAAACATAACCGGATTGGGCGTAGATGAGGTCATATTTCAAGGCTATTTGGAGGGCGGCTTCTTCGTTTTGGGGAAAATGGGATGTGATATCTTTGCCAATGGGAGGTAAGAGAGAGTGAAGGAACCATTCCATGTAAACTTGATCTTAAAATGGGGGGGGGGGCGCGACACAAGCTCCGTCTTCATCGCCATTCTTGGACATGAGCGGAAAGGTGGGTCGAAGAGGATTGATGAAAAGTAGTTAAGAGTTTAGTACTAGTGTTGTATCGAAGAGGAAGCTGGAAATAGGATAAAAATGCTTGGGAAATGGTCGCAAAGGTGGTATGGGAAGAGGTGGCTTGATCAACATGCCATTTAGAAGCTTCGTCGGTAAGCGTGCATTCGAAAAAACGAAGACGGATGGAGTCATCCGTGATGGAATTGGAGGAACACCACATGTGGAAAGATCAGATATGGTTGGAGAGATCTTCACTAGCAAGGCCTTCGAACTTGGGAATGTCTGAGGGAAGCTTGGTTGGCATAGTAGGCCAACTAACATCGTGGCGAATAGGGTCATTAATGAGCTGATTGAAGTTGGGGAGACTGAGGCCGGCCATATAAGGGAGCAATGGGGTAGTCGAGGTAGGTCCCGTAGTGGGTCCACTGGAAACGGACCCAGCCGTAGAACTGGGGTTAGGGCTAGGTCCTGAACTAGACATGGTGAAGGTAAGAGAGGGAGAACCAGAAGTAGGGGGAGAACTCGAACAATCAGTGGAAGAGTCGAAGTGCGGACTCAGGGGAGGACTTACTCGAGGACGATGGGAAAGAGGAAATCAGCTGACCAAAAATTGAGGATGAAGGCCAATAATTCTCCAGGAGAAGTGCCTTGGGGGCGTAATGATGACGGGAAGAAGAAAAATCGACAAGGGTAGGGAGGGACAAAATCAAGTGAGGTCAAGGGCGGAGAGGTGTAGTGACAATTAATTTTAAAGTCTTTGCCAGGCGGTGTTAACCAGGCTCTTCTTCACTTAGGGTCAGTGTGTGGCGTGTGTTAATTTTAATTGTTTAAACCTAGACGTTTTGAGAGTAAAAGAAAAAGTGTGCTGCGTAACTGAAAATAAATCTGCAGTAAATAAGACTAAAAGAACATAAAATTAACAGCTATCAATGCATCAATCTAACCCAAGAAGGCGGGTCTCTCAAAACTAGTCTCTAAGAGGGAAAAAACGAAGCAAAGCACGCTAAAAAGAGGCCAATAGATCTAAGGTCGGGAGGGACGGGGATCTAAAGGAGAAATCTGCTGAAAAGAGGTGCAGAGAACAACAAAGAGGCAAAGGAAAGGTTGCTGCTAAAAAGGAGGAGATCAGCTAAAAAGAGGAGGGACAAGGAGGTGGTCCTAGAAATGAACCCAAACAAAACTAAATGAGGTGATTTGAATGGGAGAAGAGCTGATCTAAAGGGATCTGAAAATGAGGTATCAGATCTGGAAGAAAAAGGGCTGAAACTCTGGAAATTCAGACTTCTGAAATAGCAAAAACTCTCCCAAAAAAAGTGGAGGGTACTAGAGCCCTAAGGGGCAATATTCCCACTTATTTGAGTGAAACAGAGCAGAAACAAGTCTAAATAGGCAGAGACAAAGGCTGGAAAACCCTGACAGAAGCTTCAGACAAACCCAGAAAAAGTTTTGGAAAATTGCAGAAAAAAGTGTAGGTCGCAGGTTCTGACCTGTTTGCTGTCCAGGACGCAGATTTAGGGCAGAAAAGTGCGACCTCAAGGCCAGGTTGCACTTTTTGGGCCGATAAGTGCGACCTTCAGATCCGGCTCTCTCGGTGGCAGATTTCAGAAAAAGTTGTCGTCTCAGCTACGACTGATGTCTGTCACCTGCGCAATAAGGCCATAAACACACAGAAGTTAAAAAATTCACTGTTTGAGGGTTTTAGAGGTGGAAAGCACCATAAAAATAGGTAAAATAGAAAATGGAAGAGAAACCCTAGGGTCTGAAACAGCTGGATATGCAGGAATATATAAAACGACAATGGTCGCAAAAGAAAACCCGTGTGGAGTCTCCAATTGTTAGTATGAATCTTTTGTCATAAAAGATCACTTTAGCTATGCATAAAAAGTAGCCCTGACATTGATTACGGCTGCAAAATATCTTTAATTATGCTGCACAAATCCATATCTAAGCACAAAAGACATTAAGAAGATAAAATATAATATAGCTCCATGCATCCAATAGAAAAGACAAGAACAATGTATTTAAAAGAATGTATTATATTATATTAAAGAATGGGGCACCTGAGAGGGAAACATGAAAGGTGTTTTCCGATTCTCCTCAATGGGATGGGTTCTTGGAAGTCCTCAGCGTTTCAGATCTAAAATTCCTCTCTCTTATTGTGGTATAAAACCTAGACAAACATAGAACTCAATGGGATCTCACAAAGAAAAAAATGGAAAATGGTGACCAAGAGTAGATCCAGTGTGATCTAATGCAATGGAGGTGACTAATGAATGGGGAAAACCCTTCTATTTATAACAAAATATTGGGGTGTTCTAGAACTCAATGCATGAATAAAATATTATTAATCAAATTCTAGAACCACCTCTTAGGAATATTTTATCATATTTGTTGGGGGAAAAAGGTCTTTTGACTTGGGTCAATTCCTTTATTTATAAATAATAAATAAATAAATGATTTATTTATTATTTTAGGGAGATGATGGGGATATAATTAAAAAAATAATGATTTATTTAATTATTTAAAAATGATTTACTCAAATTTAACTAGGAATATTATTAAATAATGGTTTAAATAATTTATTCCTGGGAAATAATTAAATAAATAATGATTTATTTAATTAATTTCCTTGTTTTGGGTTAAATATGACCAGGAGATATGGACAAATGTTATTTGTCATGGTAAAAGCAATTTTACTTAGGGTAAAATTGGTCTTACATGGTGTACTTGGGTTCATCTAATGATAATGAGTTAGATGACCAAAAAATTGGTGTAACACCTGCTGTTCAATTCCTTTAGTTACAATTCGCTGCTTATTTACATTGTTATTCGATTACAAGTTGTTGTTCATTTCCAATTCATTAGTTTCCAAATTGCAGAAAGATTGCTTTTAAAGAGTTCTTCCTAGTTTACTTTCAACAGCAGTTAGTTCAATTTCTATTTCTCTTTGATTGCTTGAAAGCAGGACTGTCAACTGTAGAGAACACTGGTTATCACTTCCAAGTTCCCAGATTGATTGCCTTGTTCTAGTTTGATTTCCATTACATCAATTTCTAGAGGAATGAGTTATTGCTAATGTGTCCTTGATTGATGTTTGCAGAGTGAATAGTTGAGTTTTAAAGTACTTGAGTTCATGTTATTGTAATTAGATTTCTTTTCCAGCATCCGTTCACTCTTGTATTTAGAATACTATACTGCATCTCACACAGCATTTCTCTTAGCTCAAATTGCAGTCTCAAATAGAGTACATTCTTGAAAAAAAAAGCCGTTCCTGGATTGACAATTAATGTAGGATAAGTAGGTGTTAAAAGGATACCTTTTATACCTCAACATCCCTCACAATGAAGTAGGAGGAATACAATTGGGATTCTAGAGCAGCCCTCTAGAGGAGTACATAAATAGGGATTTTGACACTACCAAACCATTTTTATACAGTAGGTGTAGGTTTTAATCCTGTACAAAAATTACTGGCAAACAAATTCTTAACAACATAAAACAAACAATGGCGAGAACATAAACATGAAACACATATACACAAATATTTTCCCCTAAATCACAAAACTAGGACTACCAAATTTATTTTTCATTATATTCCTTTCAATGTTATAATACATACATACATACATACATATATATATATATATATATATATATATATATATATATATACATGTCAAATAATTCATAAACCCCAATCCATTAACCCTGTATTAGACATAACAATAAATCCCTTGACCGGATCTACAAAATACCATGGAGAGAAAACCATCATGCCCAAAATCGTGTGCAAAACCCATGCACAAAACCATAGGTAGGTTTGTGTTCGACTATTCATGGAAAGCATATAACACACACCCAAAATTCTCCCACTTGTTGTTTTCTTTTCCATAAAGGGGGTCACAAGAGAGCTTAGTCATTAGTCTAGCCCTGCAATGCCCATTGATTCTCTACACCAATAAAACTTCTCAATGCTCATAGACTTTGCCAATGCATCTGAAACATTCTTCAAATTGTCCACCTTTACGAGAAACACCTTTGTGTCCTCAAACATATCCCTCACAAAGTGATACTGAACATAAATGTGCTTTGTCTTTGAATGATAAGTAGGGTACTTTGCAAAGAAAATTTCACTTTGGCCATCACATTCTATCCTTATAGCTCAATGTACCAACGCCATACTTGAACACAATCTTTGCAACCAAACTGCTTCCTTGCTCGCATGAGTGGTTTCCATGTACTCAGCCTCTGTAGTTGAAAGAGCCACTACAAAATGTCTTTTTCTCATCCAACTAACTGCTCCTCCAAATAGGTTAATCACATACCCACTTGTATATTTTCTCTGATCTAGATTTCTAGGCTAGTCTACATCAACAAGGCCACAAATGTCCAAAACTTTGTCCAATCCTATTATTCGTTGGTAGCACATACCATAATCACTAGTGCCACACAAATATATGAAAGCCCGCTTCACTATTTTCCAATGCTCCTTCCCTCGTTTTGATATAAACCTTATAAATACTCCCATTGCATGTGTGATGTTAGGTGTAGTACATACCATTGCATTCATCACACTACCCACTACACTTGCATATGGAACACGGGAGATGTCCTCTTCCTCTTCTTGTGTCTTGGGACATTGTTTAGAATATGGATTTATACCTAATATGAATAGAAACCTTCACCGATTTACTATCCTGCATATTAAACCTCTCCAATATTGTCTCGACATACTTCCTTTGGTTTAATCAAAGCTTCCTATTTGCTCAGTCTTGTTTAGTTTCCATACCCAAAATATAGTTTGCAGCACCAAAATCCTTCATGTCGAATTTGGAGGAAAATTGGGTATTCAAATCTCGGATAATTTATTTGTCATTTCCAATCAGCAACATATCATCCACATACAAGAACAAATAAATAACATGGTCACCAATTAATTTAAAATACACATAATGATCTTCTTTGGTTATGGTGAAGCGAAGTCCCAATATATATGTATAATATTTCCGATACCACATTCATGGTGACTGTTTTAAACCATATAAATACTTTTTAAATTTTCATACGAGTTCTTTATTACCCTTCAATGCAAACCCTTAAGGTTGCTTCATGTAGATCTCTTATTCCTTATCCTTGTGAAGAAAATTTGTCTTCACATCCAATTGTTCTACCTCAAAATAAAATGTACCAGCAACAGATAAAAGTAATATGATAGAATCTACCTTGGCATAAGGAGAAAAAATATCACCAAAATCAATTCCCAACACCTGGGAATAAAATTTTCCTACCAACCAAGATTTTTATTTATCTACCTTGAATTTTGCATTCATCTTATTCTTAAACACCCATTTGCTTCCAATGGGTTTCCTTCCAACCGACAACTCCACTAGATCCCAAGCCTCATTTTTGTGCAAGGATGCCATTTCATCAACCATGGCCTCCTTCTAGATTTTTCCATCGTATGAATCCACTGCCTCCTTGACAATTCTAGGATCATCATCAATGATAGATAAATAAAAAATTGAACAGAAAGTAGATGGACTATACCTTTCTGACTACCTTTTTTCTCGAATTGATATTCTCAAAGCTGGAGTTTGTGGCTCTTCCTCTTCTGAATATTATTTTGCTGTAGAGTGTGATTCTTCCTCCTTTATCTCAAACGATATATTCTTAGGTTCGTTTGGTAGGACTTCATGTTTAATAACATATTTCACCTCTCTAAACGCCACATATCGATTGTACACAACTTTTCGTATTTCTAGGTTCCAAAGCTTATAACCTTTTAAACCATACTTATACCCAATAAAGATGCACCTTTCAGATTTACTATTCAATGGGCTAGCTCATAAGTAGCAGGTTCCAAATATAGACCATTCATCATTAGGTTTCTCATGTGATGGTAAAGTCTATGTTAGTTTTTTTTCCCTATAATAAATCCTTGTTTGGGGAGGGAATTGTAAAGGACCTATGTAATCATTGAGAGATATAGAATAATTAGTCATATTTGCTCACTTTTAGGTTTCTAGGGTAAAATATTTTGTAAATTGTGTGAGCATGCTATTGAATCTTTTCTCTTTTTGAAATGTTATCAATGTGAGATATAGAAAAATTATTCTTCTAGGGTAAAATATCTTGGAAATAGTGTTTTATCTACAAATACTATTTTCCCTTTAAAATATATTTCTTTATTAACATGTTAATGATAATTTAATATTAAACATAGACCATTTTTATTTTTATTTTTAAATATTATATTCAATCCTCTATGGTGTCGAAATCACGAGGTAGTTGGGCATCGTGCTTGTCCCTTCTCAAGGTTGAACATACATATGGGAAGACAATTGAGAGTGTTGCAACATCGAGAAAATATTCCTTGTATAAGGATATATGCCTCTAGATGGAGTAAATTATACCTACATAGGTGGATCAGGTTTTACATAAAGTGAAATATGGGCTTCATCATGGCAACATTTTGTTTATGGTGTAACACAAGAGGGCCAGATCAGTGTAGTGTGCATGAATTCCAATGCTCTGGAAAAAACTAGGGTTTAGGTAATGTGGCACATTGCAACTCCACTCATAATGGGGCTGCTGGGAGCTTGAAGATTATTGTTTGGAACAACACCACCCTCGACCTTCCTTTTAGTCTCTTTGGCACCCACCAGAAGCACAAGGTAACCTTATACATCTATGGATTTGGTTTTCGTATGAAAATTTCCATTAGATGACGTTTGATAGGAATTTTGACCTCCATGGTGAGCCTGGTGTTGTAGATTGGGTGGGAGGGTGAACTGCAAGCAAGTCTCCTCCATGTAGTGAGCAGAGTGTTGGGTTGGAAATAAACTCAAAGCATGTCTCTCTACCTTCCTCCTTATCTCAGTCTCTCGATTCGACATTTATGTTATTGTATTCTTAATGTTTGATGCTTGTGTGTGGGTTTTAATGTATTTTCCTTAGGTGGTTTGGATTCTTTATGTCTAATTTGGAGGTGGTGGTTCTCATCATGGTGGTTCTGCCTTTTTCAGTGGCTGTATTTAATTTTGGTCTGAACAAGGGTTAGAATTCCTACCATTTATTTTTGGGCCTTTATAAGCGGCGTGTCATCCTTAGGAGTTTACCTAGTTTACTTGAAGGGCATGTCTAGTTTTGGAGTAGGAAAACACTAAATATGAATATTTTTAGTACAGTGCTGGCTGTAGTTAAATGGTGGTCTGAAGTTGTAGGAGGAGCCACCATCCTCCTTCATTTGGAGGTACCTTAGTGATATATTGGGGACACAATATTAGGTTTTTTTCTTTGGTTTAAACTCTTTTCCATTTCTCCTAAACAAATCTCTCGCTTAGTTATCATTGACAGATGCAAGGAATCTCAACCCGCACAGAGCGAGTGCCATCAAGGAAAGGATACATTGTCTATAGGTTGTGTTAGGAGAGGAAGGGTGCATATTCTAGGACCTCATAGATCTCCTCATACATTACAGAGGATGGATGGTGAACCCCCTCGCATTGCTCCATCTCAACTGTGATAGTCACTAAAACTAGAGTTGGAAAAATATGAGAATAAACGTTTAGAGGAGCACGATGCTTTGATGGGAGCTCTGACTCATATCTAATACTTCCAATGTCACCTGAGGGAACATGTACTTAAGGTGTGGCATGGACATACCCATATCTTGTGTAACCCGTCACCTCTCACATTTACCCACTTTCACTGAAGTTCCTAGGGTAACATGTATTCAGGGTCACTATGATAAGACAAACTCCCATGTGACCTTAAGGAAATGGATTTGATAAATTAAGACCTTAGTGAATTCCGTCACGTGCTATAGGAATTATAGGAGCAATCCAACCCCTGATATAACTTTATTTTTCACTAACCTAGAGCCTCATTTTCTCCCTTGCCAAGGTATGCAAGCGATTGTAACCCTCGAGTCGCCCGCATAGTATTTATTTATAGAAACTAGTGAATTTTCTAGTTAGTTCTATGTCAACAGACCCAAATTCTAAGCCATGTTTTCATGGCCAAGACTCATACTTGTTCTGAGAACTCAATGAAACTTTTAGATATGATAAATGACATATAACAAATCTTCCAACCAAAACTTGAACCAAGACTTGACCTAACACCTCCCAACCGAGACTAAAATTATGTCAAACACTTGGTAAACATACAACTTATGGCTCATGAATGCATATATGAACACAAGGATCCATAAAATTATCTGTGGTTTAGCCAGAAGGGCCAAATCCTTCTCACAGGAGCTATAGTATCACCAATTAGGTCATGCAGTCATTATTCATTTACTGACAAGTAAAAACATGATGGGATCCATGACTAAGATCTATCCTAAAGCCACGCTTATAACCAACCTATAGCTAGATATATAAAAATGATATAACAACCATTAATTCCGCATAATAACAATTATAATTACTCATCAAGTAAAAGATAAAATTAGATCTTTTTAAGCATAGGAAAAACCCAACTAGGTTCGGGACTTCCACATGCCACCCAACCATAGATTATTTGAGCCAAATATTTATTTCCTCCAATCACTCCCGTGCCATATTCCAAGCATGAATGTGCGGTATCATGGGATAAAAAGTCCAAAAACAATCAAGGGAACCCAAATATTAAACGAAATTTACCCTCATCATACCGTGAACTCACCTAAACTAGCCTTGAGATCCCAAAACAAAACCGAGCTACGATGCCTCCAAATTTATTCTCTAATACCTTAAGGAATTTTCTCGTCTCAACCCTCAGTATTTACCATGTATCCCTCCCTTACTGGTTAAGGGATTCCTAGGCCTTCAGGAAATTTCTCGAGACCACCTCACTTGGATCCAAAACCTTCCAGCAATCCAAAGCTCAAACCGAGAGAAATCCCATCACACCATGGCTATCCTGAAATGGAAAGACAAGACTAAAATCCACTGTCAAACCTGACAAAAACCATACCAATTAAAACAAAAGAACCAAATAACAACATGCACATACAATGAATAAAAAAAGTAGCTAGAAAATCATACATGGGCCTTTATCAGAGGGATTTCATCCTTAGGATTTTACCTGGCTTACTTGAAGGGAATGTCTAGTTTTGGAGTAGGAAAACGCTTAATATCAATATTTTTAGTACGGTGTTGGCAATAGTTCAATGGTGGATCAAAATCGTAGGAGGAGCCACCATTCTCCTGCGTTAAGAGGTACCTTAGTGGTATATGGGGGAGGCGATGTTAGTAGTTTTTATTTGGTTTAAAGTTTCTTCCAAGGCTCATAAACGAAGCTCCCACGTAGCTATCCCTCATAAAGTCAAGGCCTCTCAACCTACACCTAACGAATCCCATTAAGGAAAGGAGACATTTTTTATATGTTATTTTAGGATAGGGAGTGTGCATATTCTAGGCCTTCAAAGAAGTCATTAGACATTGCAAAGTATGGGTGGAAAACCCCCTTACACTGCTCTAGTTCAACTGTCATAATCACTAAAATTGGAGTTCGAAAATTATGAGAAAAATTGTTGAAAGGGGCACGAGGATTTGATGGGAGCTATGATTCATATAAAATACTTCCAATGTCACATGAGGGAACATGTACTTATGGTCTGACACGGGCATACCCATATATTGTGTAACCTGTCACCTCCCACATTTACCCACTTTCGCTGACTTCCCTGGGGTAAAAATGAATTGAGGTTCATTGTGATAAGACTCAACATCCTATCTGACCTTAAATAAATGGAGTCAATAACTTCATGCCTTGGTGGCTTCCATCACGTGCTACGGGACCTCTAGGAGCAATCCAAACCTTGAGATAACTTCCTTTTTCACTAACCTAGAGCCTTAGTTTATCCCTTTCCAAGGCATGCAAGTGACTGTAACCCTTCAATCCCCCCCATAGGATTTCCTACTAACGACTATGGAATTTTTTAGTAAATTCTATGCCAACGGCCCTGAATTCTAAGCCACTTTTTTAGGGCCAGGACTCAGATATGTTCCCAAAAACTTTTATATATGATAAATTCATAGAAAAAAATATTCCAGCCAAAAATTGAATTAAGACATGAATTGACGCCTCCCAACCGGGACTGACATTCCCTCAAACACTTGGTAAAAAAATAAACTTACAGTTCATGAATGCATATATGAACATAAGGATATGGAAACTTATCTTTGGTTTAAAAATAAGGGAAATTACCTTCTCACAAGAGCTGTCGTATCACCAATTAGGGCATTCATTCATTACTAATTTAGTTACAAGTAAAAACATGATGAGATCCATGACTAAGATATGTCATAAAAAGAATATTATAACCAAAAGATAACCGTATATATAACAATGATAGAACAACCATAAATGTCACAGAATGAAAATTATAATTACTCATCAAAGATAGAGAAACTTAGCTCCTATTAAGAATATGAAAAACCCAACCAGGTTCAAGTCTTCCACATACCACTAGACCATAGGTTAGCTGAGATAAATATTTATTTCTGCCAATCACCCCCATGGAATATTCACAACATGAATGTGTGGTGTCATTGTATAAAAAAATAAACAAAACAAAGAAGGGAAACCAGAGATTAAACCACCTCCACCATCACCATATCATGATCTCACCTAAACCGGCCCCAATATCACAAAGGAAAACCGAGCTTGGATGCCTCCGAATTTCTTCTCCAATACCTTGAGGAATTTTCCCATCTCCACCTTGAGGATTTATCTGGTATCCTTCCATCACCCGTCAAGGAATTTTTAGGCCTTTAGGTATTTTCCTGAGACCACCACACTTGGATCCAAAACCTTCCAACAATCCAAAGCTCAAACTGAGAAAAGTTCCATCACACAATGGCCATCTAGAAATGGAAAGTAAAGGCTAAAATCCACTTTCAAACCTGAAAAACCCCATACCAATGACAAAAAAATAACCAAATACCAACATGCACATACTATGCATATCAGAACTAGCTAGGAAATCATACCTGCAAGTATTCTCGTTGAAGATGCTTGGTCAAAATTTTCCTTTCTTGATCCTTGCTTTCATTTTCTTTCCTTATCCTTCCCTTTCCTTCCTTGTCCTTCCTTTGCTTTCTTGGTTTTCCTTCTCTTCTCGGTTCTCTTCACCTATTTGAGAGTAACTCCAAAATTTAATTGAAAAAATTCTACCAACTGGTGCTTTGATGTCATGTTATTCTTGATGCCTCTAATTTATTCATGTTTCCTTAATTTTCCTTGAATTTCCTCCTCACATGCAACGTGTGACCTTTGACCTCCATTTTATCCTAATTTCATTTATTTTCATAAACAAAGTGAAAAGCATTCCTTATGCCTTTTCAAATCCTTTGCCATTTCCTTTTCCAATCTCCCCCTAGCCATAACCACATCAAGTGATGTATACTAGGATATTTTTCCCAACATTCAGTTCAGAATAACTGTCCTGTGGCCTTGGTATTATTTTTCCTTTATTAACTGTTACTACATAAAATTTTAACCTGTGGATGTTACAGATCCCTAACCCTTAGGGGAAAATCATCCTCAGTGTTTTATGACACCTACAACCAACAAAACCATTAGAAACCAAAAAAATACTTCCTATGGAGCTTTATAACCCATCCCCTTGCAATATTTGCAATAAAATAATTCTCAGAAGTAAAACCATCATGAAAAACATGACACCATGACAACCATACATCTTCTTGGAGCTTTATAACACGTCTCATTATAGTATTCACAATAGTAACCATACATAAATATGTACAAATACCCAAAACTAATTTTCATCCATGAGAAAACAATGAAGGATACATAGCCCACATATGATTAACCATCTCCCATGTAGCTTCATCAGGACCAAAGTACTTCAACCACACATTAACTTGCTTGATTTCTCTCTTTCGAAGCATGATTTATTTCTTTAGCAATATGCACTAAGGTTTTGGATAGAAATTTCCTTCTAGTTCCACCTACAACATAAAAAAATAAATAACATGATAAACATCCTTTACATATATTTTAAGAAATGAAACATGAAAAACATAATGGAATTTCATTGTTGTAGTTAGTGTAAGCCTATAGGCCACTGGTCCAATCCTCTCAAGGATCTCAAAAGGCCCGCAATACTTTGGTGCCAACTTGGAACATGATCCAATCCTCAAGGAGATATTATTGGGATTGATGCATAAATGCACATGTTCCTCAACCTGAAACTCCTTAAATTCCCTGTGTTTGTTTTCATAAAGTTTATGCTTGTGTTGTGTTACCTTTATATTCTTCTTTATAACCTGCATTTCTTATTCCATCTCTGCCAACATATCCAGTCCAATACGCACCCTATTCACTAGATCAATCCAACTAATGGGAGTATTAGAATGCCGCCCATATAGTGCCTCAAACAGACTCATCCTCAGTGGCTCATGATAATCATTTTTTTAAGAAAACTCAACCAATGGAAGGTACTCCTCCCATATCCTTTGCTGGTGCATGACATACATCCTCAGCATATCCTCCAGGATCATGTTGGCCCTCTTTGTCTATCCATTTGGCTATGGATGATAAGTTGTACTAAAGGCCAAATATGTCCCCAAACCGGTAAAAAAATTCTTCCAAAACATGGAAGTGAACTTAGCATCCTTGTGCAACACAATTTTGTTTAGAACATCATGAAATCTCACAATATCCATGATGAAGACATATGTTACCTCACTAGTTGAATAAGCAGTCGTCACTAGAATGAAGTGAGCTACATTGGTCAACTTGTCGACCAAAACCACGATAGAATCATGTTGCCTCGATGTCCTTAGAAAACCTGTAATGAACTCCATGGAAATGACAGTCCTCACAATTCTATTCTAGAATAGAAATAGTCTTAAACAACTGACCTGAATGCTTACACTCTTCTTTCACCAGATGACAATCGAGGCAACATCTAGCCACAACTCTGCCACTTCCTTCTTTAGATTTAGCTAATAATATGAATTCTTCACTATTTTCAACGTCTTCTAATATCCTAGGAAACTTGCATATGGCTTGACATGAAACCCACTCAAGATAGGCTTACAGAGCTCACTATCATCTGGCACATAGATAACATCCCTGAATCTCACCAAGCCATATTTCGTACAATGATAGTCAACATTCTAATCACCTATACCCTTATCTAACCTATGCATAAGGTCTATGTACTTTTCATCTTGCTTTCCTACTTGTAATATCTGATCATGTAAATTGGTCCCATATGAGTGCATTGCTACAAGATGGTTCAACATCACTTTCCTACTAAGATAATATACAAATCAATTATCATTTTCCTTAATGAATCTAATCTTGAAGTCAAAATCACTAACGGTGGTGAACCATCTATCTTGTCTAACATTCAAATTTGGTTTATCAAACAAATATCTCAACCAACTGTGATCACTCCTCAATACAAACCTCATGCCAAAAAGATAATTTCTCCACATATTCAAGGTGTGAATAATAGCTTCCATGTCACAATCATGAATCACATAGTTAGGCTCGTGATCATTTAGTTTCTTAGAACCATAGCATACCACCAATCCCTCCTACATAAGGACTCCATCAGGTCCTCTCAATAAATCATCAATGAACACAGTAATAAACTTGTCTGGATAAGGATACAACACACTATTCATCAAGCACATAAAACTAGCTGGAGAATTAGTCAAACCAAATGGAACTAAAAAATCTCATAATTCCCATACCTAGTCATGAAGGAAGTCTTGTAGATGTCCTCTTCTTTAATCGGTACCTGATGGCATCCTGATCTCAAGTAAATATTTTAGAACACAATTTATATCTTTAATAGATCAAACAAGTCATGAATCCTCGGAAACAGGTGACTGCTTTTTATTTTCACCTTGTTTAGCTACATGTAATCAATGCACAGCTTAAGAGTACCATCTTTCTTCTCTACCAACAATACAAGTGCACCCCAAGAAAATACACATGGCTTAATATATTTGTTATCAAGAATTTCCTCCAGTTGCAACTTTTACTCCACTAACTTTGAAGTGCTCATCTTGTAAGGTTCATTTTATATTTGTGCTTCCACTGATACCAACTTAATAGAAATTATACTTCCCTATGACAAGGAAACTCTGAAATATTTTCTGAAAATACATCTTGCTACAATATAGGGTACCTCTTAAATATTTTTGCATCCTCAACACCCTTACCCTTGTTACTGGAAATATGAGCTACAAACATCACAAACCCTTTTCTGCAACTCTACTTATCCTACATAGTTGTGACCATCTAAATTGATGTAGGCTTCTTCTTCCCCTACAAGATTCTCTTTTCCCCATTATCATCTAGGCACTCAATATCCTTGTCATATAAATCTACTTTGGTCCTATGAAGATACAACAAATCCATACAAAAGACCATGCTATATGATCCTAATGGAAGTACATTCAAATTTTTTGTTGTAGGCATACCATTGAGCTCAAATGCACAAGCTATTACATAATGATGAACTTCCTTTTTAGTACCTATAGGCAACTACACTAACCAATATTCTACATGCACTTCTTTTCTCAAGCCACACTTATCCACCAGGTCATGATTACCATAACTAGAATTAGATCTAGGATCAATCAAAATAGAGATGAATTGATAAAAAATATTACCTTCCGTCTCAATAATGGATGCTTGGTATTATGCCTTATTGTTGTTGATAGTTGCATAAATTCGAGGAATGTTATGACTAACATCCCCAACTGTCGATTCCTCCTAAGAACTATATATATGGGGACTACTGCCCTAGTACAATGGAAAATCCTTCTGGCAATTCTCTTTACCAGATATCGAGTACTACAACGATCTTCTACCATCACCTCTAGTCTATTTCTCTCTAAGTTCTGACCCATCTCCCTTATCAACTACATTGAACTTCTTGCAAGGACACATTTTCTTTCTCACCTTCATCCTAAAGTATTCCCCGATTTGGTGGCCACTTACCTTAACTTTCTCATTTCCTTTAAAATCACGCTTAGGCTAAACTTTGCACTTAGACTACTCATAACAATGCTTCAACTACCAGATGGATTCATCTAGCGATCTAGGCTCATCAAACTCTAGTTGGTCTTTATATGCTATAGGTTATCCACTGAGGAATATATCAATCTATTATACTCATCATATGTCATAGAACCCATCTACAACTCAAAAAAATTCTTAGCTTTATCATGATACTATCTCAGGTATATACTTCTTCTTGAATATCCTATCAAACTCATCCCAAATCAAGTCTTCTTGCTGAATGCCCTTAATATTATTCACATATTTCCACCAAATGTTTTCTTTCGCTTTAAGGCTGAAGGTGTCTATCTTGGATTTCATGTTCTATGAGTAGCTATGTAATCTAAACAACTTCTTCATCCCAACCAACAATGCCCCTAAACCTTCTTACTTCTTCATATCTCCATCGAATGTAGGAGCATTCAATTTTTGGACCTCCTCAAGAAAATACTCAGCCCTCCTATAATAATAATGACGATGATGATTGTGATAATGTCTTATGGATGAGGAACTAGAGTGATGCCCATATATACAAATTCTCTTGTCAATTGTATCTAGTGATTTTCCACCTCTAACTATGTCCCCTCTATCCAACCTATATCCAGACCGAGATTTTCTACTATAGGCTCCATTATTTTTCTCTTCCTTCTCTTCACTGGCCCTCTTTTGTCCTTGTGTTTGAAACTCCGACAAAATCTAGATGTAACAACAATGGTGAAAATTTCATGTAATAAAAGTTAAAAATAATAACCACGGTTGGTGGGATACTTATTCCAAGCTGAATGTTCAGAAAAAAATCATAGTGGGCATTCATTTCAATTAATATGGCTAAGGATATTGGAAAAGGTAATGGAAAAGGATTTGGAGAGGAAAATTGGCCTTTCTGACACATTTATTGATGAAAATAATGGAAATTAGGAGAAAAGGGAGATGAATGGTCACAAGTCGCATATGAGGAGGAAAATGAAGGAATAATGGAAAATGAATAAAATAGAGGCCTCATCAATAAAAAGGCTTATGAGGATCGGTTAGTACCTTTTGTGAGTTTAGTTTTGGATCTCTCTCATTATTCTCTCTCTATGTATCTCTCCCACTCAATCTTGGACACTTAGATTTTCTTGGAGAACATTGGCATTGGATCAAGAAAGTAAAACAAAGCAAGAGGAAGGAAGGAGAAATCAAGGAAGAGAAATATCAAGCATCTAAAACATGATCCTTTGTATATATTGATTTGCATGTGTGATTTCCTTTCTAGATCTGGCATGCATGGTATTGCATGTGGTTATTTTCTGTCATGGCATCAGTTTTTCCAGCTATGAAATTATTTTCAACATAGCGTTGCCATGTGTTTTCAAGATAGCCTTACCATTTTATCCAAAATGATATAACACATGGCCTAGCCTTAGAGGAAATTTTAGCCTAAAAGTGACCATGAAATTTTCACGTAATTTCCATGTCATAATATGTAAACCAATCAAAATCCTTTAAATTTAGAAAGAGGTACATGTAAATATTTTGGAGGAAAAGAAGAAACACTATTTTTTAAGTGTTTTTTTCGCTTATCTCCTTATAATTTTACTCAAATTTCAAGTGTAGACACTCATTGGATGTAGAATTAAATTTGACATCTAATGAGTACCCATTATGCATACTTTTGAGAAGACCCACATTGATAAAAATTGCATATGCATTTAAAAAATTTGTTGAACATGCTTTTTAAAGATATCTACATTTTTTTATCAGTGTGAGTATTCTAAAAAGTATGCATAATGGGTACTTGTTGGATGTGAAATTTAATTCCTCATCCAATGAGTTTCTACACTTGAAATTTGAGTAAAAAATTAAAGAGATAAGCCAAAAATACAATTAAAAATGTAGCTTTATTATTTTCCCTCCAAAATTCATAACTCTTATTTTATTATTTTAACTATTATTTTATCATTTTTCCTTATGAGGCCACTTTTAGGTTGAAATTTCCTCTAATGTAACCCCTGAATGAGACTATGGGTTGCGGTAAAGTCGATTAGAGTGTTGCCTCAGTTTAGGGTCTAGTGATCCAATGTGGATTGTGGTATAGCATGAGAGGTGGGTGCTCTCCATCAGGCCTACAAATCTCGAGTTGGGATATATGGTAAATCATGGAGATTGGGTCTTGGTTTAAGGCATAATTTTCCGATGTGGATTGCGATAAATCATGAGAGACTAGGAGACCAAAAAATTCTGCATGGTGTAGGTGGAGAACTGTGGTGGAATCCATGCTTGTTTTGGCCTATTGATCGAGTGGAGATCATGGTAAAGAATTTTTTGACATGTTTATTGTGTTGGCCTAGTGATATGATGTGAATTACAGTAAAGCCTTATTTCTATTGATGAGGGTGAGGTGGTTTAGCCTCGGGATGCCCTAGCTAGTTCTTTTAGTTTTGGTCCCACATTCATGCTTGAAATATAGCATGGGGGTGATTGGCTGAAGATATATTTGGCTCAACCAATCTATGGTCAGGTGGAACGTGGTAGTCCCATATCTGGTTGGTTTTTACATTCATTAATGATAATTTCATTCCCTTAGTATTTGATGTGTAAATGTATTGGTTTATATTTGGAGTATATTTTTGTTGTATCCTTGAGATTTATGTTGTTATTATGTTGGTTATAATCATGTATTATGAAAGTGGTGATGTATCGCTCTCCCCATGATTTTACTTGTAAATGAATGCACAATTTATCCATGACCTAATATATGATACTATGAATAATAATGTAAGGGAACAATGCTTCTTAGTGATTCTAAAATAAGTAGGAAGCCCCTATGCTCAGATTTGTTGTTTATACATGTATCTTTCATGTTTGTGAAATGTTTGACGAAATTTTTGTTATCACTAGTAGGGGTCCAGTTTAGTACTCTTGGATGTTTTTCAAAATATATCATTGTTTGGTTATTTAAATTAATCTCTGAATTTGCGATGAATTTTTTGCGAGTGAACTGGGTTTTGGGCTTGAAAAAGTGGTTGAATTTCGAGGGATGTTGGCACAAAACTGGGTAATTTATTCCCTAGACGCTTGCATACAGGCTTGTGGATACATCCAGAGCCTCCTAGATGCAAGCATGCAAGCCTCTAAATGTCTCCATAGATCTAGAAGCTAAAAAGGTTAGTGGGACCTAGGGGCAGGATCATTTAATGGTTTGGGTGGCTCTTGGGGGCGTTATTATTGGTGGATCCTTTAATGTATGAAATGTTTCCATCAATTACACTTTCTTAAGGTCACCTAGGATGTTTAATATCATCATAGTAGTCTCTTGTCACATGTTTACCACAATTGTCCGGTTAAGTGGGTAACTGTGAGAAGAGGGTGTTACAGATTGGTATCAATGCATGGTTCAACCCTCAAACTGGATGGGCAGTGCGTTGATCGTGAATGTATGCTGGTTGCATATGTGTTTAGTGTGCTTGTGCTCTATTTGTGTTGTTGCATATGCATGGTGTTGGTCATGGTTACAATGATGTCACCATGGGAAATTTTTTGGTGTCGTGTGACATGCGTCATCATGAGTGTATGATTGGTTATGTGTTGTTCATGCTTATGTATTGTCGTGTATGCATGGTTACATGATGCTACATGTTGTACATTCATTTATTTTTTATTATTGGTTACATATTGGTCATGCTTTGATTTTTTCTGTGTATGCTTGCTTACGTGATGCTATATGTCGAACAATCATTGGTCGTTCATGCTTGGTTACATGTTGGTTACGCTTGTGTATTGTCTTTGTAAGTCAGCATGGTTGATATTGTCATGAAAAGAGGTCATGGTATGTTTAATGATATGGTCATGTAGTGATGACTAGATTCCAGCTATAATGATGCCTATATGATTGGTACATTCATTTTTTATATGTTTATATGTTTTTATGATTATGTTTATAAATGTATCATGTTGATTGGTTGATATTAAACTTGATATATCCTCCCCAAATTATGCTAAGGTACATTGGTTTATTATGATTTGGTTTAGTTGAATTATTAAGCCTTACAGAAGAAATATCAAAATGAATAGAAATATGGTAGACTAAAAAGACTCTCCCTATGAGTCAGATGAGCAGCTCGGTGGGAACTCTTATGATTTGGCAGACACATTAAGAAACCTAAAGGAAGAAATTCTACTATTCCAAAATAGGGAAAACAAGAATATAGAACATAAAACTAGAAAATGTAGTAAACATCAATACATCAAATACATGAACAGATCAGCTGAGCCATTTTATTATATGAAATAGAATAAATGAAGTACAAGAGCTTGAGAAAGAGACATTCAAGCTAGGCAAAACAAGCCTGGAATGACCCTAAACATCAAGACATGAAATGTTGTTGCTGCACTAACCACTGGGAGGCTATGACTGCATAATATTGTTGGAATATACTGCTAATCAAAACTAGGAATGCATAGATCTACTAATTGGGTGCTCAGAAAATGCCAGGATCAGAGATCTCGACTTTCTAGCACAATTCCAAGATAACCCAGAAATTGTTTTCGAAAATGACAATGATGAAAAATGTGGCCCTAGGGCTGAATTATGCACTATAGCTGGGAGACTGTAGGGAGATGGTTGATATGATGAGAAAATAATTGCTACTCCTCCCCACTGACTTTTCGGATGAGGGGCTGCTCCCATCACTGGATGATAAGCTCAAAAACTTGGGTTATTAACCCTCCAGTGAATCTGCCCTCCTAGATTACACAATTCCTAAAGGAGGTTGCGCTGCTGATAGGGGCTGAATACTGGCCTGATGTTAGATGTTGAAATGCAGCTGAAAGAACCTCTCCTGAGTGGGCACTCAAAGTCCCTCAAGGATGAGGGTGGGATTTCCGCTCAGAAACAACCTTGTGCTAAACAACACATCAAACCCTGCTAAATAGCTAAAGCATGTAGAAAGTCATAAAAGACAATACATAAACAATATTTAGAATTATATCTATGTCTACCATCCCATTCCTTATATGCTTTGTGAGCCTTCACCCCGTTGGCCCCACTCAATAATGGTGCTATTCTCATGGAGACTCCCATACATTATGATTGCGTTGTCCTCCAATGTATCCACTACCTCTATGACTATGATGTTGATTTGGTCAACCTGAACCCATCCACATGCATTGACCCACATTCACACCAAGTAGTGGTTTATTTGTCTTGATCCTATCTTTATGCACTGATCCACATTCACATTAGAAGTGGTTTTATTCCTACTAAAAAGATTTATGGGTCTCTCTACCCTCTTATTCATCTATCTTATTCACAAATTTTTTTTTATTATTCTAACTAACTACAAGCTAATTAGGAATATTACAGTCCTCCCCTCCCAAATGTTGCTTGTCCTCAAGCAACTGTAAGGATGGATGCTGCAAAATCCTCTCTCCTTCCCAAGTAGCATCCTCATCCGGAAGATTCCTCCATCGAACCAGATATTATTTAATCACCCTGTTCCTTAGTTTCCTCTCCTGAGTATCCAAGATAGCTTCCAGCTGTAAAACTAGATGGCCCTGATCATCAATAGGTGGGATATACATAGTGGCAAATACATGCTATCCAATGGCCTTCTTGAGGCATGATAAATTAAAAATGGTGTGGATATTATGCTCAATGGGGAGCTCAAACTCATATGCTACTTCCCTAACACGACGGTTCACCCTATATGGCCTATAGAAATGAGGCTTAAGCTTCTTAGCCCCCTTATCCTTCAGCGTAGATTTCTTGTAAGGTTGAATATGGAGATAGAACAAATCATCCACCTCAAACTATATCTCCACCCGACCATGATCTGCATACAACTTCTATAGATTTTGGGTTGTAAAAATGTTGTCCTTAAGAGAACGAAGTATATCTTGACTCTCTTGGATCCACTCTTTGGCTCTAGGATACTTTCTTGCTCCAAACATCACATTAAAAAATGATAAATGATCATAACGATATAGATCCTGAAATGGAGACATACTGATAGACATATGAAATGTCGTATTGTAGCAATATTCTCCCAAGTGGAGCTAGCACAACCATTCTCTCTTCTGCCCTGAAACATAGTTTTGAAAGTAGCCTTCTAGCCACTTGTTTACTATCTCTGTTTGCTCATATGTCTGGGGGTGATAACTGGTACTCGGTGTCAACTCGGTACCCACCAAATGGAAAAGCTCCTGCCAAAAGCCACCCATGAAGCGGATATCTCTATCACTGACTTTGGTCTTAGGAAGACCATGAAGTTTGAAAACATCTCTAAATAAGAGCTCAGTAACTTGTGAAGTAGTGTAATGTGAAGAGAGGGAAAATAAATGTGAATAATTTGTTAGTCGATCAATGACCACAAAGACACAATCCTTGCCTTGTACTATTCAAAAATCGGTAATGAAATCCATAGAAATGCTCTCCCATTTCCCCTCCGAGATAGGAAGTGGTTGTAACAACCCTGCGGAATGGTTGTTATCTCCATTACTCAGCTAGAAAACTATGCACTCCTTGATGTGCTGGAGCACATCCTCCTTGAGACCCTTCCATGAGAATCTCTCTCTAATGGCCCAATATGTCTTTGTGAAACCTAGGTGACCTCAGAGTGGTGAATCATGTGCTGCATGAAAAATTTTCTCCTTGAGCTTAGAATCTCTAGTCAAGAATATTCGTTCCCTGTAGTAGATGATCTCATCCATCATTCTAGACCTCTCATCGGTCACCTGCCCATATTGTATCTCACATGTGAAGTGGTCTTTGGAATACTCCACCAACACCTGGGCCTTCTAATATGTGTCCACACTCATCAATGATAGCGCTTCCGGTCTTTGTGATAAGGCATCTACTACCACATTTCTCTTCCCTTTGACATATTCAATGTCAAAGTCATATGCCTTGATTTTTCTAACCCATTTTTGCTGCCTCTCTTGCAACTGCTTATGCTTAAGAAAATACTGAAGACTGTTGTTATCAATTTTTATTCATAATTTTTTGCCCACCAAATACTGCCTAAATTTGGCTAATGCATGCATAATGGCCAACAATTAATTATCATATATGGAATAAAACCTCTCATGAGGCAGAAAATTCTGACTCTCAAAATCTATAGGGTGGCCCCCCTACATCAAGACTGCTCCAATACCCTCCCCTGAAGCATCACATTCCAACACAAAGGGCTGGGTGAAATCTGGAAATACCAACACCAGAAAACTTCTCATCACCTCCTTGAGC
The DNA here is from genome assembly GCA_034641835.2 of Pinus albicaulis. Lineage (NCBI taxonomy): Eukaryota > Viridiplantae > Streptophyta > Pinopsida > Pinales > Pinaceae > Pinus > Pinus albicaulis. The sequence continues at coordinate 979,005,414 of CM076581.1, read as the reverse complement.
CTATCAAATTCCCTCTATGCAGTATCTGTCCAACCAAATGCTCCCTTCTTGGTTAGATCTGTGAGTGGTGGTGCTAGTTGGGGGAACTCTTTGACAAAATTTTGGTAGTAGGTGCAGATGCCTACAAACCCCTGAAGTTCTCTTACATTCATTGGCTCTGCCCAATCCTGAATAGCATAGATATTCTCCTCATGGACCCTTACTCCATCCACTCCAATGATGTGGCCCAAATAAAGCATGTTTATGAGCACAAACTCACATTTGGAGAGCTTAGCATAGAATTGTTGCTCCTCCAGAATGTGTAATACTATCTCAATATGTTGCAGATGCTCCTTCCATATGTAGTTGTTGATAAGAATGTCATCAAAGAAAACCAACACAAATTTCCTCAACTGACCACAGAATATGTGGTTCATTCAAGATTGAAAATTAGCCGAAGCATTGGTTAGCCCAAAGGGCATCACCAAGAACTCAAAGTGGCCATAAGGACATTTAAATGTAGTATTGGGGATATCATGATCCCTTATCTTGATTTGATGGTACTCTGACCTCAAATCAATCTTTGGAAATAAATTCAATCCCCTCAGCTCATCCATCAATTCATCGATCCTAGGAATCGGGTACCTATTCTTCATTGTCTTCTTATTCAAGGCTCTATAGTCAATCCACATCCTCAATGTACCATCCTTCTTCTTCACCAATACCACATAAGAAGAAAAAGGACTAGTGCTGCGTCGGATATGTCCTAAAGCCAAGAGCTTCTAAATAGATCTTTCAATATTATCCCTGTAGGCTTTGGGGTGCCTACAAGGTGGGTGATCACTGCTTGGATCCCCTACTCTAACTCAATAGTATGTTCAAACCCTGTCTGGTGGCCTTCCTGGTGGTATGTCCCCAAATACTATAAAATAGTGGTCTAGAATAGACTGCACATCCAAGTGGACTGGTGTACCCTTTCCTACTGCCTCTAACATACATAGTTTTACTGCCCATTCTATGTCTCATATGCATAAATAAACCTTCATCCTATGTTCTAAAACTACCTTAGGTGGATAGGTGTGCATTCATCTGATCATTTGGCACTTACCACTCTTCTCATCTATCCAATTCATCTCTAAGGCCTCATATTATGTGGTGACCTTTCCTAGTGTGATCAACCATTGTACACCCAATATCACATTGGTGTTAGGAATATCAACCAAAATGAAGTGATCTATCAGTGTGTAAGTTCTCGAAGTGACAGTCAATGCCAGAACATACTTCACACACTGCATGGTTCTATCTCCTGGAACCAAAATTGAGAATCCTTCAAAAGCATCTGTAGGAATGTTTCTCCTCTACACTAGTTGGGTATCAATAAAATTGTGGGTAGCCCCACTATCTATCAATACCTACACCCGCTTCCCTTGAACAGTGCCTCATAATTTCAATGTTGGATACCTGGGAACTCGCTACAAAGCTACAAGGGATCCTCCAGTTGAAGAAAATGCTCCATTTCCACCTCCTGGTGGTGGTGGATCCTCTCTTGGTGCCACAGTGCTGGTATATCCTTCCAACCCTCTTTCTTCTTCCTCTTCACTATCGGAGAATACTTCAATATAATGTACCTTTCCTACATCACACTGATTCCCTGGTGCCCATGGTTCTTGGAAAGTGAAGCAAGGCTTCCTCGTCCTCAAATCTCTCGAGACATCATCACTAAGAGTTCCTTGGCCTTAGTTCCCCTTTGGGGGAGGAACCTTCGTATCTTTCCCCTTTGACTGAAAGGTGGGTTTTTGATGGAATGGATCTCTTTCCCTTAGCAAAGCATCTTGTACGTCCCTATCCCTCTCAATGGCATATTGGACTTTACTAACCCATTCAAAGGCTCTGCTAGCCCATTAATGAACCTATATACTCTCCTAGCTGTAGACAAATCTGGCACCATGACGGAAAGTTTCAGGAATTCAGATATATAGGTCTTCGAATTTCCTAACTTCTTGAGCTTAGCTAGCTCAAAAGAGTGTGCCTTTGGATCTCTTTGTTCGAATCTTTCTACCAACCTCCAGGTGAATTCTGCAAATTTAGTCACACTTGCATGCCACAATGTAGATATACCATGAAACCACCATTCATGTGCTTCACCTTCAAGGTGTAACACTTCTATATTAATTTCTTCATTCTTTGATACTTGGTTTAGTGAGAAATAGATGTATATTTCTTCCACCCAAGCCTTAGATGCACACTTGGATGACCCATCAAAAGTAGGCAGAAAGAATCTACCCGTAGTATGTTATAGATCATTGTTTTGCATGTACCCTCCACTTCTATTGTTATTCTAGGGTCTTCTATTATCCTTTATCTAACAGATGTCTTGGAAGTTCATATTCTCTTTGAACCTTTGAGATTGAGATTCATATTCTAGAAAGTAATCACCAAGAGCCTCCTGCTCTCAGGGTCCTTCAACACCATTTCCCACTGCTAGGAATGTAGGCATGGTGGAGCGTTATGAAACTTGTTGCACTACTGGTTTCTCACACCAATGATGTGAAGTTTCTAAAATTTCTCCATAGTGTAACCCTCTTGGGGTTTCCTTTTGTCTTTCCATCCTCATCTCCTTTATTTCTTTGGCAATATCCTGCATAGTTTGGAGAATAACTTTGGAAACTCTTTCTCATCCATTTCTCCTGATATTGGAGACATTCGTTTGTCTTCTTCATTGTTTTTATAACCAAACTTGTGACCTCTATTAATATATCGTTTCTCCTTGTCTGTAAGAGGTTCTTATTCTTCAGATTTCATAGATGTAATGCCCCATAAGCTGAGCCAAGATTATGTTCTGATATCACTATAATATTAAAAAATTGGAGAAAACAGGAATACAGAACATAAAGCTGGAGAATGCATAGAATCAACACATCAAATACATGAAAAAATCAGCTGAGCCATTTTAGTATATGCAATAAAATAAATGAAGTACAAGAGATTGAGAAAGAGACTCTCAAGCTAGGAAAAATAAGCCTGAAATGACCCTAAACATAAAGACATAAAATTTTGTTGTTGCACCAACTGCTAATAATACGCAATCCTAGTGGAATATAGTGTTGCTGGAAACTAGGAATTCATAGATATGTTGATTGGGTGCTCAGAAAATGCTGAGTTCAAAGATCTGGGCTTTCTAGCACAATTCCAAGATAACCTAGAAAGGGTTTTCGGAAATGACAATGATGAGAAATGTAGCCCCATGGAAGAATTACGCACTCCAGGTGGGAGAATTCTAGGAGGTGGATGATGTAATGATAAAATAGTTTCTACTCCTCCCCACTGACTTTCCGAATGAAGGGTTGCTCCTGTCACTAGATGATAAGCTCAAAAACTTGGGTTATTAACCCTCCACTGAATCTGCCCTCCTGTATTGCACAATTCCTGAAGAAGACTACGCTACTGATAGGGGCTGAATATTGGCCTGATGTCAGATGATGAAATGCTGCTCAAAGAACCTCTCCTAATTGGGCACTCAATTTCCCCTGAGGATGAGGATCGGATTTCCGCTCGGAAACACCCTTGTGATAAACAACATAATAGACTCCACTAAACAACTGAAACATGTAGAAAGTCATAAAGGAAAATACATAAAAAATATTAAGAATTCTCTCTATGGTTGCCATCCCCTTCCTTATAAGCTTTGTGAGCCTTCACCCCCTTGGCCCCACTGAATAATTATACTACTCTCATGGAGACTCCCCTGCATTATGACTATGTTGTCCTCCACTGTCTCCACTACCTCTATGACTGCGTTGTTGATTTAGTCAACTTGACCCCATCCACATGCATTGACCCACATTCACACCAAGGAGTGGTTTATTCATATTGATGCAATCTAGATGCACTGATCCAGATTCACATTAGAAGTGGTTTTATTCATACTAAAGAGATTTATGGTTCCCTCTACCCTATTATTCATCTATCTTATTGACAAAAACAAAATTTAATATTCTAACTAGCTAAAATATAATTAGGAATATTACAAAAATAAGAAGTTGCAATATAGATAATGAAAGATTCATACAGAAACATGAAAAGCACGCAAAGGTCAATGTATAATTCTTCAAAGTTTGTCATATTTGCAGAAACAAGGGCCACATCGGATCAACTATGGAGACGAGGGAAAAACCAATGAGGCATATGGTGTTAGGTAAACATGACTCGGGATAGAGTCAATGTTGACTAGGGTAAATAGTAGTGGTTTTGGGGCACATGGTATTGTGCACCCATGGTTTTAGCCCATGGTATTGCATGTAATGGAGCCTATAAGAGGCTAGGAATACTTCATTGTAATGTAGGCCTGGAGGTGAGCGGTGAAGGCTCACTTAGCCGGATTGACCAGGGTTTTGGCCAATGTTTAATGAAATTTCATTGATTGGGTTTTTCCCTGGATTTGGGGTTTTCTCGGTTAAACATCTGTGTTTATGTTTATGATTTGTTGCTGGGTTCTTTATGTTTATTTCTCTCAATAAATTTTTTATTATTCCTGCGGTAAATTTCTAACAACTGGTATCAGAGCTATGGTCCAAGATTTTGGCTTCAGAGGGATGCCTTTGTGGCTTAAGGACACTGAAGAATGGAGCAATGATCATTCCAGGAATAACAACACTCTGACGGATGAGAGCAAGGTTTCTACTGAATCGTTGCCCAGTTTTTTTGATTACAACACTAATAGATCTCAACTCTACGGAGGCTTTGAGAGAAGATTCAATCGTTGTCTGGCCACACTTGCGGGCCACATGGACTCTGTGTCGTGTTTGGCCACGTCGGGAGAGCTTCTTCTCAGCGCCTCGCAGGGCACCGACATCAAGGTGTGGCAGCAACTGAATCTGCACCAGTGCGCTAGTTTTGGATGCGGCCACGGTGCCATGAAGCCGCTCGTGACGGTGGGTGACAGGGTGGTGAGAACGCATCAGGACCAGTAGATCAGGGTCTAGAAGCGCTCCAAGGGCAGAGCCATGGTGTTGAAATTGGTGGCCACGATGCCGACTGTGAAGGACTATGTGGTCGGTGCGATGAGTCAAAATAACTACGTGCAGACTCGGAGGCACCATCGACGTCTCTGGATAGAGCACACCAATGCTATCTCATGCCTGGCAGTGTCTGCTATGGTGAATAAGCATAGGAAACTAGTTTGAATAGCCCCTACATAATAGAGAAATGGATTTTGTAGCTTTCACTGAAAACTACTTGCTGATTGGATTATTAGCAGGATTAAATGTTACAAGTATTCAGGTCTGGAGAGCATAAAAGTCTGCGTGTGGCAAAGACTGGTGAAAAGAAGCTCACAAGAAATTTAAATGGGTGTGTTCCATAGTGCAACGTGAAGCGTTGGATGTTGCACTGGTCTTGAATGGTGAAAGGGATCGATTTGTTTTTTTGTAGAGCTGAGAAAATGGATTACAGAAAACCTCAACAAGTGTCACTCCAATGCTGTCTCACTGAAGAAATGAGATGAAGTGTTGGGGGTGGTTTTGGCGTCGTCTGGAATAGTAGGGCGTCTCTTCGACACAACCACTTTGATGATTTAGCATCGCAATGGAAGAACACCAGGTGGTGGGTTTGGTGCGAGAGCTAGTATTGCGAATCCTTCCTGCGAAGGATGGGGGTGGGAATGGAAACCGGGACCTAATGTCGGAGTGGGATTTCAAATACACAATATGGATCATGGGGAGCCAGATAATACCATCCCTTGCCAACGACGAGGCAGCCATGGCAGAGGCCGTTAAGCGCTAGCTCATGAATGAAGGTAGATCCTCCGATGACCTAACTTTCGCTGATTTATACAGGCATTTCTCAGTCCTCACAGGACCTGGCTGCATTGAGAACAAATGGGTTGTGCTTTATTTGCTGAGGGTTGTTTCCGAAAACCAACAAAAGAGTAGAGGGCAGATTCATGTACAACTATGATGTCCTCTTTGGAGAGGACATCATGAATTGAATGTAGAGAGTGAGAGAGAATATGAGTACGTGGATTAATTAATTGATGAACCATGTATCTGAAGAGAACTCCTAGAGGACTGGTAGTTACAGAGGCTGGTGACCCATGTAATCCGGTATATGGGTTCTTTTTATATGGACATTGATGTCATATGTACAACTATGTATAACTATGATGTCCTCTTTTGAAGAGGACATCATGAATGAATTTAGAGAATGGTCATACAAAGAATAGTAACAATGAAGCAAAAAAAATAATATATTATTATAATGGAGTTAATTTATTACATGTAAATGGGCATACTGCTGTAAGACCTAGTATGGCATGCGTACCCCTGGGTAATCACTGGTAAAGTCTGGGTTAGACCTAGGTGATAGGGGGGATGTCAAGTTAACAATTACCCTGGGTAAAAATTTGAGGGGGGAAGAGCTAGAGTAAGCGGGGTTGTCTCACTTAGAAGGTTTGGATGGATTTAGTAAATAATCCCCAAGTCAAGTTTAAGAGGGAAATTGTTAGGTAAACATGACTCATGATAGAGTCAATGTTGACTAGGGTAAATATTAGTGGTTTTGGGGCACATGGTATTGTGCACCCATGGTTTTAGCCCATGGTATTGCATGTAATGGAGCCTATAAGAGGCTGGGAATACTTCATTGTAATGTAGGCCTGGAGGTGAGCGGTGAAGGCTCACTTGGCTGGATTGGCCAGGGTTTTGGCCAATTTTTAATGAAATTTCATTGATTGGGTTTTTCCCCAGATTTGGGGTTTTCCCGGTTAAACATCTGTGTTTATGTTTATGATTTGTTGTTGGGTTCTTTATGTTTATTTCTCTCAGTAATTTTTTTATTATTCCTGCGGTAAATTTCTAACATATGGAAGTAGGTCTCCTGAAAGAAATAGTTTGGATAGAGCTGAGAGAGCAAGAGATGAAGGTTGTTTCACATTCTGGATAGGGGGGGTGATGTACGAATACTATTCTGGTTCTAGATCAAATTGACATTATCATTGCCATATTTATTATCCTTATAGTAGCAGTGATAGGGGGTAATTTCCAGACTAATTTAAGAAAGCAAAGAATCCTAATTTTGATGGGGACTTGAAGAAACAAAAAGAGATAGAAGCCTAGGTACTTGGGATGAAGAAGTTCTTTGAGTTGCATAATTACAGAAATAATATGAAATCTAGAGTAACCTTATAGGTAAAGAATATATTTGGTGGGAATATGTGAAGCGGGTTAGGCACATCAAGGCAAAGGAATTGAGGTGGCATGAGTTCAAGAGGCGTTTCAAGAAGAAATACTAGTCAGAAAGGTACTACGATGGCAAGAAAAATAATTCTATGAGATAAATATGGTATCTATGAGAGAAGAGGAGCATATGACCAAGTTCCTAGATCTATTGAGGTATTTAATGTATCTTTAGGATGAGAAGGATAAAGTTCAACTATTTTTCAGTCATTTTCCATTAGAATTTAGAGATCAGATCAAGTATGGTGATCCTCGATTTCTTGATGGGGTCATTAGGAACCTAAAGAATTTCCATGAACAATAAAAGTGTAAGAATGAGTCTCAACAAGGATGGAAAGGGAAGGAAAAAGTTAAAGTTAAATGGAAGTCAAAAAGAGCATGGCTTGAGAATGTAGAAGATAAAGAAAATGTGGCACTACAAAAGAATTTTAATGCAACTGGAAATGAAAATGGATCACAACAACAACATAGAGTTAAGGGTACCAAAATGTTAGAGTGTTGGACATGCAGGAAGGAACACCTTAAGAGATATTGTACTCAGAGCCAAGGTATTAGGTCTCAAATATATAGTTAATATGAGGCATAGACTATTGGAGATGTTTGGTAGAGTATTCCTTGTATTTATGTGGTTGTTGAAAACATGAAGGAAGAAGACCAAGCATCTATCATTGAGATGGAAAATAAGCTTGTGATCAAGTTATTTATATTTTGATTGACCCTAGATCTAATTATAGTTGTGTTATTCCTAACTTGGTGGATAAGTGTGGCTTGAATAAGGAAATACATGCATAATATTGGTTACTTCCGTTGCCTACAGGTACAAAGAAAAGTGTTCACCATTGGGTAAGAGTTTATGCATTTGAGTTAAATGGAATGCCTATAGTAGTGCACTTGAACATATTTCGATTGGAATAATATAGTAATCTATTTTGTATGGATTGGTTATATCTTCATAGGACCAAGGTGGATTGTTATGAAAAATCCATTGAGTGCTTGGATGATAATGGGGAGACAAGAGTCTTACATGGAAATAAGAAAGCCACATCAGTTAGGTTGGTGATAGCTATGTAGGCCAATCGCGGTCACAGGAAATGGTGTGTGATATTTGTAGCTCATATCTCTAGTGAAAAAGGTAAGGAAGTTGAGAATGCAGATTTTGTGAGAAGGTACCTTGTCCTACAACATTTTTAGGATGTGTTTCCAATAGATATTTTAGAGTTTCCACCTTAGAAGCAGTTATAATTTTCTATTTAGTTGGTGCCAAGGGCATCTCCAGCATCAAAAGCACCATACAAGATGAGCACACCTAAATTGGTAGAATTTGTTAAACAATGCATGGTAAACACAGAAGTAAATAAAGATAAGCATGAGATATATTATTATTCACAAAGATAAGTATATATATAGTACATGTGGTGACCCTTGGTTTCACATTTAAAGTGGTCTCTTGGACTCCTTTTGTCCATTTGCCTTCCACATCTACCCATTAAGTATTAGGTGTCCAACATTCTCCCCCTTAATCCGAAGGCGTATGTATAAGTCCAAGAGGAGAGTTGTAATACAAAAATGGAAAAGTATGCATGGTAGCACTTAGGCTGAATGAGCTCTCTGAAATGTTGGCATAATGAGGTGGTTTAATGATGACCACCAACACTAGAATGCTTAGTTCCCAGAACTCTTCCAAATATAGCAATAAGCTTAGGTATTATTCTAGAGGAAGTGCTCCTAATTTTGACGAGGGATACCTTCAACCTAGATGAAGGGAGGTCTACAACCTATGATAGTTTAAGGATGACCACCAACTTTGGAATGCTTGATGCATTTCCTGGAACTCTTCCAAAAATTGCAAGAAACTGAAGTCTTATGTTAGAGGAAGTGTCTTGAATTCTTTGAAGAGGAATAATATCAACCTCGCATAGATGATTTAAGGATGTCCAAAAACCAAAGGAATTATCATGGACATATATGTCTCTAGCTACAAATTTGAATCTAGAATGACAAGTTGTGGCTTAGGCTCACTTGATTTGCTATGTCTCTGGCTACAAATCTGAATCTAGAATGAAAGATTGTGGCTCGGGATCGCTTGAAATTCTCTGTCTTTAGCTACAACTTTGAATCTCGAATGAGATATTGTGGCTCAGGCTCACTTGATGTGGCTTCGAAGCTTGTAGATGACCACCATTCCCCCCCCTATCAAGTACAAGGTGAGATGATGGAGAAACATTAACCACAATATTTTTCAATATCTTAGAACAAGTTCTAACATGTGACTTAAATTGTTGGGTGTGGAGCCTGATTATCTCATTTATTTTGTATCACAGCATTGGAACCTTGTACCTTAATGGGGCGGCAACACCGCCCATAATTAAACGCCGCCTAGGGGGTCCAAGGGGGGGGCTACGACTTTATGGAGCCCCCCTTGGCGGGGGGTTTTAGGGGCAGCGCCACCGAAGCTAAAAACAGATTTAAAATTACCTTGTAAAATTATAGTAATTTCTAGTCAATCTGGGACATTCATTAGGCGAATGATCTGATGGTAGAAGTTATTTTTAGTTTAGGGTTTTTTTCCCTAAAAGGAAACCCCTCACTTGTATGAGGGTATTGTATTGTGGCTGTGTATTGTATGTGTATTATCAGAGCAAGAAACAAATAGGGAGACTGTGAGAGAGAACAGAGGATATTACAACGGATTTATTATAGGTTGTGTCTCTGCATTTTGCTGGATAATAGAAAGGAAGGACTGGTTGTTTGGGGTGGACATAGCCCAAAATGGGTGAACCATGTATATCTATGTCTCTCTGGTTTTATGTGTTTTTTGTGCTTGTGTTTTCCACATATTTTATGTGTTGCATTGCTCTGTAATATATAATTTTGTAACAAATGGTATCGATGTCGAAGGTCTATTTGGCTGATAAACTCATAGGAAAGAAGGGTTCCTGGTTCGGGTCGGAGCAATGGTGAAATATGGTAAATTTAGGGTTGATAAATTTAACGGCAAAAAATTCCCACTGTGGAAGATGCAGATGGAAGAAGATCTGTATCAGAAAGATCTGTACCTACCATTGAGCTGAAAAACAAGGAAGCCGACGACTATGACAAATGAAAAATGGGAGATTATTGATAGAAAGGCACTCAGAACAGTATGGTTTTGCCTCACGGCGTCGGTAGCCTTAAATATTTCGAAGGAAGCAACAACAGAGGGTTTGATTAAGGAATTGGCGAAATTATATGAAAAACCCTCGGCCTCAAACAAGGTATTTCTTATGAAATGTTTATTTAATATGAAGATGTCGGAATGTTGATCTGTTGTAGACCATTTAAATGATTTTAATACAGTTACCAGTCAGTTAAGTTCTGTAGGGGTAAATTTTTATGATGAAGTTAGGGCTCTTTTATTTTTGTGCTCATTGCCAGAAATTTGGAATGGTTTAGTTATGTCCATTAGTAACTGTGTCTTTGGATCTAGTACTTTAAAGTTTTATGAAGTTGTTCTTGCTATCCTTAGCGAGGAAATGCGACGGAAAAACTCTGGTGAGACATCAGGTAATGCTTTGCGTGCAGAGTCTAGGGGAAGAAAAATGGAAAGAGGAAAGAGCTCAGGATATCACAGTAAATCAAGGAAAGGAATATCCAAGTCCAGATCAGGGATAGTGTGTTGGAAATGTGGAAATAAAGGACACATGAAGAAATACTGTAGATCTCGAAAGGGAAAATAAGGATACACACAACAAGAAAACAATCATGAATAAAATGTGACAGGTGATGTGTTACAAGATGCTTTGATTCTTTCTTTCAAAAATGTTACTGATTCTTGGGTGGTCGATTCAGGGGCCTCATTCCATGCCACACCTGATAAGAAATATTTTCATGACTATGTTCAAGGATATTTTGGACAAGTCAGTTTGGGTGATGATAAACCCTGTAAAATTGTTGGAATGGGTAAGGTTCTTGTAAAACAGTAGAATGGAAACCAATGGCTATTAAAGGAGGTAAGGCATGTTCCAGATCTGAAGAAAAATATGATTTCAACAGAGCAGTTAAGTGGTGAAGTTTGTGTGACAAATTTCATAGATAAAACTTGGAAGGTCACCAAAGGAGCCCTGGTAATAGAAAAGGGCGAAAGGGTTGGTACATTGTATTTATGCAATGGTATTTCTAACTCTGTTAATGCTTTAACTTCCAAAGGAGTATATGTAGCATTATGGAATCATAGGCTTGGACATATGAGTGAGAAGGGGATGACGATTCTTCACTCAATAAATTTGTTGTTAGGTTTGAAGAATGTTGATTTGGATTTATCTGAGAATTGAATTTATGGAAAACAAAGGAGAGTCAGATTTCTCAGAGTTGGGAAAGAAAAGAAGATAAAAAAATTAGAGCTTGTGCATATAGATGTATGGGTACCTTCTCAGGTATCATCTCTCGGTGGCTCTCGTTATTATGTTACTTTTATTGATGATGCAACTAGAAAGACTTGGATTTATTGTATTTTGAATAAATCTAATGTATTTGATATTTTCAAGAAATGGAAAGCTATGGTTGAGATTGAGACAGGAAAGAAGTTGAAGTGTCTCAAACTAGACAATGAAGGTGAATATTGCAGCAAATATTTTGATAGGTACTGTTCAGAGCATGTAATTCACAGAGAGAAGATAGTTCCAAGAACACCACAAGAAAATGGTGTTGCAGAAAGGATGAACAGAACAATCATGGAGGGTGCAAGGTGCATGAGATTGCATGCACGATTTCCTTTACAATTTTGGGTAGATAATGTAGATAATGTTGTTTATCTAATAAATAGAGGGCCTTCAAGTTCCTTGGATGGTGGTATTCCAGAGGAAGCATGGCCAGGTAAAAAGGTAAAACACTCTTTTTTAAAGCCTTTTGGTTGTGAGGTCTTTTCCCATATTAATAAAGAAAATAGAACAAATCTTGAGGCAAAATCAAAGAAATGTACCTTTATTGGATATGGTGTTAATGATTTTGGTTATCGCTTATATGATTATGAAAATCACAAAATCATTAGGAGAAAAGATGTAATATTCAATGAAAAGGTCTTGTATAAGAATCAGTTGCAGGAAAAGAAACAAGAAAAATAAAACAAAGGATACATAGTTCTTAATGAGATCACAGAAAAAGTAAAGTTGCTTGAAAATAATAATAATCAACAGCCACAAAAACAACAACCACTACAACAACAACAGGAACCTCAAACACCTGAAAGTGGTGTCAGAAGATCTACCAAGATAAGTAGACCCCTTGAACCATACTCTCCTTCATTATATTATTTATTGTTGACTGATTCTGGTGAACCCAAATGTTATGAAGAAGCAATGAAGGTTGAAACCAGGAAGAAGTAGGAGCTAGCCATGGAAGAAGAGATGGAATCCTTAATGCATAACTAGACTTGGGACTTAGTCAGGTTTCCTACAGGTAAAACAAAATTGCAGAATAAATGGGTTTACAGGCTGAAGGAAGAATATGGAGGAAAAAAAGGTACAAAGCTAGACTTGTGGTGAAGGGGTTTGCACAAAATAAATCTATTGATTTTGATGAAATATTTTCTCCTGTTGTTAAGATGACTTCAATCAGAAATATTTTAAGTGTTGTAGCAGCAAAAGGTTTGCATCTTGAACAGTTAGATGTAAATACCACATTTCTCCATGGAGAATTGAAGGAAGAGATCTATATGCAGCAACCAGAAGGATATGAGGTCAAAGGGAAGGAAAAATTAGTGTGCAGGCTAAAGAAGAGATTTCATGGCTTAAAACAGGCTCCAAGGCAGTGGTATCTAAAATTTGACAAGTTTATGTGTGAACAAGGTTATACTAGATGTCACTCTGATCATTGTGTTTATCTAAAAAATAAAAATGATGACAACTATATTATATTGTTATTGTATGTATATGACATGCTTGTTGCAGGGTCTAACATGCAGGAAATAAATGTGCTCAAAAGAATATTGGAAAATTCATTTGCAATGAAGGATTTGGGAGATGCAAAACAAATCCTTGGTATGAGAATAACTAGAGACAGGAAAAGTCGCAAATTAACATTGTCTCAGAATGAGTACATACAAAAGGTGTTGAAAAGATTTAATATGCAGAATGCAAAACCAGTTTTTACACCTTTTGCTAGCCATTTCAAACTTAGTAAGGAGATGTGCCCCAAGACCCAAGAAGAAATGGACTATATGTCTAAAGTTTCATATGCATCAGTAGTTGGAAGCTTAATGTATGCAATGGTCTTCACAAGGCCTGATATTGCACATGTAGTGGGAGTTGTAAGTAGGTACATGAACAATCTAGGAAAAGAACATTGGATGATAGTAAAATGGATTCTCGGATATTTGAGAGGTACCACAAATCAAGCATTATGCTTTGGTGGTTCAAACATTTCTCTACTAGGATATGTTGATGCAGATATGATAGGTGACAGAGATAATAGGAGGAGCACTATAGGATATGTATTTACTGTAGGTGGAACAACTATCACTTGGGTTTCAAAAATCCAAAGTGTTGTTGCACTTTCAACAATAGAAGCAGAGTATGTTGCTGCTACAGAGGCTAGTAAAGAAATGATTTCATTACAAAGGTTTATGGATGAATTGGGTAAGAAGCATGATATAGGCGCGTTATACAGTGATAGCCAAAGTTCCATTCATCTTGCAAATAACTCAGAATTTCATTCCAGGACTAAACACATACAAATCAAGTACCATTTCATACGGTCGGTATTGGAAGATAGACAGTTGAAGCTGGAAAAGATACACACTAGCCAAAATCTTGCATATATGCTAACAAAATTTGTAACCAGGGAGAAACTGAGATTATGCTCAATTTCAATTGGACTTCAAGGATGACGATGAAGATGAGAAACGGCTAGATCCAAAGAGGATTCATTTTCCAACAAATGAAGCAGCGGTGGAGTTGCTACAATCAGTCTCCAAATGGGAGATTGTTGGGTGTGGAGCCTGATTATCTTGTTTATTTTGTATCACAATATTGGACCCCTGTACCTTAATGGGGCGGAAATGCCACCCATAATTAAACGCTTCCTAGGGGGTCTAGGGGGGAGCGACTATGACTTTATGGAGCCCCACCCTGGCAGGGTGTTTTGGGGTAGCGCCACCGAAGCTAAAAACAGATGTAAAATTGCCTTGGAAAAGTATAGTAATTTCTATTCAATCTAGGCCGTTCATTAGGTAGATGATCTGACGGTAGAAGTTATGTTTAGTTTAGGTTTTTTTGCCCTAGAAGGCAACCCCTCACTTGTTTGAGGGTATTTTATTGTGGTTGTGTATTGTATGTGTATTCTCAGAGCGAGAAACAAATAGGGAGACTATGAGAGAGAACCAAGGATATTACAATGGATTTTCTGTAGGTTGTGTCCCTTCATTTTGCTTGATAATAGAAAGGAAGGACTGGCTGTTTGGGGTGGACGTGGCCGAAACTGGGTGAACCATGTATATCTGTGTCTCTGTTGGCGAAAAGTCAGGTCTCGCGGGCAAGACCCAGGTTCAAGAGTTGTGGCCAACAAGGGGTCCGGTGTAGTCTAGGAACACGCCGGCATTTTCACCCTGCTCTGGGAGAGCAGTGTGTCTCACCCGAGGCGTGCCGCGACCACATGCATAAGGGGATGAGATCACTAGTAAGGAATAAACCCGCAACCAAAGAAAGAAAGTGCATCCATTACATATACCAAATTACACATGCAAGATCACTAATTAAGTATTCAGACAGTCGCAACTTAAAATTTTTAAATCAGTGTAAACACATTAGAACGCATGAACAACGTATTGAGACAGCAATCCTTCCTTATATTATTCTTCTGGCCGAATACATGATTACATGGCTTTCTTCTCTGATAACTCACAAGTCAGATACAGATGGGTTTGAGAACAGAAAGGAAGAACATAGAAAGTAAGAACCCATAGGAAGAATAGGTATGATTCTTCCGCAGCTGCTCTGCGCATCCTTCCTCAGGTCTTGATCCTCGCGACTTCTCTCACATCCATTCAACCCTCAACAACAACAACCTTCTTCAGCCGGGTGATCGCCTTTTATTCACCCGCTCCTCGCGACTGGCAGCTTCTTTGTGTCTTCACTTTGGCTTTTCCCAGCTTCTCTTCTGATGTCTGCGTGTTCCACTTTCTGTTTTCTGCTGTATTTCTTTCATCTGCACTTATCTCTGTTCGATCTCCAGTTATCAAATGCTTCCGCGCCACCTTGGTAGCTCCGCAACTCCTGGTCGCTGCGGCGCGGTCGCGGTTGCTATGTGTATTTATTCCGCAACTCAAAAAAGAGTCAAAGTTCAAAATGTCTTGGCCAAAAGTTCAAAACTTAAACAAAAACAAGGGCCCCAACAGGCCCCGACCACAATTCTTTGACTCGTCCGCGAGTCAATCACAAATAACAGTTTCTATTTCCATTCCCCCGTTGGCTTCCGTGCCCTGCTCTGCTGTTCCTTCTTCCGCCACCCTTTCCTGCTGTACTCCGCCATCCGGTTGGCCAAACAAGGGCCCCAACTCCGGGACTCGGCGGAGTGTTGAATCTCTCAGCTCTGTGAAGGTCGCCACTGCTTGCTGCCATTCCTGCATAAGCAGGTCGGTGTCTTGAGAGATGCGGTTAGCGGCGGCTTCGTCAATGGGCGTCGGGGCAGCCCCGAACAGGGTGGCGAGTTGGGCTTCTGCCTTGGCATCCAGCTGGTGCATAGCGTCAGCATGGGTGCGAAGGGGCGGACGAATCTCCCGGATGACGTGCTTGGCCGCTGCTGATTCGGCCTCAGTCTGCTACATGTGAAGCTCCAGCTCGTCCGACTGGGCGTAGAGCTGATCTAACCTTGCAGGGTCCGTGGTTGCCTAAATGTCCCGGGCAATCTGTTGCAGCTGGGCAGCGATAGGCTGCGTCTTGACCGTTAGCGCGAGGGAGCATTCCTGTAGACTTCTCAGAAGGGTAGAAGCTGCGGCTGTAGTGGAATGTAGAGTGGCTTGCATACTGACTGCCTGCGTCTGTTTGGCAGTCACCTGTCCTGAATGGTCCCTGGGTGGATCTGGAAGGGTAGGCCGTGCGGCTAACGCCGCTTGTAGCTCCTGGTTCTCCCTGCAAACAATAGTGAAAAATTCCCTGAGGTGATGAGCCTGTAGCGCGATAGTGTCCTCCTCGATTCTGGTGGGAAGTGGAGCATGGTGAGCCCGTGCAGCGGGCCATACGCTGGAGATCGCCTGGATAGAAATGTTGACCTGCTCCTCGAGGTTGGTCTTCTCCTGCAGCAACTGATTGCGTTGTTCAGTAAGCGCCGTGATCTGATTCCGCTGCTCGGTGCACCTCCGCTGTAGCTCGGTGTGAATCTGCTCGGCTTTGAGGGCCGCCCGCTGAATGAGCAGGTACAACTGTGCTGGACTCAATTGTGCTGCATTTGGTGTGCTGGGTGCACCCTGCTCTGGCGTCTGCTGCTCGACCTGAAGTCTCGGGAGGATGGACCGGCGTCTGCTGCTGCACCGAAGTGGCCATATCAGGCTCTGGCCGGTCCTGCTGCGTGGTTTTCTCTGTGGAAGGGGCGGCTGAATCAGCCCCAACTGTGGCTGGCTGGACAGATATAGTTGGAAGAGAATCCTGGGATGTGGCCACGGGGTTAAAAGGTGGTACCACGGCTGCAGTACTGGAGGTGACCTCCGCCCCGTGGTCACCGCCGAAAAGTTCCCGGATCAAAGAATCGAACACAGTGGCTGATGAATTGGACGGATTGGGGGAGGTGTTATGTGGTCGGCTGGTGGAGGGGGCTGTAGATGGAGTGAACGAGGTGTGAGGGAGACGAAGGTTGAGGAAATCTGCCGGATCAATCAGCGGTTCCTCCGGAATCAAAGTTGCTGTGGGCGGCGGGGCTGATGGATCATCCTCCGTAAGATCCACCACGGGATCTGTGGCCGTAGTGCGGGCCCTCTTGGATGGAGGTGGGTCGGCGGAATCGGGTTCGGGGCCCGGTTCACCCATTGGCGTGATGAGGGGGGTGGCAGAAGTGAACAGGTTAGTGGGAATGGGGGAAGTGAGGGGGGCGGTGTTGGAGAGACCACGGGACCGATTAATACGAAATTCAGTAAAAGAAGGAAATATAGGGGCACCACTGGAAACAACCTAGGTTGCCACGTTGAGTCGCTGTGCCTGATCATTGAAATGCTCGACGATAGGGACCAGCGATTCTGGCAGGTCCGCTGCGGTCCCAGCTGCATCTGGGGTTGTCTCCGCCGCAACTTGTGAAGATCCCCCTGCGCTGGTCGCGGCAGGTTGCTGTGCGGCCCTCATCCCCTCAAAATTGTAGCGGATGACTCCGTCGCGGACGTGCTGGGCAACCCCCGGCCACGCAGAGACCTCCCTGTGGAAAACATTGTCATTCAGCTGGAAGCGAAGGGGCGCCATATGAAAAGTGTGGTGCGGTACGCAAGTCGGCCGGATGAAAGTGTGGTTGTGGCTGACGCCAAACCACACCTGTTCACTGTATTCATCCAACAGGTGCCGAGGCACCCATTGCTGGTAAGTGACCACATCGGTCATCATCCCATACCATTCTCGGAACGCCTCTGCATTCACCTGCTTGCTGCTGGGGTCCGTGGACACCTGCCAGGGGGAATATTTCATCGCGAGCGGCTGGCTCACGGTGATCTCCGCCGGTGTCCGTATCGGGGGAAGATGCCATTTCCACATGGCGAACGCTAAGAGCAAGTACCCATAGATGAAACTGGTAGTCCGCTTGTAATTGTCTTCGCAAGCCGTGAAGAGTTCCTTCAACACAAACGAGCTCCAATTCAACCTGGCTCCCTGGACGCAGTGCTCTGCAATGGAAATTGTGTTCAGAGTGCACTCTCCCTTTGTGTAGTGGCGCATGGTCTTGCTAGCGATCAGGTAGCAAGCGAACCGGATTTCTGGTACATTTATCAAATCTATCTTGGCACCTTTACCACCCCGGCGAGTGCCATACTTGGTGTAGAGGTCCGCATCAGCCGACTTCCGGGCGCGCTTGGAGGATGTCTGGCCCGCAGAGGAGACATCTGAACCAGTTTGAGATAGCCCGGTAAGCCGATTAATGTCTGCTGCATGTATTGGAATTTCTTCGTTAAGCCACAGGGACCCGTTCTGCACCCGACTGAGGAGGAACCGGGTACATTGTAGAACTGGTCTGGTGGTTCCGAAGACGGGAAGACTCCTCAAATTCATCAAAGTCGACTGCTGTAGGCCCCGGAATTCTTCCCGCATTCGACTATTAGAGCTGCTCCCGGGCGTGTAATGGTGTTCCATGAATGTCTTCCAATGGAGGTGAGGAAACTCGGCCGGGTCGGACAAGTTGGCGTCCATACAGGGTGCATTGTCATACTTGCCGACCAGCGACTCTACTCGGTGAATTCTGCTATCTAATGCTGGTTCAGGAACTGAGAGAAGAGCTCTCGGCATCTTGGCGCGTCTCCGATAGACTTGGACGATTCTTCTGTAACTTCCTGCGAGGTGCTGAGTGCTCTGATACTGCGAATGCTCCGGAATCGTTGCAACTTCCAAATTGAACTGGTCCGTCATCTTTGTGCTGATAGCCTTCATGCAAATTGGGCCATCTGCTGGCACGCGCGGAGTTGATGAGACTCCATAACGGCAATTAATTCTTGCTATCTTTCTTGCCTGCGATAATCGTGCGATCGATCGCAGGCCTGTGTGTAATCTGACAGTTGCTGACGGAGTCATGGGGAGATGGGCGGACCCGACGGCTGAGGGAACTGCGGTTGATGGCAAATGATTACGGTATGATTACTATCCATTAAGGGAATTTATGACCAAATCTGAGCTATCCTACGGACTGACAAAAGGACTGACGGGAATGACCTGGACTGACACTGGCACGAGGATGGATCCTTCGTGCACGACACGCTGGACTGGCGCGGTGACATGCTGGACTGGCGCTGCGACACGCTGGACTGGCGCTGCGACACGCTGGACTGGCCAGCCCTGACCACAATCGGTTGCGGTATGGTTACCGCAACTGACGGTTTATCTGACTGATTGCAAAGGAACGGAAAAGACTACCTATGCTCATCCCGGTTGCGGGAGAGTTATTCAACTACGCTACTCTACGGGCTCTCTCGGTTGCGAGAGTTATTAATGAAAAGTGAGAAGGTACCTACTCCTGGTAGGGCTTCAGGCGTGCGCCATTCACCCATCCTGGAAGAACTGTGCCGTCCAGTTGTGCCAATCGAACGGCTCCTGAGTCGCGGATCTCGATGACAAAGTACGGTCCCAGCCAATGCATCTGGAGCTTGCCTGGAAACTTCTGGAACCGGCTGTCGTATAAGAGAACCTTGCCGCCAACTTGGAAAGCTTTAGTTTTGATGTGGCGGTCGTGCCATGCTTTCTGTCTGGCCTTCTGAACCTTCTGGTGGAATTCCGCAAGAAATCGGGCCTCATCCAGCTCCTGTAGCTCCTGGAGGCGTTCCCTCAGTGACGCCTCTTCTGAGAAGTGAAGGGACGTTGCGATCAAAAGGCTGGGTACGGTGAACTCGGCGGGAATCACAGCTTCGCGGCCATACACCAGCTGGAATGGCGTCTGGTTGGTCAAACGTTTTACCGTGGTCCGGTAAGCCCATAATGTCGCTGGTAGCCGCTCATCCCAATCATCCCGCTGAGCGTTGCAAATTTTTGTCAAGCCCTTTTCAAGAATCTTATTGAAGGCTTCCACCGTCCCATTGGCCTACGGGTGGTATGGGCTGCTTTTATGATGCTGAATCATAAATGTGTCCAGTAGCGACTTGACCGTGGCATTAATGAAATGCATACCCTGATCGCTGGTTAAGCTCCGTGGGCAGCCAAAGCGGCTGATGATGTGTTCAAAGATGAACCGAGCAGCGGTCTCTGCCGAGCAGTCGCGTACCGCTGCTGCCTCAGCCCACCGTGTGAGGTAATCTGTCGCGGTAATGATGTACCGGGCTTTGGAATGGTGAGCGATTGGTGCGATGGGGCCTACGAAATCAACAGCCCACTTCTCAAATGGCCGCAACACATGCACCGGGTGTAGCGGAAGCTCGTCCCTGTGTGAAGGCCTTCCCGTCCTCTGGCACACGTCGCAACGTTTCACATAGGCCTTACAGTCTGCATGTACCGTCAACCACCATAGGCCAGCTTGAAGCACCTTCCTTGCGGTGGGTTTAGCACCCACATGTCCTCCCGCAACACCGCTGTGACATTCCCACATCACTGCTTCCCTCTCGTGGTCAAGAACACACCTACGCAACACCTCATCCAGGCCCAGTTTGTACAGCTGCCCTGCGATCAATTGATAATCGGCCGCTCGGACAACCAAGTGGCGTTTCTGAAGAGGGGTGTAATCCTTAGGGCACTGTCCCGTGGTTAGATACGTGGCAATGTCAGCCAGGTAGTCTGGGACTGCTTCAACTCGGAATAGGTCAGCATCTGGGAGCTGATCGTCCAACGGACCTTCATTCTCTCCCGTCTCTAGCCTGGATAAGTGATCGGGACCAACGTTCAACCTGCCAGGATTGACAATCACCTCAAACTTGAACTCTTGAAAAAGTAGAAGCCATCGACAGATTCTTTCCTCCAACACCGGCTTATTGACCAGATATTTCAATGCCGAATGGTCCGTGAAAAATGTAAATTTTCAGCCCAGAAGGTAGTGGCGGAACTTCTGAAGAGAGTACACCATCGCCAACGCCTCTCGCTCGGTCGTGGTGTAATTCTTCTCCGCATTCGATAACCGTCGGCTGGCGAAGTATACCGGGTGGTCAACTGTCGTTTCCCCGGGTTGCGCCAATACAACGCCAAGTGCAATCCCGGACGCATCAATGTGCACATGGAACTGCTTATCCCAGTCGGGATGAACAAGTTTGGGTGCCGTCGCCAACTTCTCCTTCAATGTGTCGAGTGCCTTCCTGCACTCCGCCGTCCACTCAAATGCTTCTGACTTCCGCAACAGTTTCTCCAAAGGGGCAGTGATTTTGGCATAATTGCGGATAAACTGCCTGTAGTATCCTGTGTGCCCGAGCAGTGCCCGCAAATGCTTCACAGTCTCGGGGGCCTCCATGTGGACGATGACCGCGACCTTGGCAGGATCAACGCAGACCCCTTGCTTACACACCACGTGACCCAAGAGTGTGCCGAATGGTACCGCAAAAATACATTTCTTCAAGTTCAAGGAAATCTGCAGCTGGTGACACCGGTCGAACATAACATGCAATAGGGAGGCATGTTTCTTCAGCAGGCTGTAAACAGTCCAATCGTCCATATAGACTTCTAGGAACTTGTGAATGTACTCCCGGAAAGCAGCGATGACAATCCGGGAAAACACAGTCGGTGCGTTCTTCAGACCAAACGGCATAACGTGGTATGTGAATGATCCCCACTCAGTTGTGAATGTCGTCTTTGCTTTGTCTTCCTCGGCGATGCGCACCTGATGGTAGCCCGAAAACCCATCGGTGAAGGAATAAGCTTCGTTTCCCGCGACATGATCTAGAACTTCGTCGCTGAAGGGAGTGGGAAACGGATCGTGAATACAAGCATTATTCAAACTCCGATAATCTACGCAGACATGGATTTCCGCTTTGTCCTTCTTGTTCTGGATGACAATGGGACTTACCCACTCAGCTTCTTCTATTGGAAAGATGAGACCCGCAGCCAGCATCTTGTCGATCTCCATCTTGACCTTCTCTTTGATACGTGGATTCAACCGGTAGGGTCGGTGCTTCACCGGCCTGGCTCCTGGTTTCAGTGTGATGCGCATCTCGCCCAGATCCCCCTTGATCCCCTTCAGGTCCGCAACCGATGACGGAAATAAATCTTCATACTACCGGAGGAGGCTGAAAATTTCTCTTGTCGTCTCCTCGTCCCAGTAATCTCCCACCGTTGCCAGCTTAGGTTTCTCCTCCGTTCCAATGTTCAGCTTCTTTGTCTTTAGGGGCTGCAAATGGACTCCTTCTGTCGTCGGCTCATCACGGACACTCCGCTCGCCCTCCTTTTCGTCAAAATAGAGATGCCTAAGGTCCTCCAAACTATCATCCTCCGGATCACCGTCAATCTGTTGGCAAACCATTTCGCTCTTGACCCCGGAGCGTGACGCCACCGGGCCCTCATCGGGCTCAGGATGGCGGAAAAACAGAACCTCCTTGACGGCTTGTAGGGCCTGAGATTCCTGCGCCGTCTCCCCTTCGAACGAGAAGCTCTGGACGAACTTTTCCACGACTGCTTGCCAGGAGCGGGTTCCCCGTTTCCGCTCTTCCTCCAGGTACCAGGCCTGGGGAATTGTACCCAGGGAGTGGACAAACCTGTGGACCCACAAATCCTCAGGGTACCTGGCGCTACACCACTGTTCCTCGCACGCCCGCAAATGCTGTCGCGGGTCGGAAGCTCCATGATGTTTACGCGTAATGCAGGGCCCTTCATCCTCTTTGAAGCGTGCCCGCAGAGCGTCCGCCACACGCTCCCATCGCAACAGAGTGTTGCGGTGATTGTTCCACCATCGTCCCGATGTTGACTTCAAGGCCACATCCAAGAGTGGTATCCGGCTTTCCTCTGGGACCCGGTCTTCCACCTTGGCAATAAAAGTATTCACTGCTTGCATGTTTGATAATGTGGGGTATCCGCGGATCTCAGTCCCAAACCACCGGACCTGAGTGATGGAGGCACATCTCCGCATGGTGGTCTCATACCCCCCTTGATGCCAGTCTTCCCACGCAAGCTCGGATCTGAGCTCCGAGCTCTGCACACTCCGCCAACTGATAGACCCTATTGCGGTCGGGTTGATATAATCGTCCCGCTTCCCTGCAGTCATCTGATAGAGATGGTCCATCATCTGAGCATCCTCCCGACTGTCCACCGGTTCTGTGTATTGCGGACCCTGATACGGGTCGAGAGGCTGAGTGACCCTTACCTCCCCATCCTCAAAAATCATCAGCTCCTTCTTGAGGTCGATGATCGCGTAATTCTCAAAAGCCCAATCAATGCCAAGTAAAGCAGGATAGGGGTCCTTATCGCCCACGATATCAATAACCTCAAAGTCGGTGTATGTCTTCACCCCCGCCACGTCGATCTCGACACCCTCGAGTCGGCCGATTGGCAAAATACAGTACTGGTTCGCCATCCTGAGTTGGATTGGGGAATAGGCGAGCCGTGGCTTTCCAAGAGCCTCCCATGTTTTTTGCGGCAAAATATTGACGTCGGATCCCAAGTCCAACATGGTGTCGCTGATTTGGAATCCTGTGACCTGCGTGTTAAGCCGGAATTCTTTGCCTGTTCGTTGCTTGTTCTGCTTGACACGTTGCACGTATTGAGGCCTAGCGTCCACCGAATTTCTGGGATCTGCGCGCCCCTGCAGCGCTCCGTCTAACACATGCTTGAGCTGCTGCCGCAGCCCAGCGTTATCAACAATCCTGAGGAATAGCCGGAGCCAATCCTCGACCACAGCATCTGCGGCGTTCTGCGCACCGGATTCCGGCCGCCAGGGCTCCTCCAGCCCCCCCTCGTTCCGCAACTGGGCGAATGCCTCAACCGCCTCCTGAAAATACTTCTTCTGGACTTCAGGCCTGATCAACTTCTTTGGGGATGCCGGCCGAACCACTCGTGCTGGCTCCTTCTCGTGGGCATCGTCTCCAGTCTTCTTTCCGCCCCATGTTACTATCGCAACGTTCTGCATGTCAGGGGTTGCGGTGCTGCGCGGTTCTGAGTTTATCAGATTCGCTCCCCTCTGCCTCACCCGTTCTTCCCACTTCTTGATGAGCTCCGGACAGTCTTCTGTAGCATGGGCGTTGACCCGACACTGGGAACACCAGGGTCATCGCGGAAGGGGACATTCTCGAGCCACATGACCCTCCTGGTCACAGTTGTAGCACTTTACCAGACCGCGTCCTCCGGTTCGGCCTCCCCGCATGCCGCCACCTCTTCCCCTTGGGGCCTCGTTCACCCTGTACGAGGGACGATCCAATCGATCCGCAAGAGCGTCAAGCGCCCTGCACTGCTCAGTATTGTGAGTCGTAGACACACAGAATTCGCAGTATACATTAATCGGGACCATGGAGTACTTCTGCAATATCGGGCACATCCGAGGAGGGTGCCCCATCGTCCGGCAAATCTTACAGTACTCTGTGGTGGAGGGCCCCGGTTGTGGTTGGAACGCCGCAAAGGTCTGTTGCGGCTGGTAGACTCCCTGCGGGTTCATCGCCGCGCCACCCCCTGGTGGTGGACCCCCCTGAATTGCTGCAACTGAGGGTCCAACCCCTGCGCCGCGCAACCGAGGACACTCGGTTGCGACGTGTCCCTCGACCAGGCAATGAGTACACCAAACATTCGGTCGCGCTAGTCTCGCTGGCTGAATTTCCTTGAGCTTTTTGGTCAAGCTGGCGATCTGGTGCTGCAACCCTATCAGAGAAGGGTCTTGCGGGGCCAGCCCCCCCTGTATTCCTGGGGGTATCCCGCCATGGCTTCAATCTTCATGGCCTGCTCCAAAGCATCCTGCAGATTATCAATCTTCTGCTGAGTGAGAGGGGTTCGTGTCAAGGGAAGCAGAGCCTTGATGAACCAGTCCCTCTGGTGGTTTGGATCGATCGGGTAGCTCAGTTTCCCGATCGCGTCCTTGAATCGCCGCATCAACTCCCACGCGGTCTCGCCTTCCTTCTGCTTAATTTCCCACAGCTCGGACAGGCCTTGCTGGTCTGTCTGGGGAAGCTTGAATTCGCGGACAAAATCCCGCTTCACGTCCGCAATTACCGGGTTAGGGTGCGCCTCGAACCACTTGATGAACCAACGCAGAGCTCTCTCTCTGAGCGTGGTTTGAAACTCTATTAACTTCCCTACATCCGGCGTCTGTCGAGCCCTCCAGATGGCTTCGCACAGATACCAGTGTTGTTCTACGTCGTCGTTGCCCCGGCCAGAGAACTCTGGGTACCGGGTGAAAGATCCAACCATGTGTACTTGCGGAGAATTAACCAGGATAAAACCTCCCGGTCCTGGTTGCGTAACGGTCCCTCTAGGGAAAATACTACTACTAGCAACGCTGCTGCTACTGGGCGTTACCGACGCTGCTGAACTACTATATGATTGACTTAATGCTTGTAACTGAATAAAAATATTTCTTAAAGGTTGATAAAGTACCAGGGGAAGGTCGGGATCCTGGCCATGCGGAAAGCGGGACGTAGGGCTGCCTGGAGGGGTGGGTGCCGTCTGATCCTGGAACATCTGCTGCATCACACTGTGCCATTCGTCATCGGAGCTTTCTTCGGGCTGCATCTTTCCATTATCTTCGCTAGTCGTTACTTCTCTTTCTCGCGTCGCTGGGCTCCCATGCACCCATTGTACGTCCGCTACTGTCCCGTCTCCTGTCCGGGTATCCAAACCCATGGTTCTTGTCTTCTGAGGCGCCTCCTTCTGATTTCTCCTCTCGATTTCCCTTCTCTTCAAATATCTTATTACCCTTCTTCGCCACCTATCGGCGATCTGTGCCCGCCGATGTGCACGTGACTTCCGCAACTTGCATGCGGCTTCAACGTCCATCTCCCGCTCCCCACTCTCACAGTCTACACAGCATCGGTCCCCTCAATCCTTCCCCCAGTACGGGTGGTTTACGCTTCCATACTCGTTTTGTGGAATTCAATCAACCCTTCGTCCACCATCAGGGCTTTGATCCACAGCAGAATCTCCTTCAACAGCTTCCCCCTCAGATTTGAGTGAAAAACAGCCTCGGCCTTCGAGAAGGATTGGTAACACTCGGCGGCAAACTCCACAGCGTATCCTTCCAACGTGGTCCTCACCCAAAAATCCACTGCGCGGGTTAGTTCAGTATCTACCCGATGCAGTGCTACCAGGTCTTCGTGCGCCCACCTGCGGTTTATCTTCCGCAAGCCTTCTTGGGGCACCATCGCGCGTAACCTCCGCAACCAGTTGTAAAGGTCCGTAGGGAACCTTCCCCAGAAAATTTCATACGTATCACTAGCTGAGTCAGAGAAAAGAACAAGCTCCCTGATCGCCGCCTCCCTTTTCTTGATCAGCTCCGCTTACTGAGTAATGAAATGGTCAAGATGATCATCCCACCATCGCCGTATTGCTCCTTCAAAAATCCTCGAGACCATGATCTAGATCCCCTCAGAACATGCAGGTCCCGGCAACGGAACCATTTGTTGGCGAAAAGTCAGGTCTCGCGGGCAAGACCCAGGTTCAAGAGTTGTGGCCAACAAGGGGTCCGGTGTAGTCTAGGTACACGCCGACATTTTCACCCTGCTCTTGGAGAGCAGTGCGTCTCACCCGAGGCGTGCCGCGACCACATGCATAAGGGGATGAGATCACTGGTAAGGAATAAACCCGCAACCAAAGAAAGAAAGTGCATCCATTACATATACCAAATTACACATGCAATATCACTAACTAAGTATTCAGACAGTCGCAACTTAAAATTTTTAAATCAGTGTAAACACATTACAACACATGAACAACGTATTGAGACAGCAATCCTCCCTTATATTATTCCTCTGGCCGAATACATGATTACATAGCTTTCTTCTCTGATAACTCACAAGTCGGATACAGATGGGTTTGAGAACAGAAAGGAAGAACATAGAAAGTAAGAACCCATAGGAAGAACAGGTATGATTCTTCCACAGCTGCTCTGCGCATCCTTCCTCAGGTCTTGATCCTCGCGACTTCTCTCGCATCCATTCAACCCTCAACAACAACAACCTTCTTTAGCCGGGTGATCGCCTTTTATTCACCCGCTCCTCGCGACTGGCAGCTTCTCTGTGTCTTCACTTTGGCTTTTCCCAGCTTCTCTTCTGATGTCTGCGTGTTCCACTTTCTGTTTTCTGCTGTATTTCTTTCATCTGCACTTATCTCTGTTCGATCTCCAGTTATCAAATGCTTCCGTGCCACCTTGGTAGCTCCGCAACTCCTGGTCGTTGCGGCGCGGTCGCAGTTGCTATGTGTATTTATTCCGCAACTCAAAAAAGAGTCAAAGTTCAAAATGTCTTGGCCAAAAGTTCAAAACTTAAACAAAAACAAGGGCCCCAACAGTCTCTCTGGTTTTATGTGTTTTTGTGCTTGTGTTTTCCGCATATTTTATGTGTTGCATTGCTCTGTAATATTTTTTTTTCTAACATAAACATCTTCTTAGCTTTTGGTGCACATTTCCAAGAAGCGATGCATCCAAGATGAATCTTTGTTCTTGCAGGAATCTTGATTCTGAAGAATCCGTGTGAAGAAATATCAAAACAATGATATTCCATATGGTTAACTTGATCATAGTTTTGGAATTTTACAATGTGTTGTTGTTGTTGTGGAAGAGGAGTAGAATCTAGAATAGCTGTAGGTAAGCTATCATGAAGAAATCCGACACTCATAAACTTGATGGGCTTGGAGTAGTCCGGAATATGAAAGGAAAACTCCTTGTCATATCCAAGACCAGTTCAAGATTCAAGATGCAAAAACTTGATATTTTCTTGTGCACTTTGAAAAGATGTTTGAATATCTGTGAGAGTGTCTTTACTGAATTTAATTATGTCTTCAACATTAGATTGTATCAGAGTTTTGAGAAACTATAATACCCCACCAATTAGAGGCATAACAAGTGCACTTATTACAATCAATGTGTAGTAATTCTTGATGGAGGAAATGACTAAAATTTCCTCGACAAAATATTGCTTTTAATTTTCAACTTCTACCTTCTTGAATGGAAAATAAACTCATATAAAAAACTTTAACACCAGCTTGGTTTTTTTTACCATACTATGTCAATATTCCAATCTTAGCATGTAGACTGCTATTCATAAGTACATCATACATATAATTCTCCCCTTCCTTCTTTTTTCTTTCAGTCTTCAAAAGTCAACATATATTAACCATTCAACACATTCAATTTTGACACTTATAATCACAACACCACTATACCAATGCATGGGTACCTTTGGTTTGATTGACAAATTTAAGGTTGGACCAATGGTCATACAATCCACACAAACACATAACAGACTTGGAGGCACCAAACTTCGGATTGCATCATATAGGCCATACTATGCAACCAGTCAAACACCTTCACATAGTTCAGAGAATATCACCTACACATCACTGCATCACTTGGATCTATGTATTGTTGTTTAGGACAGAGTCAAGGAGAAGTTTTTGTAGGCATGGTCCATGTTAACTTTTATCGCAACTATGGTAGGATGTTTAAGAAACCTCGTCGTCCTTATGAGAAGGAACAACTTGATGCTAAGCTGAAGTTGGTTGGAGAGTATGGACTTCACAACAAGAGAGAGCTTTGGAGGGTTTATTATACACTGAATCACATTTGAAATGCTGCAAGAATGGTTATTAATATTGATTAGAAGAATACATGAAGGAATTTTGAGGATGAGGCCTTGTTGCGTCAGATGAATAGGCATGGAATTTTTGATGAGACTCAGAGAAAGCTCGATTATGTCTTGGCCTTGACAGTTGAGAATTTTCTTAAGCAACGAATTCAAACCTTGGTGAGCAGAGGGAGGAGGGAGGCAATGGGCTGTGGGGAAGTGAGCGGTGAGGGGGAGGGTGGGGGGAGAGTGGAGGTGAGCGGGTTGGGGTGGAGGGAGAAGTGTGGCGTAGGCATGAGGGGGAGGCAGAGAAGGGAGGGGGAGGTGAGAGTGAGGTGGGTGATGGAAGCGTGGGAGGGAGGTGGCGACGGTGTGGAGGAATAGTAACAATAAAAGGGACCAGTGTACCATGGGAGAGAAACCATACACAATGCCAGGTAGGGGAAAAACCCACGAATTGGTTTGGAGACTGCCTCTAAATTTGGCGGAGATATTTGCCTCTAATTTGGTACGCTTTGCGAGAAGAAGAAGAATTAGGGAGAAAATGCAGGTTATTGCAGGAAGAAAAATTTTCTTACCTTTGGAGGGGTGCAATCAAGTCTAGGGATGGAGAACCTTTTGTAGTGGATCATCAGCCAAGCTACTAAATTTGGTGGTGGCAGAGGAACCTTCAACTAAAATTTTGGGTGGTGCAATTTGTTTGAAATCTTCATTGTGGGGATCGTGAAAGATATGCATGGAAAAGAGAATGAATTTGGGCTTAACTATCAAGTGTGGTGGTTCTTCTAAATTTCAAGCCAAAGCTTATGATGGAAATTTGGCGTCTCAGTCGACAACATCTGGAAAATCTAAATCTTCTAGTACAGAATTGCCACATGTTGGTGTAGCATGGTTCACCACGTTTGATTCACCATGGTGGACAGAGGCTACAGGAATGATGTGGAGAGATATTTTTGTATGTCGAGGAGGGGTAACGCAGGTGTGGAGTGCCAAGAGGATTCTGAGGCTGCATGCAGGAGGAGTAGTGACTACGTGAGGGAGGAGTTCGACACTACGAGCAGGATCCGAGACTTGTATTAAAAAGGATCGCTATCGAACTGAGGGGAAAAGAGTGCGATCCGGAATAGGATACCACCGGGGTGCATTCAACTCAACCAAAAAAACACAATCTATTCATTCCTCCATAAAATATACTCGACCAGAAAGATACATAGTACGCTTTGTTAAAATTTCCTCAAGCATTAAATAGTTGATTGTACTGATAAGCTTAGAGAACACAACTAGAATTTAATTGATTTGAGCAAGGCCAACAATCGCCAGCTCTGATACCATGTTAAACAATGCATGGTAAACACACAAGGAAATAAATATAAGCATGAGATATATTATTATTCACAAAGATAAGCATATATATAATACATGTGGTGACCCTTGGTTTCTGTAGAAATTATATAAAAAATGCATGTATATATCCAGATTCTCCTGATCTAACAATATTTTATCTTCTTGCTAAATACAGAATCCTTCTACTGTTAATATTTTGCAAAAATTTAAAAACTCAACTACAAACACATGAAGAAATAAAAAAAAAATAGCACATAACACAGTTGTTTAACGGGAAAGCCTGAAGCTGAAAACCCCAACTATCATATATTATGTATCATGGAGATCATGTAACAATATCATAAAAAGCTTAGTACATCAAGCTCTCATTACAATCAATCGTCACACACTAATCAAAAGAAATCTGCAAATCCATGCACTAATTTCTTTCCACCTGATAGTGTGCCTCCACTGTGCAATCCCTGCTGAAGAAGACCCCTGAATGAATTCGCATCTACCCTGCTTGCACTTCACAATCCTCATTGGCAACTCCAATGTGTGTGTGGTGCAATCAATGCATCACTATAGTCACAACGGATAGTCCATCTTGCCCTTTCACCTATCTCTCCACTGGGTCTCTACTGGAACTGACATGCACTGTAGTTAACTGTTGTATTTGTTCAGTTGATTAATGAATTATTATTTGTGAATTAATTAACTAATTAATTCACTCCACTCTCACTAGTGTATTATTCAGTTAGACTAGATACAACTAGCTTAACTGAGTTTAACTCCATTAACTGAGTTAAACTGAATAAAAACTCCATGAACTACTCTTCCAACTCTGTCATAACTTTGCCACTTCAGTTCTAATTGATTCCTCCATGGATGAACCACAAGTAAACCCTAGGAATTGCGTAATTCCTTCAACCCACTGATTTTCCAAATTTGTACATTGAAATTAAGTGCTCCAAGAGAATAAGTTGATGTTTATTGTTAGATTATTATTAAGAGCTAATAATAATCGATACTTCTATTTTTAGATCGACGATCTATAAATAGACTTCGCCCAATATTCTAAAAACAAAATTTCATCTATTTTTCCAACTTGACCAAGCATCCACAAATATCATCCTGCAACTTTTGAAATATGATCACCATGTCTAAAAATAGACATAGTCTAAAAATAGACTTACACCTAAAAATAGCCTGTGGGCCCACTTAGTGAAGGTGACTGATTTTCACTAAGCTCATCATCTTGTTGAATATCAACACTCCCTCTTGACAAGATAGGGATTATCCTTCACCCTGATCCTGCCTCTATGGTATTTTAATTTGCTCCTGGTGAGCGCCTTCGTCAGAATATCTGCATCCTAATGTTCCGTAGGAATGTATTGAAGCAAGATGATCTTCCGCTACACACAATTTCTGATATGATGATACTGGATATCAATATGTTTAGATCTATCATGAAACACATGATTAATGGAGAGTTTAATGAAACTTTGATTATCACAATGTATCACTGTAGGATCTAAATGTGAACCGAAAAAACCGACCAAGATCTTCCTCATCTAGATAGCCTCACATGCAGCTTGATTTGCTGCCATGTATATTGCTTCCGTTCAACTGAGTGCCACATATATTTGTTTCCTGTTGTACCAAGAAACTGTTGTAGATCCGATACTAAAAATCCCTCCTGATGTGCTCTTTCTATCTGTTGGGCTGCCTGCCCAATCTGCATCTGTGAAGCTGTTAAACACCATGTTAAACACACACATGGTCTAGAGAAGAATAAACACGCACAACAAGAGACTCACCACACAATGAAGGATAAGCATGTAGCTCTCTTATTTTTCCATTATACATGATGTACATTTATAGTACAATGGTGTGACTCTTGGTTTCACATTCCAAGGTCACTTGGACTCCATTGTGACTTTTCACATTCCACACCTACCCATAGAGGATTAGGTGTTCCAACATCCCCCCTTAATCCGAACGGGTATGTGTGAGTCCAAGAATAGAGTTGTAATACAAATCTGCAAAGTATGCATGGAAGCACTTGGGCTGAATCAACTCTCTGAAATGTTGGAAAAAAGAGGTGGTTTAAGCATGACCACCAACACTGGAACACAATACTTGTTGCAGTTCCCGGAACTCTTCCAAAACTAGCAAGAAGTTGAAAGCTTCTGCTAGAGGAATTGTCCCTCATAAAAAAGGGATACCTTCAACCTAAAAGAAGGGAGGTCTACTACCTGTGATGGTTTTATCACTACCAACAACTCTTGAATGCTTGAAGCATTTCCTGGAACTCCACCAAAGCTAGCAAGAAGCTGAAGGCTTCTGCTAGAGGAAGTGTCCCTCATATATGAAAGGGAGACCTTCAACATAAAAGAAGGGAGGTCTAATACCTGTGATGGTTTTAGTTTATCCACCAACCAAAGATGATGGTTTAAGGTTGTCCACCAACTGAAGGCATGCTCATGGGCATCCATGTCTCTGGCTACATCTCTGAATCTGGAATGATGAATTGTGGCTCAGGCTCGCTTGAACTGCTGTGTCTTTGGCTACAACTCTGAACATGGAATGAGCGATTGTGGCTCAAGCTTGCTTGATTTGACGTCGAAGCTTGTACATGACCACCATTTTCCCCCTGTCAGGGACAAGGTGAGATGATGGAAAAAACTCAACTGCAAGTTTGCTCAATATCCGTGAACAAGTTCTGACATGTGTCTTAAACATATTCTTGGCTGCTGATGCCCATTTACAAGAAGCGATCCATCCAAGATGAATCTTGGTTCTTGCAGGAGGCTTTTGTTTGAAGCATCTGTGTGAGGAATGGGTGTGTCGACCACAGTGCTTGCATGGATGAAGATCAAAACAATGATCTTTCATATGGCCAACTCGATCACATTGTTGGCATTTTACAATCTGTTGTGGAAGTGGAGCATGATCTGGAACAACTGTAGGTGAACTGTCATACATGAATCCAGCACCTTGAAATATGATGGGCTTGGTGTAGTCTGGAATATGAAAGGACACATCCTTGTCATATCCAAGACTAGTTCTGTGCTTGTTGTGGAAAAGCTCTTCCCAAGGTTTGATGATGGGCTTAGGAAGTGCAGGTCGAGCTGCTGCATCTGCATGAAAATCTACTCTAGTACAAGGAAATGAATGGGAATCAACTTCAAATTTACTGACTTGCTACTGATGGGAGTCCTTCTCAATCTTCTAAACAAAAACAGGTTCAGAATGGTGACTCTTTTGTTGAAGTTCATCTTGCTGAAGCTGAGATTCCAACTGCAAAAACTCAATCTTTTCTTGTGCATCTTGCAAACAAATTTGAATGTTACATAGAGAATTCTTTCTCATTTTTATCATATCATCAACATTGGAATGAATGAGGTTATTCAACAACTCTAATGCCTCATTGATTTTAGCCATTTTTCAACAACTTGGGCTTAAAAATAAAGGGTGTTGGATTCAACAAAAAATGCACCCATTTACAATGTGATTCAACTTAATTTCAAGAAATACAAATGACTTAAGAGAACTTCCAACTATGGAAATCTCAAAGTACAAAATCTGCTCCTCAATGATGGAGGACAATCAACAATTTTTCCAACAACTCAAATACTGATTGAACTATGAATGAAGAATCAACACAATGTCAATATCTCTGCAAAAATATTTTGTAAAGATGTGTAGCAAAAACACTTGTGAAAGAGGCCTTTAAGGCAGCTGAATTTTCCTTCAAAGAGTTGTTTTGCACCAATAACAACTCATCTTCAAATGTCAATTTCTTTAGAAAATCACCCTTATGCCACAAATCACACAATGTAAAATTCACTTTTCTCTATGTATAGTCCATTTACTGATATGCCATTTCTTCAATTCTGCTATTCATTTTCTCTCTTCCTCTCTTTGCTGTTTACTTCCTTTATTCCTCTCTCTCTGCTGTTCTTTCTCTTTTCTTTATTTTTTTAATTTAATTTAATTAAATTAAAAAAAATGAACTTTAAAATTTATTTATTTATTTTTCAACAGGGAGGGGAGGGAATTTGTTTGATAAGGGAAATTTATTTTAAAAATGGAAGGGGATTGATTTAGGAGCGATTTTTTTTTTTTAAATTTTAACAATTAAAAAAAAAAGAGTTTTAGAGAGGGGAGGGAATGACTGCTGTGAGCTGGGAGCTGGGAAGGCTGAGTAGCCAAGAGAAGGGGAAACAGTGTGAGTGTGGGGAGGGAGACACTTTTTGGAAGGGCGTGCACAGGTGGAGGGCGAGTGTGAGGGGAAGGGGAAGCTGTCGCAAGGGGAGAGCGATGGCTGTGTGAGGAAGGGAGGGCAAATGGGATGGGGGATGAGCGATTGGGAGGGGAGGGACAGAGGGCCACGGGAGTGAGAGGGGCGGGTGAGGGTAGCAATGTGCAGTGAGGGTAGCAGGGTTAGGGAGTGCGGTTACCGTGGAGCGATAAGGGGGCAAGGGCATAGGGGAATGGGTAGTGGGTAGGTCGCGTTGATAGGGGGAGATGAGGGGAATGAGCCGGCGGTGAGGGGGGAAGGATTAGAGCATAGGGGGAGCAGGCTGTAGAGTAGGCGGTGTGGGTCATAGGCCGGGTAGGTCGTAAGGGGGAGCCATAAGGGGGAACGACAGAGGATTGAAGAGGGAGAGGTGACGTTTAGGGGGACGAGAGTCGTGTGAGGGGGTGGGTTTGGTGTTGCAGATGCCATGGGGGAGTGTTGGAGATGCGCAGGCTAAGTTTTGGGATGAAGGCCGCATAGGGAAGTGAGGTGAGATTGCAGGGGTGTGGAGAGGACAAGAGAAGGGGGGGGCCGAAAGGCCTGGGAACTGGGTAAAAAAAATTATTTTTATGTTTTTTATTTTATTTATTTATTTATTTATTTATTTTTGAATGAAACAACATAGTAGAATAGCAGAGGACAGCAGGAAATTTATGGCAGAATGCTTTTCAAGAAATATACAGTAGAAGAATTTTCAGAGATTATAGAAATTGCCAATAAAACCCCGAAATTTTTCCAGTAGCCCAGCAGCAGAGAAATGGACTTTAAAAATGCAGAATTTTCCAGAAGATTTCAACAGTAAAAACCTAGAGATTTGCACAAATTTTTCAATGAAAAACTCAGAAAATTTTCTTTTAGAAACCCTCTTTAAACAGTATTTTCAGTAGCTCTCCAAAATGCAAAATTTAAAAGTCAAAAATTGTAGAATAATGTGTAGTGAGAAAACCTGCAGAATGTGATATGCACAATGATTCTTTTCTCCAAACCAATTTCTGAATGCTGCTTCTTTTGAATGCAACAAAATGACTACTGCAAAAACTCTCTAAATGCTGCA
Source organism: Pinus albicaulis (assembly GCA_034641835.2). Classification (NCBI taxonomy): domain Eukaryota; kingdom Viridiplantae; phylum Streptophyta; class Pinopsida; order Pinales; family Pinaceae; genus Pinus; species Pinus albicaulis. Next base: position 978,970,204 of record CM076581.1, on the reverse strand, counting down.
AAAAAGCCAAATTTTTTTGCAGATATGCACAGGCCATAAACACAAATTGCTCACTCAAGGTTGAGCTGGTTATGAACTTCTCAGCTCTGATACCATGTTAAACACCATGTTAAACACACACATGGTGTAGAGAAGAATAAACACACACAACAAGGGACTCACCACGCAATGAAGGATAAGCATGTAGCTCTCTTATTTTTCCATTATACATGATGTACATTTATAGTACAATGGTGTGACTCTTGGTTTCACATTCCAAGGTCACTTGGACTCCATTGTGACTTTTCGCGTTCCACACCTACCCATAAAGGATTAGGTGTTCCAACAGAAGCCATGCAACTTCACCTTATTCATCTATCTATACCATAATCCATACTCAGATGTGCCCCTGAGATACTTCAGGACATGCTTTCCTGCCTTCCAAAAGATCTTGGTAGGCTTAACCATCGCTTGTGAAAGCTGGTTCACCGTATAGCATATGTCCGATCTTGTATTAAATAAATACATGAGTGAACCCACCAACTGTCAATAAACAGTGGCATCCACTACCTCTGCCAATGTAGCATCCTCTTTTCTCCAATTTCCTCGAAGAGGAGTATCAATAGGCTTGCAGCCTTGCATGTGAAACTTCTCAAGTATCTCCCGAGCATACTTTCCTTGAGACACAAACAGCTCACCTTCCCGCTGCCATATTTCCAATCCAAGGAAATAATGAAGGAGGCCCAAATCCTTCATCTCAAACTCCTTTGCAAGATCTGCCTTGCATGAGTGTATCAACTTCTCATCACCTGTTAGTATTAAATCATCAACATAAAGAAAAATGATTAAAAGCTTACCCTCCACCACAATTTGGTACAGGTTTGCATCCGCCTCACTCCTGGTGAAGCCAAGTCCAGTGAAATACTTGTTGATCCATTTGAACCAAGCATGAGGTGCTTGCTTCAGCCCATACAATGCTCTTTTGATTCTGCACACATGCGAATTACTACTGAAGATATCAAATCCTTCAGGCTGCTCAATGTACACCTCTTCCTCAATGATCTCATTAAGGAACATAGTCTTCACATCCATCTGATGAATGTGCCAACCCATCTGTGCTGAGAGAGAAAGGATGGTCCTTATGGAAGAATATCGTACGACAGGTGCAAAGGTTTCTTCATAATCAATCCCCTCAATCTGTGAGAAGACAAGGGCAACAAATCTTGCCTTATACTTCTCGACGCTCCCATCAGCAGCTTTCTTTACCTTGTAGATCCATCTTTATCCTACAACTAATTTTCCTACCAGCCTTGGAACAATCTCCAAAGCATTGTTTCTCACAATGGAGTCATGCTCCTCCACCATGGCATCTACCAATGTGGGATCCTGCACTACTTCTTCAAAAGAAGATGGCTTTGTCACGATACACTTGCTCATAAGAGCCATGTATCTAGTAAATCAGTCAGGTGACTGTCTCTATCTGTGCTGTGATGTAGGGACTCCTACATTTTGTGCCGCATCAAGCTTCAGTCTCTCAACTTCTGTGGTACGCTTTCTACCTTGTATGATGTTTGTTTCTACATGAGTAGACCCCTCCACTCCATGAATCTCCTCCTGTGGCTGATCCACATCTAGAGGCTCATATTTTGGAACAAGTATCTCCTCCTCTGCATGCAAGTGTAGCTCCCTCTCAAGCGACAAATTCACGGCTTTCACCTAATTGAATTTTATATCCCGTCGCACCACGGTCATTTGACTGTCTGGAAAATACACATGATAATTATGGGGTGTTTCTGTGTACTCCACAAATATCCCAACTTCTGCAGTCAGCTCCAGCTTCTTCTTGGAGTCCTTTGTCACATGAATGTAAAGAGAGGAACCAAAAATATTCAATTGAGAAATATCAGGCTTCTTACTAGTAAAATCTTCTTCAGGTGTACTCATGCCAAGTACTCTATGAGGAAAATGGTTTTTCACATAAACCATAGTGTTGCATGCTTTTGCCCACAAGTGAATCAGTAGGCCCTGGTCATGCAACATATCTCGTGCAACACCCACGATCATTCTATTCTTCCTCTCCATGAGCCCATTCTGTTGTGGGTTATGAGGTGCTATAAGTTCTCTTCGAATTCCTTCTTTTATACAGAAGTATTTGAATTAGCCCGAGATGTATTCACCACCATTATTTCTCTGTAGAGATTTCACTTGCTTCCCTGACTCCTTCTCCACCAATGCTTTAAACTCACAGAACTTTGAGAATGTTTCACTCTTCTTTTACATGAAGAAGATCCAACATCTATGAGAATAGTCATCAACAAATATAACATAATACCTGTGTTTTTTTGTTGAAGCAATAGAGAAAGGTCCAAACACGTCTGTGTGAATTATCTCCAGGATCACCGAAGCATGGTTCTCCTCCTCATGAAAGGTGGTCTTCACAAACTTACTCATAGTACATCCCTCGCATTGATACGACTACGCAAGAGTACCCTTGGGAATTCCAGTATAAATCTGCTGCAAAATCTTCAAAGTGCCGTGGTGAAGATGGCCCAATCTCCTGTGCCATAATTCACCCTCATCCTGGCTCACCACTTCTTCTACTTTGCCCATCATTGCAGCGCAACCATCTACCTCTAGATTGTATAGATTCTTAACTTGAATCCCTGTCCTCTTGGTTTGACCCATTGTTTTATGTAGCAGGAAATATTTTCCATCGCTAAAAACAACGTCATAATCTTTGTCTTCCAACATTGCGACTGAGATCAAGTTCTTTTTCAGACCTAGAATATGCATAAAATGTTTCAACATAAATGGATTACCTGACTCCCTCTCAAAGGTAATGGTCCCAATGCTGGTCACATTGTATCAACCATCATCTCTCATCTCTATATACATTTGGAGATCCTTCTCCTCCAAGAGACTAAACAACTCCTTGTCTCCTATCATATGGAAAGACGCACCACTATCAAGATACCACACTGATCCCATTGAGCTTGAAACCAAGCATGCAATAAAAGAGAAATCAAGTTCAAATTGCAAGGTTATGCGATGTATCTCTAGCAGCCTTCTTGTTGTTATTCTTCTGTGGGCAGTTAGTGGCGAAATTCCCATGTTCGTGACAATGAAAACACTTCACTTTGGACAAATCCTGGTTCTTTCCTTTAGCCTCAGATTTTGAAGGAAATTTATTCCCCTTCCCTTTCCTTTTTTTGGCAGCCAAAGCGCAATTCTCTTCATCTTCATTCTTCGATGAAGAGACATCCCTGGTACTTCGCCTTATCTCCTCCTGCGCGAGATTTGATCAAAGTCGCTCCCATCCCGGCAGTTTCTCCCGTCCATTGACAGAGTATTCGTAGCTATGCCAACTCTTCATAAGCCCAAGGAGAGCCAAGCTCATGAATTCCTAATCATCAACAGTAATCCCTACACTTCCCAGTTCATCCCTACAGTGGACAAACTTCGTGAGATATTTTGGAATATTATCGCCCTTCTCCATTTTTATTTTTCTGAGCTTATCTTTTAGTGCCAACTTCCTTTGGTCGCTGCTGCTTTGGAAAAAATCTGTCAAAGCCTTCCACATTGCAAATTGAGTGGCTTTCCCTTGAAGGCTGGACACAATATGCTCCTTCGCACCTTCCAACATAATTCTTCTTGTCTTTTCTACCTTCTTTTGCCATGCGTCAAGTAATGTAGCATTGTTAGATCCCGTCTTAGGAACATTGCTATCAATGAGCTCCTTTAGTCCATTATCTTCCAACACTGCCTCCATCCTATCCTTCCAAGCTATGTAATTCAAGCTGCCATCAAGGGCATACTCCAATCGCAACCCATTGAAAGACATTTCAATGTATACTCAATGGTCACACCAAGAATTTTCTGCAGCAAATTCGAATTGTCCACCAGCACAAACTCAACAATTCTTCACAATTGTAATCTTCAAGAATTAACACTACTATGATACCATGTATAAATTATATAAAAGATGCATGTATATATCCAGATTCTCTTGATCTAAGAATATTTTATATTCTTGCTAAATACATAATCCTTCCACTGTTAATATTTTGCAGAAATTTAAAAACTCAATTGCAAACACATGAAGCAATAAAAAAAAAATCGCACATAACACAGTTGTTTAATGGGAAAGCCTGAAGCTAAAAACCCCAAATATCATATATTATGTATCATGGAGATCATGTAACATTCTCATACAAAGCGTAGTACATCAAGCTCTCAGTAAAATCAATCATCACACACTAATAAGAAGAAATCTGCAAATCCATGCACTGATTTCTTGCCACCTGATAGCCTGCCTCCACTGCGCAATCCCTGCTAAAGAATACCCCTAAATGAATTTGAATATACCTTGCTTGCACTGCGCAATCTTGATTGGAAACTCCAATGTGTGTGTGGTGAAATCAATGCATCACTATAGTTACAATGGATAGTCCATCTTGCCCTTTCACCTATCTCTCCACTGGGTCTCCACTGGAACTGACATGCATTGTAGTTAACTGTTGTATTTTTTCAGTTGATTAATGAGTTATTATTTGTGAATTAATTAACTAATTAATTCACTCCACTCTCACTAGTGTATCATTCGAGTTAGACTAGATACAACTAGCTCAACGGCAAGAGTTTAACTCCGTCGCCCCGGGTTAAGCAAAATAGCAACTCCATGAACTACTCTTCCATCTCTGTCATCGGTGCCACTTGATTTCTAACTAGAACCTCCATGCATGAACCACCAGTAAACCCTAGGAATTGCATAATTCCTTCAGCCCACTGATTTTCCAAATCTGTACACTGAAATTAAGTGCTCCAAGAGAATAAGTTGATGTTTATTGTCAGATTATTATTAAGAGCTAATAATAATCGACACTTATATTTTTAGACCGACGATCTATAAATAAACTTCGCCCAATATTCTAAAAATAGAATTCCATCTATTTTTCCAACTTGACCAACCATCCACAAATAGCATCCTGCAACTTCTGAAATATGATCACCAAGTCTAAAAATAGATATAGTCTAAAAATAGACTTACACCTAAAAATCGCCTACGGGCCCACTTAGTGAAGGTGACTGATTTTCGCGAAGCTCATCATCTTGTTGAATCTCAACAATTTTACATTCCAAGTTATCTCTTGGAATCCTTTTTTCCATTCGCCTTCCACACCTAACCATTGAGGATTAGGTGTCAAACATAATTAGTTTTGCAGTTGAAGGGGATGCTTGACAAAGGATACATTAGGTAAAGTGTATCACCATGGGGCACACCAGTTTTGTTTGTGAAGAAGAAGGATGGAATTATTAGATTATGCATTGATTACAAAATGTTGAACAAAGTGACCCTCAAGAACATGTAACAAGTACCCATTATCGAGGATTGATGATTTGTTTGATCAACTGAAGGGAGAAGAAGTGTTCTCTAAGATCAACTTGAGATCACGATACCATCAGGTACACATGAAAAAAGAGGAAATCTACAAGACCAGTTTCAGGATCATGTATGGTCATTACGAGTTTGTTGTAGTTCCATTCAGTTTGACCAATTCTATGATGACATTTATGTGTTTGATGAAAAATGTGTTGTATTCTTATTTGGAAAAGTTTTTTTTGTGTTCATCGACTACATATTAATATATTCTAAATATGAGGAAGATCATGTTAAACATTTGGAAGCATTGTTGATATTGTTGAGATAACATCATTTGTATGCTAAGCTCAACAAATGAAATTTATTCTTTGGGACATTACTTGGGACATGTTTTCTCCAAGGAGGGCATTTTAGTAGATACAGAAAAGATAAGGGCCTTCATGGAGTAGGCAGCTCCTAAAAATGTAGATGAGGTGCGATCCTTAAAGGGATTGGAAGGTTATTACCAAAGGTTCATCATGAACTTCTCACATATTGCTTATGCTATTACATCATTGCAGAGGAAATGTAAGAATTTCAAATGGACATAGGAGTGTGAGGCTAGTTTTGAGGAGCTTAAGTAGTTGTTGACTAGTGATCTAGTGTTAAATATCGCATATCCAGACATGGAGTTCATGGTATGCACATATGATTGCAAGAGAGGGCTTAGTGGATTACTTATGCAGGATGGAAAGGTGGTATGATATGAGTCACGAAAACTAAATGAGCATGAGTAAAAAAACCCAATACCTGATCTTGAGCTAGAAAAAATCGTACATGCACTAAAGATGTGGAGGAAATATCTTCTAAGTAGGAGGTTTGTGCTGATGAGTGATCACATTGGGTTGAGGTACTTGTTTGAAAAACCAAATATGAACGTCAGGAAGGCTATATATTTTTCCATGATCAGTGAGTTTGACTTCAAGATTAGGTATATCAAAGGGAAGGAGAATAGGGTTACAGATGTTCTTAGCAGAATGGTACAGGTAAATCACATAGAATCTATGAGATCCTATGGGATAGATTTATAGGATAGAATCCTGCAAGAAGGGTGATATGACGATAGGTATATGGTGATTGTGCATAGGTTGCAACATAGTATAGGTAGTGGTACAGGTACAGGTGTGGGTGTGTAATATTTGGACTACTGTCTCATGGCATATGGATTGGTCAGATTTAGAGTTGGACTTCAACATAGCTTCATCCGTAGACAGATGTACAGACAGAGAGGTTCAATAGGATATTTGATGAAATGTTGAGGATGTATGTGATGCATTAGCAAGGAAAGTGGGATGAGTATCTTCCACTGGTAGGGTTTTCTTACAACAATGGATATCAAGAATCCTTGAATATGAGTATGTTTGAGGAAATATATGGGCAGGGTTGTAATACTCCCATAAGTTGGAGTGATCTAGTTAATAGGGTATTGATTGGACCAGATATGTTCAAAGAAATGGAATAGGAAATGTAGGTGATCAAGAGGAACTTGAAATCAAGGAAGGATAGGCAGAAGAGTTATGTAGACTGAAATAGGTTTTTTAAGGAGTTTCAGGTTGGGGAAGAGGCATACTTGTGAGTCAAGCCCAAGAGGATCTCTTTGCAAATTAGATCATGTATCATGCTGGCACCACGGTTTTGTGGACCCTTCAGGATCACGTAGAGGATTGGACAAGTGGCTTATGAACTTGCACTTCCTTCCATAGTGAAAGTCCATGATGTTTTTCATATATCATTTCTTAACAAGTAAGTTAAAGATGTTGATCATTTGATTGACTAGTTTGTATTGGAGGTTTAACAAGATGGAGAGTTCTAGCTAGAGCCTCAATGTATACTACAGAAAAATTTTCTGATGCTTCGGAACTGAGAAATAGAGAAATTTAAAGTGCAATGGGATCACTTTGGGCTCGATGAAGCTACATGGGAGATGGTGGATCATATGTGGGCTATGTATCCTTCCTTGTTTTCTAGTTGAGGTAAAACAGTTTTGGTGTGATGTTGCTATATGTTTTGATGTGATGTTCAGGTATATGTAAATATGTATATGGATGTAGATACCGCCATGAGCTATGTTATAAAGCTCCAATAAGTGGTATGGGTGTCATGTTATTATGATTTCAAGTTGGTTTTATTTTCCACAGGGTGATCATTGTAAATACAACATCGAGCTATGTTATAAATCTCCATGGTAAGTATGTTTTATTTTCAGCGGTGTTGCTAAGGTATATGCGTGGCTTAACACCGAGGAAGGTGTCCCCTTAGGCAGAGATTTCTATAACAACTCTGCTGAAAATTCCATGTAATAAAAGTTAAAAATAAGAGCCACAGTTGATGGGACACTTATTCCAAGCTGAATGTTGGGAAAAACATCCTAGTGGGTGTTCATTTTGGTTCATATGGATAAGGAAATTGGAAGAGGATTTGGAGATGAAAATGGAAATTTTGGCACATCTATGTATGAAAATAATTGAAATTAGGAGAAAAGGGAGATGAAAAGGTCATAAGTTTCATGTGAGGAGTAAAATGAATGAAAATAATGGAAAATGAAGAAAATAGAGACTTCATCAATAAAAAGTCTTATGAGGACCAGTTGGTACATTTTTTCAGTTCATTTTTGGAGCTCTCTCATTATTCTCTCTCTCTCTTTCTCTCACTCTTGGACACTAAGACTTGGTTGGATCACACTGGCATTAGATCAAGAAAGGAAAAGAAAGAAAGAGGAAGGAAGGAGAAAGTGAGGAAGTGCATGATCAAGCATATACAACATTGTTCTTTGTAGGTATTGATTTTCATGTGTGATTTCCTTGATAGATATCACATGCATGGTATTTCATGAGGTTATTTTCTATCTTGACATCGATGTTTCCAGGTGTGACATTTTTTTCAACCTAGCCTTGCCATTTCTGGATAGCCATGGTGTGGTGGAGTTCTCATAGTTTGGTTGAGCTGGATTTCCAAATGGATATGATGTTGAGAGAGGTGGATATCCAAAATTATATAACACATGGCCTAGTAACCCTTGAACCAAACAGTGGGTTACAGTAAATTTGGATAATGTGTTGCCTTGGTTTAGGGCCTAGTGATTTGGTGTGGATTGTGGTAAAGCCTAGGATGTGGGTGCTCTCCATCAGGCCTACGAACCCTGGGTTGGGATATACGGTAAATATTGAAGAGTGGGTATCAATTTAGGGCTTAATGATCTGGTGTCGATTGCAGTAAATACTCCAGACTAGGAGACAAGAAAATTCTTTACAGTGTAGGTGGAGAAACACAGTGGAATCCATGATTGTTTTTTCCTAGTGATTAGGTGGAGATCATGGTAAAGCCTGTTTTGACATGTTTATTATGTTGGCCTAGTGATCTAGTGTAGATTAGGGTAAAATTTGACTTCTATTGATGAGGATGAGGTGGTTTACCCTTGTGTTCCCTAGTTGGTTTTTTCAGTTTGAGTCCCACATTCATGCTTGGAATATGGCTATCCAGAAATATTTGGCTATGGTTGTGTGGAATGTGGTAGTCCCATCTTTGGTTGGTTTTTACATTCATTAATGATAAGATTATTTCCTTGGTATTTGATGCCTAAATGTACTAGTTTATATGTGCATTCTATTATCCTCCACAATGTCCCAAGGCTAAAAGGATATCAAAGGTGGTAACCTCAAACCAAGCTTTTATCTTGGTAGCTAACCCTACCAAACCGGAGAGAAATCTCTCTATGAAAACAATAACCAATTGTTTGAATGATACATGAATGGATTTCAGGCTAGATAGTTCAGCTCATGTTGGGTTTTAATATTTAGGATTTTTATGCTGGATCAAGAGTGAAAATCAGGGAACTAGGTAAAAAACTCAAAGTTTGAGTCCCACATTCATGAAGAAATATTTGGCTATAATTGCGTGGAACGTGGTAGTCCCATATTTGGTCGATTTTTACATTCATTAATGATAAGCTCATTCCCTTGGTATTTGATGCGTAAATGTACTAGCTTTTATGTGGATTCTATTATCCTCCACAATGTCCCAAGTTTAAAAGGATATTGAAGGTGGTAACCTCAAATCAAGCTTTTAGTTTGGTAGCTAGCCCTACCAAACTGGAGAGAGCTCTCTCTATGAAAACAATAGCCAAGTGTTTGAATGATACATGAATGGATTTCAGGCTAGATAGTTCAGCTCACGTTGGGTTTGAATATTTAGGGTTTTTATGCTGGATCAAGAGTGAAAATTAGGGAACTAGGTCAAAAACTCAAAGTTTACAGTTGCAAGAGATATAACAGAGCAAGGTAGGTGTTAGAAACCTGTAATTTACAGTATCACAAGGTGAATGTGTATTTATTACTTGAAAATTTTCATATTGTACATATATTTCAATATTCAAAAGAATTTCCAAAGTAGATAAAAAGAAAAAAAAAGAAGAAGAAAAGAGGGTGTTAAAACAAGAAAAAGAAAGCCCCCCAAAAAATGAATATTCCTGAAAGTGCTGCAAATAAAAATGGCACTACTTTTTAGAAAAGTTTGTTCAATCATAAAGCTTAAGCATGATTGTAAAATTTTGAATTTTCTGCTGATAGGTTAGAAAATGAAGATTTTCAAAACCATTTAATATTGGCTTATCAGTAAATAGGTAGAAAATGACATTGGTTCAAAAACTTAATCTAAACAAATAGGAGAAATAAGGGATAGGTGGTAGGTTATAAATTCAGAATAAAAATGATTTCAAGGTCTGCAAGTCTAAATTATCCCTAAAAAGGATAAAAAAAGGTTATATTCGTAATTTAGGTAGGTAGACTTGTTGGAAAAGAGAAAGGGAGAAAAATATAAAGTTTATTCTATAAATAAACAGCCTAAAGAATTGCTAGTTGTTTTCCTATGATAACAAAAGAGAAATAAAAATGAAAGGAAGATTTATACTCTAAAGGTCCATAAAAGGGGTGATTATATAAAGGTTAGGGACCTTATGATATGTTTTTAATCCTAAATCCCGACAACATTCACTTCTTCTTATCCCCCTCCCCATTCATATTTTTCTTATCCTAAAGTTTCGCACTACCCCTTGAATTTCATATCCCGACCCCACCATCCCATCGCATGTCTCGTCACACCTCACATCACTCGTCCACACTGTCGCTAACCACCTTGCATCTACCAATCATCCCCGCTCACCGCCACACATCCGACGACCCACATTATGTCCCCCCCCCCCGGCACCCGCTCACCCTCTGAACCTTAACAACGAGGGGGCAGGGGGAGGGGGGGGCTGGGTTCCGAAATCGACAGTACCTGATACCGCCTAAATTGCTATGTGTTGTGCCTCAAGCTATTCGCAACCCCCCCCCCCCCCCCTAGACCGCCACCACCCCCCTTCGAAAGCAGTTTTCGCTACCAATAAAACCATTGCACCTGCTGACCGTTGAACTAACCATTGCCTGCTCCCTCTGTGCCACGTCCCCGCTTACCTATCCCTCCCGTCCAATCACATTCACTCCCGCCAAGAAGCTGTTGCACTGTAAATGATCAGGTCATTGTCCAACAGACCCACACCACTCCAACGTCTCACCAATCAAAAATTAAAAGCCAAACTCATGACCGATAGAGAGTTTATTGTGCTTATTTTGATTAAAGATTGCAGGTATTGAATTTATAGAGAATTACAGAAAAATCAGAGGCTAAACAAATGTTGTAGAAGAACCTGTGACTCATCAAAAGAATCAATAACTCTTGGCAAACCAAATTACAATCTGCCCTTCAAACTGTTATGTTCTGATCATGGTCCCTTTTATTTTCTCCCTTCCCCAATACCAATCGATATCACTTTCCGTTGTCTGATCCCTTTTCTTACATCTCATTCTCCATTTTAGATTTAAAATAAGATACAGAAGATAAATCATGCCTCCTAAGAAGGACCAAGAGCCCTTCAAACCCATGGTTTACCCTCAAATGGATTTAGGTCATACAACCCTGGTAGACAGAGATTACAATATTCAAGAGACAGAGTCATACTTTGACTTGTTCGATGTCTACTGCTGGCTCGAGGAAAAATTTCTCGATGAAGCTGATGAAATTAGCCTATGGGAGACCCAACTACCGCTATACATCTTTCACAAAACCCATGGTTGCCCCGAATTCATCAGAAAATGTCATGCCTTCTATGACATTAATCATAGGACCATAGTCACCCCAACAGGAGAAATCCTGTTCACCATTAATGCACAATCCATTCAGAAAATGATTCACACTCCCATTCTTGAACAAACATTCCCCTTCTCTTATGATTCCCTTACGGAACTTTATCATAGAATTGATTTTTCCAGCAGAGCCAAAACTCTGCAACTTTTCATGGCAACTAATGCACCAATGCATATAAAAAATCCACCCTACGCTTAATCTATTTTTCCCGAAAGGACAAAGAATATTATCACTGTTCTATATTATTTATTAGGTTATCACTATGATCAGTGGGTTGATGAATCTGTGATCGGTTTTTCATCCATTCTCTCCTCAGAATATAAACCCACAATCATGTTTAATTATTCCTAGTTTCTTGCAGATGTCATTCATTAGAAGTTTTTAAAGTTCAACACAGAGGAGGTTCTCAAATACACGTCTATGTTGGTGTATATGTTTGTTTATTTCTAGTACATCATTTCCAGTCCAGCAAGTTTCAATTTTAGATGACCAAGGTTAATGAAGATGTTGAGCCTCAATCTATCATCTTCTGGACCACCCTCCTATTTAAGGAACATAGGAACTATACATATAAGGCTTTTGTGGATTTGTTTGTGCATATAGCTATCAGCACACTCAGCAGTGCAATAGAGCCTAGGATAAGTTAAGAGATCAAGAAAACCATGCAACTAACAGAGCAAGTGAAGACAACAGATTGGTACTTGTGCCAAAATTACACAGAGATTTGAGTCTATGGAAGTGAGCTAGCCCCTTAAAAATTTCAAAATTTCCTCTCCATGAGGGTCTTTACATTGGAATACATAAGGACAATAATAGATGCAAATGAGCTCCCCTTTGTTTATGTAAAGAAGAAGGCTCAGTTCAAGATCAAGACACAAATTGGGCCTTTCATCTGCAACAATAGAGCAGTAGGGGAGGATTCAGATAAGATACTGAAGGGGATGGGTTTCAGTCATAGTTTCACTTGGTATTATGACCCTACAGGGATTATCTCCAAGAAAAGGGTGGAAAACATATCCACGCCCTATGTTAATACTCACAAACCTACAATTGAGCAGTATGCAAACCAAACAGAATGGGTGACCAACACCCCTCAAGAAGATGAAGAATAAGTGATCTCCACTTCAGGAATCCACACCCCAACACCATAAGAAAGGAGGAGTGTAGAAGAAAAAGAAGACAAGCGGAAAGAACCAGAGAGAGAGATAGGGAGCAAGAGGTAAAGAGAGGATCAGTCACCTTCGGTGATTGATAGCTCTAGCAAAGGCTTCAAGCTAAAATATAGGAAAAGGGCCCAAATTCATATGGAGATCAATAAAGGAGTTGAATTAGAGCAGTAGAAAATGATTCACATTATGGATGCCCCTAAGTCATCATCAGTAGGTGGAGAGACAACAAGCTCACCTACATCATCAGCCATAGTGTCTGTTCAGCAACAAGATCTATAAGAATCTTCTTCTAGACCTGCCATAGAAGACTAAGATAAGTCTATCTCTGAGATATTCAAAGAGATAAAATTGAGAAATGAGGTGATGAAGACTAATACATACAATCAATTCTGGAAGCAAACCTTAAGTTCACAAAGAAGGCTATTGTATGCCTTTGACACTGAAAAGGAGAGGATGCAGATGGAATTTCTAGAAGCCTTGCTCCCACAACGTCAAGGAGAAGGAGATTATAAGAAATAATCATTTTATTTTAGCGCAAAGGACATCCATCCTATTGACCAAATGGAATTACACAAGAAGACCAGGGAGATGGTAGCCTCAACCTTGACAAATACTTCTATGAGCTTGTCAAAACTGCAGGTGTCCTTATCCAATACCCAATAATAGATCAAGATGAAAAGGATATCTGCCATGGCTAGAGACTCAAGGATCAAGTATTTAGAACATTTAATAGTGAAACTTGGGCATGACCTAACCAATGATCAAGCTGTGGAGGAGATTTTGAGGAAAAATAATATTGGCATAGAAGCCCTTAGGAAACAACTCAAGATGCCAGTGACAAAAGTACCCTTAGATAAGGAAATTGAGGAAGTTGAATCACAGAAGGAAAAGTTAATGAAGTTATTTATTGAACAATTTGCCAAAATAAAACAAATGGAGGCCGAGATGGAGAAGCTATTGAAGGAAAAAGAAGAAGCAACTCAAGGGGCACTCATCCTATTAGAAGGTATCCCTATCTCATCAATTCCATCATATGTTCCAGCAATTGCTGGAACATCCAGTGGGACAGATCATATGTCCAAAGCTATGGAAAGCATGACTCTACAATCACAAGAGATCAAGAAATTGGAGACACAGATCGACATCCTAAGGGATAAAAAGGAAAGATCAGAAACTACCCATGAGATAGCCAAGAAGCCGACTGAGAGGTTGGAGAAGGAAGAAAAGGAATTTTCTACCAGCAACATTTTGGGCCAAATGAAGCTGATGATTTGGGGAAATATCATAAAGTCAGTGGATGGGATATGGCATTGCATCCACATTATTTTTGAACAAAAGGAACTAATTGACAAATGCAAAGTGGTTATCAAGAAATAATATCAAGAGTTGGGAAATATGCCAATAAAATCCCCCGAGATCATAAAATTCCTGAACTCAAAAACTAGTTTTGAGCTGGAAGAGATGGATATACAGGACATAGGATAAACCATACTAGAGGTAAAAAGGGTCCTCACTAAGAGAAATCTAGTGAGGCAACTAGAGGAGAAGTGTCATGAATTGGACATGGAAATCAAAAAATTCTTAAACAAGATTGAGCCCCTGAGGGCAAAGGGACTGCCCTCACTGTATGTAATCAACAACAAGTTGGTCCAAAAGGGAGATTAAATGAAAAATATCAGGGAAGCAGCTAAGGATACTACCAAATTTTCCAACATTAAAGGGAGCATCACCCGGAAGGTTATGTTGGATCTCCATAGAAATGATATCTTTATCCAACATGAGTTGAAGCATGTCTCTCTCACCAAGCCTACTTTCAGCAAATACACAGAGGTGGATGAAGTGTACCGATAGGTCATAGGTACGAGTATTCTAGGAAAGAAAGAGTGGGGAAAATTATGCATGTACCAAGACTGAAAAGGCACGATGGACACATCAGCACAACCACCGACTGATTAGAAGTGCCTGCATTGCATCATACTTAATGATCCAACAAAGACGGCCCCAAAACTAGATCCAGATGTTAAGGCCACTATTGTTTCCTCTTCGTGACCACCTCAACCACCTTCAGCCTACTTTTTTATTTACGAAGAGCTGCTAAAGTTAATGTTTTATTTTTTTGGGTAGTTTAGACTAATCCTAATCACCCATGGGTTTTGAACCAGTGACCTTCTAGACAAAGTGCCTTAACACTGCACCCCATCACCGAATGCTCTAAACTACACGGGCTCTGCAAAATTTAATGTTACAATCAGTGTTTTTCTAGAAATATTTTTTTTTCAAGTCTTGCATGGCCATAGTTGTTAAGTTCTAATTAAATTGTAGTTAATGAAGGTTATCGAAGTAGATTAGGAAAAAAGTCATAGTTTCAGTTAAATACTGCATGTATTTTCGTTATCAAGGGTTGGACCTTGTCAAACTCTGCATTGAAAGAATCATTGTATTGGAGAACTGTAGTTTTTTTGAGCTGGGCATCAATAATAAGAGACCGTTCATAGGATTCTTGAACTATGTTAATGGTGAAGTTTTTCCTCTGTGTTAATGCTTTATTTGTCTTCCATGTTGTGCATCGATTTATCTAATTGTAAAACAGAAAATTTAGATTAAGATTTGTTGAGAGAGCACTTTAATTCTGCCTGTGTTTACCATATTAATGTTTTATTCTGAAGTATAGTTAAAGAATTATTTATTTCTCTTTAGCTATCACTAAAATCATTACTGTATTTCATCTCATATTCACACTGCTAGTAAGATCCAGTTTTCATAGTTAGCTTGCCCTGTGAATGCTCTAAAAAATTTGATGTACAATTCAGCATTTTATGACTCGATAACCCAATGGATTAAGTTTCACAGCTCTATCTATGCAACCACATAATCAATAAAAAAAAAACCCTCATAATATCTATAGCTAGCCTAATATAAGCATTTATAACAATTAAGTTAAATCATAAAAATAGAGAGATCCCTCTCTTTTTCTAGGAAGGTTAGGTCGTGGATTCCAAGGCGGTTTGATGTTGTCCTCTATCGTTTATTCTTGCCAATGGCGACCATACTAGGGAAGTATTGAAAAGATTACTATTTCATCATAACTCAGAAACCCCAGTTAAAATATCGTGTGATTCAAGCACTTTCCAGAGATTAGTTTCCCAGTTGTGTTGCAAATTTTCAGCCTGTCTATGCTCTGGGTCTAAACTCTCGCTTCTAGAAGAATCTTTAACATATCCCATATTGACCCAAATCCTCCTACAATAGTTGACAATCCAGAGAAAATCCTAAGAAAACCCCACAGAGATGAGAGTACAAATGTTGACAGATCTCTCCACAAAGCAAGTTCCCTCCCGGGAAACCTTGTAACCTTGCAGGATATCTAGTTCGATTTAAATTTTAAACAAAGCTTATTCAGGAACAAATCTCAAAATTGGAAAACCTAGGAAATTTTTGACCTACCTATCTTACAAAAAAGTCTAGTTTTGGAAGCCTCCACCTCCACCCAAACTGACCTTCAGCTTCTCCAACACTTTGACTCTCTCCAATATCTGGTAGAAGGTTTCACCTCAGCTGTTGATGATGCCTACCTTCAACAATATGTAGAGTTATCTACTCTTACTGCAACAAATCCCTCTGTTATTTCCAAGTCTTCTCATCCTCAGTCAATTTGTCCAGGTGTATCTACAACTCCTACCATTTCTTTGAACATTTCCCACCAGAGTGCCCAAACCTCCACTCATACACCCATCATCCACCCTACTCCATTTAATCCTCCACATCCCTTGGTAAACCCTCCTCTTATTAATCCCCGTTGGGTTCCCCCATGACCAATTATGACAGCCTGGTATGCTACATTGGTGCTACCATTTCCTACGGTGCATATGCCATAAGATTATCAATCCAAAATCCCACATTTTGATGGAACTGGTCCTAAAACTACTCAACAACATGTGGAAAAAATGAATGAGTCTTTTGAGTACCAAGAGATGGATGATGAAAGTATCAAATTGAGAATGTTTTCTCAAAGTTTGGGGGGAGAAGTGAAAACATGGTTTAAGGGCTTGACTCTGAATAATGTCCATGACCTCCCTGCCCTTCACCAACTATTCATAAATAGATGGGAAGTTCAAAAAAACCCTCTTCAAATCTTTTCAGAATATGAAAACATCAAGATGAATGTTGGAGAGAGTGTCCAAGATTATTGTACCCAGTTTAATAGTGTATACAACACACTCCCTGCTCACATGAAACCCCCACAAGGGTTAGCCCTGATGAAAAATCCAGATGATTTTGATCCATAGATGGCTTATCATCTTAGAGAAAGAGATCCTGCTACATTAGAATACATGAAGAAGGGTGCAGTAAGTGTAGAAGCCAACCTGCTTGCAAAGAGGGCTAGAATGAGGAATGAGAAGAGAGTCACTATAAGGGAAAAACTTGCAGCTTCCACATCTGATGCTAGGATTGATAGCCTAGTAGGGACTATGGAGATAATGATGGATAGGATTAGCCTAAATGAGAGATTTATCGCTAGGGAAAATCAAATAGCTCCTCAAAATAGAAACCAAAATTTTAGAAGAAACCCCCCTCAAATAAGGTAGAGAGAAAAGAGGGGCCCTAACCAACAAATTAGGCCTCCATTCCAAGAAAAATACGATGATAAAGATGAGGGAGTGGTTGAAGAACTAGAACAAAGTCAAATTAATCTAATGGGAATTAATGAAGAGGATTCTAGTTTCCTTACTAAAGAAGAACAAGATTTATTTTCTCAGACTCAAACTGAAGTAGAATTTGAAGAGTCTTAAGATTATAAACAAGGGTTTGAGAATGCCATCATGGAGGTACATAGAAAATATGATCTTAGAAGTAAGAAAATTTTTGATAGTTCCAAGAAAAAGGTCTCTGAGAATTCTTCTAAAAAGGTCCCTGAAACTGATCCCAATAAAACAACAGAAAGTTCCAAGAAAACTGTTAATATCCCTGGAAATAATGATATGGAAAGTAGCACAAGTAAACCATTTATCAGCCCTACCAAGACTATTCAAGATGGTACCCCTACCACAGGTCAACAATCTGAAGTTGCTGCAAAAGTAGTGTCTGAGAAAACTGATTGTTCAAATATGCCAAAAGTAAAGACACCTTTTAGTATTGAGAATGAAATTGCTAAAATAAAAATCTCGATTCCTCTCACTGAATTGGTAAACAAGGATGTATATAGTTCCCAAGTCCTAAAGGTGCTAAACATAGGAGAAATTACTGAAACTATCAATATGAATGATGATAAACCTGAATTTTTGTTTGGGCCAGAAGTAGAGGGTAAATCCCAAGAAGGAGGTGTTCCCCCATTTTATATGAATTTGAATTCTCATGATAAAATCCTCCATAATGCCATGTTAGATTCAGGTGCATCTCATAATCTTATGACAAAGGCAGTCATGGAGAAACTTAACCTTGAAATAACTAGACCCTACAAAGACTTGTACTGATTTGACTCCATAAAAGTTAAATGTCTTGGCCTCGTCAACGATCTCTATATTACTTTAGCCCAGATACCATCCAAGCGTGTAGTGATGGATATAGTAGTGGCTGGCATCCCTCCTAAATATGGCATGATTTTATCATGCTCATGGGGAGTCAAGATTCAAGAGACCCTCTAAATGGATATGACTTGTGCTACAATACCAGTGTTTGGTCAACAAAGAATATTGTATAGGAAGACTTTAATGAAGTACATGGTGAGTAGTCAAGAAAACCCGCATAAATACCCCCTTTACTCTATTCATTCTCACCTTGACTCATTCATTCTTTACAATGATGAAGACATTAATTAGCATGTAGCTGGAGAAGAAGAGGACCAAACCAAATGGAAATTGTACAAAACGAGTCTAAATCTGAACCTTTCTGGAACATTATTTTTGATGGCTCTTGTGGAAAAGCAAGCTCAGGATTAGGGTTTTTGGTATGCAATGCTAAAAACAACCATGCAGAGTGTCATTCCTACAAACTGAATTTTCAGTTGACCAAAAATAGAGCAGAATATGAGACACTCCTTTTTGGCTTACAACTACTGAGGAGATTAGGAGCCAAAATAATTTATGTTCATGGGGATTCTGAGCTAGTTATTAGAAAAATCAAGGGAGAATATTCATCCAAGCATCCTAGATTGAGAGCATACAGGAACGCTGCCCTTGACCTCCTGAAAAAATTTGAAGAGTATGACCTTGCTGCATTTCCAAGAAATCAAAATATGCTTTGCTATGGATTAGAATTTTCAGCCAGCGCTTGTCAATTAACTCATCCTAACAAACAATATACAGTGCAGATTAAACACCACCCAAAAATCCCTAATAATATGAGATATTGCAAAGTCTTTGGAGATGAAAATCAGATTCAAAATTTCCTGCAATATAAAGGTGAGTTTGAAGATTCTAGCTTGGATCTAGATTATGAATAATATTTTCCCACTGAAGAACAAATGTGCAAGGATGAACCTCCTCATAATTTTGATATTAATATTTCAGCGAATGAAGATATACATAGAACAAAGATACATAAAGACCGACAAAAAGAAGAGTTTGAAGTACTGCAATTCAGATATAACATCTTGCCTAGAGGACTTGTCCCTTTGGAGGAACTATTTGATTTCAATGATGTGGCCCGAAAATCAAAGATGGAACCTACATAAGGAAACATTGAGGAGTGCAATATGGCGAGTGAGAAGGACCCCAAGATGATAAAGTTATCAAATACACTGCCAGCATCCACAAAACAGAAATACATTGCTTTGTTTAAGGATTTCATTGATGTGTTTTATTGGAGCTATGAAGACTTGAAATATTATGATACTAATATTATCCAGCACAAGGTTCCAGCAAAGGAGAACTAGAATCCTTTCAAACATAATCTGCGTAGGATAAATCCTGTCCTAATTCCCCTGGTTGAGAAGGAGATCAAGAAGATGTATGATGGAAAAATAATAGTCCCAATCAGATACTCTGAATGGGTTTCCAATATTGTGGCTGTAAGAAATAAAACATGTGAGATCAGGCTTTGCATTTACTTTAGAAATCTGAACAAGGTATCACTTAAGGACAACTACCCTTTACCAAATATGGACCACATATTTCAAAGGGTAGTGGACTCCAGAAGGATCTCTTTTCCAGATGGATTTTCAGGGTATAATCAAGTGCCGATGCATGTATATGATCAACACAAAACAACTTTTACCACTCCTTCGGGAACTTTCATGTATATAAAAATGCCTTCTGGATGAATAAATGTTGGTACCACCTTCGAGAGAGAAATGGACATTGCTTTTTCAGAAGAAATCAGTCTTTTCATTGTGATCTACCTTGATGATATTACAGTATATTCAAAAACTGATGAAGAGAATTTGGCCCATTTGAGAAGATTTTTTGAAAAGTACATAAGGTTCGGACTATCTGTGAATGCTACGAAATAATTATTTGGTCTTCAAGAGGGAAAGCTTCTAGGCCATATTATATTTGAATAAGGAATCAAAATTGACCCCAACAGGATTGAGGGCATACTTAAAGTAAGTCATCCTAGGAACATCAAAGAGCTTCAATCTTTTATTGGAAAGATAAATTTTTTGAGAAGGTTTATAGCAAACATTGAAAAATTGTTGAGAAATATCACTAACATGCTCAAGAGGGATTCAGGAGTTAAGTGGACCATGGAAGCTAAACAGTCCTTTGACCTGGTAAAGCAGGCACTCACTAAAGCACAAGTTCGGATCAGCCCTGATTTCACCAAGAATTTCATTATTTTTTCCTTTGCATTAGTGAACACTATTGTTGTTGTATTACTGCAAAAAAATAGTGAAGGACAAGAGCATCCCATAGATTTTTTCATGCGAATATTTGAGAGATGCACCTTTAACGTACAATATCATGGAAGAGTAGGCCTTTGCTTTGATAAAAGCGCTGAAGGATTTCCGAGTTCACATTATACATTCACATATCATTGCCTTTGTCCCCAATAAAGTTGTCAAAGACATCCAAACGCAGGATCCTGATGGAAAAAGAGGCAAGTGGATTGCCATTATCTTGGAGTATGATTTAGAGATCAGACCCACTAAACTAATCACGGGACAGGGATTAGCAAAATTGATGGCTGAAACCAATTTTCAAGCACTAGATATCAACATGATCCATTTACTGGATGAACAAGAGGAGCTAGCAACTCCACCTATTGAGGAAGAATTCCTGAATTCTCCCTGGTACGCAGATATATTATATGTTCTATTTAATTTAAATTCTCCTCCTAGTTTGTCCAAAACAAAGGCTAGATTCTTGAAATTGAAAGCTGTAAAATTTTGCATCTTGGAAAATGTCTTGCACTAGACAGATTCTGGGGGCATATTGCTTAAATATTTTCTTAAGGAAGATGTATATAGGGTTATGCAAGAATTTCATGAAGGGGATTGTGGGGACCATCTCTATTGGAAAAGCACTGGTTACAATATCCTTAGGGATGGTTTCTGTTGGCCTATTATTTTCCTAGTTATCCAGAAAATGGTAGCTACCTATCACAAATGTCAAAATTTTTAGGGAAAAAGAAAGTTGTTGCCTTTGCCCTTACAACCAATCTCTATTGAGGCTCCTTTCCAAAAATGGTATTTAGACTTCATTGGAGAAATCTATCCCTTCTGCACTGTCCAGCACAAATGGATCCTTACTGCTACAGACTATTTTACCAAATGGATAGAGGCCATTCCTTCTAGAACTACTACTCACTTAGTGATTATCAAATTCTTTGAAGCTAACATCCTGTCTAGATTTGGTTGTCCTAGGAAAATCATCACATATAACACTGTTGCTTTTAAGTCCAAGAAAATGGTGGATTTTTGGCACAAATATCGCCTCTCTTTGGGGAATTCAACAACTTATTACCTTCAAGGTAATGGAATAGCTAAATCCCCCAAGAAGATTTTGGTTAACATTATCAAGAAATTGTTGGAATATAATAAGAAATCCTGGCATAAAAAATTGGTGCATTCACTGTGGGCTGACAAACTGACAACTAAGAAATCAATTGGCATGTCCCCATACCAGTTGATCTATGGGATAAATGCAGTTTTCCCGACATCCTTAGGAGTGCCAGCCATGAAAATCATTCAAGAGGTACAGGCTGAAGAGAATCATGTACAAGGAAGAATAAGCCAGACCATTCAGCTACAATAGTCTAGAGAAGAGGTTTACAATAGAATTCAGGTGGTGCAAGAAAATATAAAGAAGATCTTTGAAAAAATAACAAAAGAAAATGATTTCAATATTGGATATAAAGTACTAAAATGAGATTCCATAAGAGAAGATAAAGGTAAGGATGACAAGTTTGACAACCTATGGAAAGTCCCATATATTGTTCATTCTTTCAGGGGAAATAATGCATTTTTTCTTCAAGAGATGGATGGAATAGAGCTACCTGGAGGTCCTGTCAATGGTAGGATGATGAAGCATTACTTCTTCTAAATAGAGAGAATTTTCCCACTCCACTCTAAATACCACAAATTTTGGTTTGGATCCTGTTTGTATACCACCTTGTTGTGCTAAAAAATAGCAAGAAAAATTCATAAAAAACAACAAGAGAAGATTAATGGAGATTATTGCAGAGAAGAAGTATACAAGGCTACTAGTCTTGATGTTCGTGACACTTCCCTAAGAAGAAGTGCCATCCCCAGCTGGAGCCACTGTTGGAGTCCTGTAATTTACCGTATCAAAAGGTGTCTGTGTATTTCTTACTTTCAAATTTTCATATTGTACATATATTTCAATATTCAAAAGAATTTCCAAAGAAGATAAAAAGAAACAAAAAAGAAGAAGAAAAGAGGGTGTTAAAAAAGGAAAAATAAAGCCCCACAAAAAATGAATGTTCCTGAAAGTGTTGCAAATCAAAATGCCACTACTCTTTAGAAAAGTTTTTTCAATAATACAACTTAATCATGATTGTACAATTTTGAATTTTCTGCTGATAGGTTAGAAAATGAAGATTTTCGAAACCATTTAATCTTAGGTTATTAGTAGATAGGTAGAAAATGACATTGGTTCAACAACTTAATCTGAACCAATAGGAGAAATACAGGATAGGTGGTAGGTTAGAAATTCAAAACATAAACAATTTCAGGGTCTACAAGTCTAAATGCGCCCTAAAAAGGAGAAAAAGGTTAGATTTGTAGTTTGGTTAGGTAGATTTGCTGGAAAATAGAAAGGGAGAAAAAGGTAAAATTTATTCTATAAATAAGAAACCTAAAAAAATGTTGGTTGTTTTCCTATAATAACATAAGAGAAATCAAAATTAAAGGAATATTTATACTCTAAAGTTCCAGAAAAGGGGTGATTCTATAAAATTTAGCGACCTTTTGATATTTTTTTAATCCTAAGTCCCGACAACATTCACTTCTTCTTATCCCCCACCCCATTCATATTTTCCTTATCCTAAAGTTTCACACTACCCCTCGGCTTTCATATCCCGACCCCACCATCCATCGTATGTCTCGTCACACCTCACATCACTTGTCCCCACTACCGCTAACCACCTTGCATCTCCCCATCATCCCCTCTCACCGTCACACATATGATGGCCACATTACGTTCTGCCCCCCCTCACCCTTCGAACATTAAAAAAAAGGGGGTGGGGAGGGGCGGGGGTCCGAAATCGGCAGTACCTGATACTGCCTAGCCTGCTACATGTCGTGCCTACAACTATTCGCACTCCCCTCTGCCGATACTATAGACCACCATCATCCCCCTCCCAAAGCGGTTTTTACTACCAATATAACCATTGCATCCGCTGACCATTGGACTATCCGTTGCCCACTCCCTTTGTGCCATGTCCTTGCTTATTTGTCCCTCCCATACAATCACATTGGCTCTCGCCAAGAATTTTTTACACCGTAAATGGTCAGGTATTTGTCCACCAAACTCGTGCCACCCTAACTTCTCACCAATCCTAAATTAAAATCTAAACTCATGTCCGATACAGAGTTTACTGTTCTTATTTTGATTAAATATTGTAGGTATCACATTTACAGAGAATTACAGAAAAATCACAGGCTAAAAAACTGTTGGAGAAGAACCTATGATTCATCAAAATAATTAACAGCTATTAGCAAACTGGATTACAGTCTCCCCTTCAAATTGTTATGTTCTGATCATGGTCCTTTTTATTTTCTCCCTTCACCAATACTAATGGATATCACTTTCCCTTCTCTTCTCCATTTTCTTACATCCCATTCTCCATTGTAGATTGAAAATAAGCTACAAAAGAAAAATAATTCTTCCTAATAAGGTCCAGGAGCCCTTCAACCCCATGGTTTACCCTTAAATGGATTTATATCATACAACCCCGGTAGACCGAGATTACAAAATTCGTGAGACCAAGTCAGACTTCAACTTGTTCGATATCTATGGTTGACTCGAGGAAAAATTTCTTGATGAAGCCGATGAAATTAGCTTATGCGAGACCCAGCTACCTCTGTACATCTTTCCCAAAACCCATAGTTGCCCCAAATTCATTAGAAAATGTCAGGCCTGCTATGACATTAATCATAGGACCATAGTCACCCCAACAAGAGAAATCTTGTTCACCATTAATGCCCAATCCATTTAGCAAATGATGTAGGCCCCAGCTCCAGAAAAAACAATCCCCTTCATCTCTTATGAATCCCTTAGGGAAATTTATCAGAGAATTGAATTTTCTAGCAGAGCAAAAAATCTTCAACTTTTCATGCCCACTGATGCACCAATGCCTATAAAAAATCCACACTACCCTTCATCTATTTTTCCTGACAGGACCAAGTAGATTATCACTGTTCTATATTATTTATTAGGTTATCACTCTGATCAGTGGGTCGATGAAGTTGTGATAGGTTTTTTGTCCATTCTCTCCTCAGAAGAAAAACCCACAATCATTTTTAATTATGCTCAGTTTCTTGTAGATACCATTCAAGGGTAGTTTTTAAAGTTCAACATAGAGGAAGTTTTCAAATACACCTTTGTGTTGGTGTATATGTTTGTTTATTTCCAGTCCAATGGGTTTCAATTTTAGATGACCAAGGTTAATGAAGATTCTGAGCCTCAATCTATCATCTTCTGGACCACCCTGCTATTTAAGGAACAAAATAACTATACATATAATGATTATGTTGATTTGTTTGTGCATCCATCCATCATCACACTCAATAGTGAAATAGAGCCTAGGATAAGTGAAGAAATAAATAAAACCATGTAGCTAACAGATCAAGTGAAGATAGAAGATTTTTGCTTGTACCAAAATTACACAGATATTCGAGTCTATGGAAGTGGGCTAGCCCCTTACAAATTTCCAAAGTTCCTCTCCATGAAGGTTTTTGCACTAGAATACATAAGGAAAATTATATATGCAGATGAGCTCCACTTTGTTTCTGCAAGGAATAAGGCTCAATTCAAGATCAAGACACAAATTGGGCCTTTCATCTGCAAAAATAGAGAAACAAGGGAGGAGGTAGATAAGATACAGAAGGGGATTGGTTTTAGTCACAGTTTCAATTGGTCTTATGACCCTACAGGGATTATCTCCAAGAAAAGGGTGGAAAACAAATCCACACCCTATGTTCATACACACATACCTGCAATTGAGCAATATTCCAACCAAACAGAATGGGTGACCAACACCCTCCAAGAAAATGAAGAACAGGTGATCTCCACTTCAGGCATCCACACCCCAATACCACAAGAAAGGAGGAGTGCAGAAGAAAAATAAGACAAGGGAAAAGAACTCAAGAGACAAATAGGGACCAAGAGGCCAAGAGAGGACCAATGACCTTCGTTGACTGATACCTCTATCAAATAATTCAAGATAAAATATACGAAAAGGGCCCGAATTCATATGGATATCAATCAAGGAGGTGAATTAGAGCAGCAGAGAGTGAATTGCATCATGGACACCCCTTAAGTCATCATCAAAAGGTGGAGAGAAAATGGCCTCACCTACATCATCAACCACAATGTATTTTCAGAAATAAGGTCTAAAAGCATCTGCTTCCAGACCTGCCATAGAAGACCAATATAAGTTTTTCTTCGAGATATTAAAAGAGAAAAAATTGAGGGTGCTGAAGACTAATACATACAATCAATTCTAGAAGAAGACCTCAAGTTCACAAAGAATGCTACTGTCTGCCTTTCACACTGAAAATGGGAGGATGTAGATGGCATTTCTATAAGAAGCCTTGGTCCCATAGCCTCAAGGAGCAGGAGATTATAATAAATCATATTTCAAGTTCAGTGCTAAGGACATTCATCGTATTGACCATATGGAATTACACAAGCAGACCAGGGATATGGTAGCCTTAACCTTGACAAATACTGCTATGATCTTGTCAAAACTGCAGGTGTCCTTATCTAGTACCCAATCACAGCTCAAGATGGAAATGATATTTTCCATGGCTAGAGACTCAAGTATCAAGTTTTTAGAAGATTTATTAGTGAATATTTGGCATGACCCAACCAATGTTCAAGTTGTGGAGGATATTTTGAAGAAAAAGAATGCAGGCATAGCAGCCCTTAGGAAACAACTCAAGATACCAATGAAAAAAGACCCCTTAGCTAAGGGCATTGAGGAAGATGAGTCACAAAAGGCAGAGTTAATGAAGTTAGCTATTGAACAGTCTGCCCAAATAAAACAAATGGAGGCCAAGATGGAGAAGCTACTAAAGGAAAGAGAATAAGAAGCTCGAGGGGCACTCATCCCATTAGAAGTTGTCCCTATCTCATCAATTCCATTAGCTGTTCCAACAACTATTGGAACATCCAGTGGGATAGATCAGCTATCCAAATCTGTGGAAAGAATGACCTTGCAATGACAAGAGATCAAGAGATTGGAGACACAGATTGGCATCCTAAGGGATAAAAAGGAAAGATCAGAAAATACCCATGAGATAGCCAAGAAGCTGATTGAGAGGTTGGAGAAGGCAGAAAAATAATTTTCTACCAGCAACAATTTGGGCCAAATGAAGTTGATAATTTGGTATCATAGATTCAGTGGGTGGGATATGACATTCCATCCACATTATTTTTTAACAAAAGGAACTAATTGAAAAATGAAAAGTGGTTATCAAGAAAGAAAATAAGGAGTTGGAAAATATGCTAATAAAAACCCCAAGATCATAAAATTCCTAAACTCCAAAACTATTTTTGAGCTAGAACAAATGGATATACAGGACAGAACAAAAACCATACTAGAGGTAAAAAGGGTCATCACTAGGAGAAATTTAGTGAGGTAACTGGAGGGGAGATGTCATGAATCGGACATGGAAATCAATAGGTTCTTAAACAAGATTGATCCCCTTAGGGAAAAGGGACTGCCCTCACTCTATGTAATCAACAACAAGCTGGTCCAAATGGGAGATTACATGACAAAGCTCAGGGAAGCAGATAAGGATACTGCCAAATTTTCCAACATCAAGGGGATCATCACCGGGAAGGTTGTTTTGGATCCCCTGAGAAATGATATCTTCATCCAACATGAGTTGAAGCATGTCTTTCTCACCAAGCCTACTTTCAGAAAATACACAGACATGGATGAACTGTACTAATAGGTCACAAGCATGAGAATTCCAAGAAATAAAAGTGGGAAAAATTGTGCATGTACCAAGACTAAAAAGGCACGATGGACATGCTAGCACAACCACTGACTGACTACATTTTCCCACATTGTGTCATCATTAATGATCCAGCAGCGACAACCCCAAAAGTAGAGCTAGATGTCAAGGCCACTATCGTTTCCACCTTGTGACCACCTCAACAACCTTCAGCCTACTTTTTGATTTACGAAGGGCTACCAAAGTTAATGCTACAATCGATGTTTTTCCAGAGATATTTTTTGTTCGGGCCTTGCATGGCCACAGTTGTCAAGTTCTAATTAAAGTGTAGTTAATGAAGGTTTCAGAAGTAGACTAGGGAAAAAGTCATAGTTGCAATTAAATACTACACGAATTTTCATTATCAAGGGTTGGACCTTGTTAGACTCTGCATTGAAAGAATCATTGTATTGGAGCACTGTAGTTTTTTTGAGTTGGGCATCAATAATAAAAGACCGTTCACAAGATTCTTGAGCTATGTTAATGGTGATTTTTTTTCTCTGTGTTAATTCTTTCTTTGTCTTTCATGTTGTGCATCGATTTATCTGATTGTAGAATAAAAAATTTAGGTTAATATTTCCTGAGAGAGCACCTTAATTTTGTCTGTGTTTACTATCTTAAAGTTTTCTTCTGAAGTATAGTTAAATAATTCTTTATTGCTCTTTAGCTATCATGAAATCACTGCTTTCTTTCATCTCATATTCACACTGTTAGTAAGATCCAGTTAGCATAGTTAGCTTGCACGGTGAATGCCCTCAAAAAGTTGATGCACATTTCATCCTTTTATGACTCCATAGCCCAATGGATTAAGTTTCACAACTCTATCTATCCAACCACATAATCAATCAAAACAAACAACCCTCATAATTTCTATAGCTAGCCTAATATCAACATTTATAACCATCAAGTTAAATCATAAAAATATAGAGAGCCCTCTCTGAGTCTAGGAAGGCTAGGTCCTAGATTCCAAAGTGGTTTGATGTTGTCCTCTATCGTTTATTATTTCCAATCTTATAAATTATAGGGCCAAAATAGTAGGAATCCTTTTGTGATATCTTAATATTTGGTTGATGTAGTGTAGGGTTGAATAACTAAGAAGATCAAAATGAGCATGTATTCCATGAATTCATTTCTCAAGAAGATAGAAATACACACACATGAATTTTCTAATAAAACAAAGCTTAATCAAAATAATCATGTTTACGACCTCTTAGGAAAAAAACTGAAGAGAAATGATATGGTAAGGAGTGTAATTTATCATTCATATAAATCTATAACAGATAGAAAAAATTATCAAAAACTCACAACACAAGAATTCATGAATAATAGCTGTAAATGTCCTTTCATTTCCTATAAAAAGTGATGAAGTACAAGCTACAAGACTTCCACTCTCTAATTTCCAACCATCAAAATTAATAAAAACCATATACATATAGAATAAAAAAAAATTCCCCTCTCTGAGTGGTCAAATCCATCAGTGTAGGAACATGTCACATGAATTTCTCAACAAAACCCTAATGACTTGGAGGTTAAACAAACTCTCCTCAAATAGACTTTGACTGACCTTATTCTCATCAATGAGTTCCAAAATTATACAAACATTACTCTAACAAGACCATTAACCTTCTATTACATCAATTCAACATGAAAGTGTGGAAATTAAATCATAAATTTGAGATTTTATTGAAGATAAGTCCAAATTTGCACTAACAGGCAAAAGCGTAGCGCCAACCTTCGAGGAGACTTTTGGAGGCCTTCCACCACAATTCCATCTCTGAAGGGTCCAATGGAAATATGATGATGTATAGTTTTCATTAGACACCTCAAGAAAAAAAAATGGACACTCCATGATAGAGAAAAATTCATTCTCTCAAAACTACTCCCAAAAACGTAGCACCTAGTCAAGAAAGGTGGCAGAAAGTGTATTTTCAACCTATTTTTGGGCATTTTATCCCAAACATTTTGCAGAAAAGGCACCAAAAGAGGATAGGTGACATGTATGAGTGATTATATATCCATCAATGAATTTTTTTTTAGCATTTGGAGGTCTAAGGAAAAAGCGTAGCGCTAAGGTGTTGCACTTTTGGCTGCACCACAAGGAAAATACCCTCTAGCAGATTTTATTGAGGAATCCCTTATAAAAATAGCCTAGATATCTATTTGTAGCGAAGGTATCTAGAGGAGGTTGGAGGGTAGGTGTTTTTTTGGATGTTTTTTTTGTGGTGTGTTTCTCATGATAAACCACACTGGTGCGTTTTACACAAAATGCACCAGTGTGCACTACAAATTGGTACTCCAAGACATCATTCTCTCCCTACAAACCCACCCAGTGCGTCTAATTACTCTAGCGCACCAGTTCTCTACGTATTAATAGGCCTGGTTCATATTCATAATATGACACACCATAACGACGTGCGGTGCGCCACTGATAATACTGTTCGATGCGTCTCAAAAACCGGCACACCTAAAGAGGGTTAAATAAAAAAATATTGGTCATAAAAACGTCATTTTTACTTCTTCAGTGCTCTAGACCTCTCAAGAACCGATGTGATTTTTTCTTGTGTGAGGCACCCTGCTATCGGTGCTCCCATTACATGCATTGCTACCATCCATTACCCACTCTGTGGAGTTCAAATTTTCAAAAACAGTGAGCAAATGTGGTTTCTTCAATTCCTTAGCAAATATGCCTCCTCGAAATGAAAATGTATAGGTAATCTACTTATTTCTCAATAAATAAACCTTTTATTGGATTAGTTTAGAAATTAACTTAAAATCAACCCTTTAAAAAAAAACTTTATGCGCGGTGCATTTGAGCCGTTTGCCTCACACCATTCACGGTGCTGGCTGTAAATTTACAAGCTGCACCGTGAAAGGTGTTAACGAAAACCACACCTGGTTTCGATGCGATATCGAAAAAACACACACAATAACGAATTTTAAAAATAAAAATGTGGTGCAGTAATTTAAACGACTGCACCGTTGACTACATAATCATGTCGGGAAGGCAGTGTGCTGACCAAACTAATGACTCGAGGGTAGAGAGTTAGGTCAGCACACCACCCGCCTAATAACTTTACATAGTCAATGGTGTCGTCATTTACAAGACCACATCGTTTACCATGTACTATTGTTGGGTGGTGTGTTGACCAAAATATCCGCCCCAGGGTGGAAAGTTAGGCCAGTGTACCGCAGAACAATATTCACATCTTTGGCTGTGCGCGATCATTTTCCATGTGCATCAAGCACGGTGCACGATAAAAAAGTACACACCGGTACTAGTGCGTGGCTGTTTTTTTGGTTGCACCGATTGTTTTTTTTGTCAAAACAAATTATATATATATATATATATATATATATAGATATATATATATATATATATATGTATGTATGTATGTATGTATATGTATGTATATGTGTATGTATGTATTTTTAAATACATTTGTGATTTAATAAAAAAAATTATTTAATATGTGAATCATTAAATGACATCAACAGATAGAACAAAGGGACCAAAAAGAACATATGGAGGATCGTTTAAACGTTATTAAGCTATGGGAGGCACGAGAAATGGAGACACTTGTGTACCGTCACCCTATTACTGTAGCCACCCAGTTTCTCCTATGGGAGGTAGGCCTCCTCAAGTTCTACGAGGAGGTTACATCCCTGAAAGGCCATAATGGATTATTGGGACAACTGATCTTCAGGTGGGATGCCCACTGATAGGCTTTTCGGGTCAGTTCTGGCCAGTAGTTCGAGCCCACTGAGGAGGTCATAAATTTATTACTGGCCTATCTAGGAGCTGGCAGGAGTTTCCCCAATTCCTAGATGTCCCCATTGTCTGTGCAGTAGGGAGCCAGTTGGCGTACTCAAAGAGGTAAATTAGGGAAAATATTGTTTCTCCTATAGTTTTTTAGGTGTCTGGTGGTCAGTTACGTATTGCCTCATTTGCTGCAGGGAGGTGAGGTACCTCTCACTACTGATGACGACCATTTCACACTATACCAATGACGGGAAACACATTGTTTGCCCACTTTTATTTTATGTTGATTCTTTATTCCAGATGCCATAACTTGTGATATAATATGTGATTTTTTTGTGGCAGTTTTTTACAACATTAGATAGATTTCATTCTCAGGCACATGGAAGGTTGACCTCCCCGTTTTCTCCAGAGTTATTTTGTTTATTTTTGAGAGGTTTCCAAAGACGAGGCCTACTTTTTTTCGGTAGCCTCGTAAGCTGATGTTGCATTTGCGGATGTAGATGTGGGGCTAGATGATGCCCAATAGGGGCCAGTCTGACATTCCCATCAAGATATCTACTCATGCACTCGAGTTGCTATCCAGTGTTGATGACCACTCATTCATTCTGGTGCCATTTCCGCACTCCAGTTTGGATTGGCGAGGTTGTACCAACATCCTCGTCACACAGTATGAGCCAATTGATGCGAGAGGTAATATTAGTGTTTTATTTAAATTAATATAGTTTCATTTTATTTTCTTAATTAATTAATCAAAATTATCAAATTTATTCTAACACGTTCTTTAATTTGTTTTATTAAATTGTTTAATGAAATTGTCTAATTATTGTTGTGTACTATATATTTTGTAGATATTGGGATATTCATTGGGTACATGATCCTACCCCCACCAAATGATCCAACTGTAGATGTTGACGAAGAGATGGCAGAGGTGGAGGATTAGGGTGACAAATTTGATCCTTAGGTGCAAATACCCATGGGGATGCGGCGTAGGCTTGACACCCGATTCAGGATGGAGTTGGGAAACCAACTATGTTGCCTCCTAGTTGATGTGGGACTCTGCCCTACTATGATCAAAGAGATCCAGGATGATCGTAGGCTCACATAGCTCTGGAGAGGCACACCCCGCAAAGATGACCCTCATGCATCATATCATTGGAGCTTCCATAGCACTAACGCGGACTAGCAGGGATATGTGTCTTGGAGATGCACAATAGAGAAACTCATTTGATGATCATGATCACGAGGGGAGTGATTTTCATTCTAGTACTCCACCTCGCATTGGAGATCATGAGAAACCAACATCCAATCTTGATCAACAAGCATCTTCTAAGCAGTTTTCACCATCTTAGCAGACACCTATTCCTTAGCAGGCATGGCCATCGACTAAACATGCACCTAATCCTCAGCATGTAGGTCCATCTGAGCAAGTCACACCATCCACTGAGTAGGCTACACCATTGACGACTCATCAACAGACTGTTCTTGAGTAGACTACACCATCGACTAATCACCAGGAACCACCGGAGCAGGCACGTCATCTATCTGAGCATAAGGTTGCACCATCGATTGAGGAGGCCTAGAATAGTACTAGTATTGATGTAGTACCACTAGATATTTGACATTTATATGCAATTATATTACAATTGTATATTTTTTACACTATATATATATATATATATATTCCATGTATTTTATGTTCATGTTGATGTACTTAATTTACATGTTAGTGTTCATCATGATGTGTATATTGTTAGGTCATGTTAGATATGTTCATTTAATGTGATTGAAAATATATGTGTATGTGATAACAATTATTTGACATGAGATGTATATTTTATGTTTTTGTTGTGATGGTGTTATACAATTCTTGTGCTTTGTTAGATGATCATGATCACGATAATTAGATGGTGTTAGAAAATTTGAATGTGTATTTTAGAATGTGATGTTTGTATGATAGTTATTATGATCGTGATGTTTATTTTTTATATTAAATCATGATATTTATAAAATATTATGTCGTGATTGTAATTGAAATTTTAATTTTAATTGTATGTAAAATTTTATGAGTCTTTCTATAGAGTAATTTATAGTTCCTCCATTTTCAACCATCACTTGACACTCTGGTGCTGGGTATAGGAAGCAATTCAATTCCTTGGCTACCTTACAATGAATGAAATTATGGGTACTACCTGAATCAATCAACATTATTACATTTTTCTTCTTGATATGTCCTTCTATCTTGAGAGTTTGAGGAGTGGTAATTCCTACCAATGCATTACAGGATATGGTCGAACTCATTTCTTCTTTCTCTAGGGTTTGTTCCTCATGTATATCCTCTTCTTTTGAAGTTTCTTGTTTATTTTCTTCCTCTTCAAAATCCACGTAAAATAATTTATTTTGAGCACACGTATGACCTTTAGTGTATTTTCTATCACAATTGTAACAACTTCATTTTTCTCATTTTTCTTCTAATTTTTGTGGTTTCAAACTTGTAGGTTGTGGAATTCTAGGAGTAGCAACACTTCCATATCTATAGATGTGAGTGGTAAGCTTCCTTATTGACATAATTTTACATTCATTTTTTCTTACCAACATCAATGCCTTCTCCAGTGAATCAGGTTTTGAAAGGCGAACCTTATGTTGGATGTTATCCTTTAAAGTCCCTATGAAGACATCAATCCCTTGTTCCTATGGAATATCTACTATCTTTATATTCAATTTTTGGAATTCCTTAATGTGTTCCACCACTAAACCCTTTTGTTTGAGATTTATCCATAGGCTAAAGAAGGTGTTTCTCTTTGTATCCTAATAATGTGCTATCATTTCCTCCATAAAAATTGACCAAGTGACCATTTTTTTACAAGAGAAAAACCATCTATACCATACAAATGTATTTTGTTCTAAATACAAAGTTTCAATGCGTACCATTTGTGTGTTTTTCACATTATTGAGATCAAAATATTGCTCCATCTGTAGTATCCATGTTACAGGATCCTTGCCTTCAAACTTCCTCATATCGATCTTTGGAATATGGTGGGTCTTCAATTCAACATTAGAGTTTATGAAATCACGATTAACATTTTTTTTTTCTCATCATGAGTTTACTCTACTATCTTTTCGCCATTCGGAATTATTTCTTGTATCAAATTTTTCGAACCTTCAACGTCTGCTTTTAGATCATTCTTCATGTCTTCCATGCCAGTATTCAAACCATCAATATTAGCTTCCATGAATTTCTTCAAACCATCAATCTTAGCTTCCATGAATTTCTTTAAAACCTCCATTTAATGTTTTTTTTCTCTTTGCGAGAGTGAAATTTGTTGCACTTGCTCTTGTAATTTTGATATATCAAGTTGCACTTCTTCCTCTTCATGAGTCATAGTAGAGCCTTATGAAGTGTTAATGGGTGTTGAATTATTTTTAGAGGTAATTTATGAACCAAATACTAATATTTAAGCTTCAATATGCCCTTTGAATCACTTCAAACAGATTTTTCAAACAAGACCAATGCAATTTGAAAAAAAAATACACACCTTTTTCTTCCTTTTGAGGAGCTCGATATTGAAACTGATGTATCTTTGTAATTTCAAACCCCCAAGATTTAAGCTTTGGTCCTGTAATAGCCATCTGGGTCTTATTTCCAATGCCATAGGTCTGACCTGATTTGGATTCTTCAAGGAAAATTTATGCCCAATCTTCCAAAATAACCTAATTATGGATTGGTTCAGTAGAGGGAACTTGTACGACGTGCCACGTTTCCTTGTTTCCTCCTTTGGCTCTGAAATTGATACACAAAAAACTACAGTCTGTGTAGTTTTAGCCACTTTTTACATAATTCCAATTCGATGCTCAGAGAGAGAGTTATGATGATTTTCCCAATATCACCTCTTTGAGATGAAATTTAGGAGCCTACAAAAACCCTAACTTCCATAGATCATATCTCTGAAAATATTGTGAACCAAGATCTATAATTTTTACACAAAATTTCATAGAATTTATTCACAAATGGGTTTATTTTTTAGCATCTAAACCATTGTATAAGAAAATTTATAGCAAAACTTCCACGATGACCTATTTGAAGCAGAAAAACCCTAGAATCCAAAGATCTGATACCAAATTTCATGAAAAAAACTCCCAAAATAAAATAAAAGAGAGATCAACACCTTAGAAATCAGCCACTTTGAGGGAGAAACCTCCTTTACATTACATAAATGAAAAATTATTGGATGATACAAATGACAAAGCCTCCTTTCTATATATAGGAGTCCATGGGGTCACAATATAATCCTAGCTGACCTAACAATAATAATGTAAGGGAAAAACTATAATAATAGTGTATTTTTATGGGAAAAAATAATAAAAATATGGGGGATACAAGGGTACAACAATAACATATGGGGAATACACTAGTAATAGAGGGATCTAATAGAAACCACCCCAACTAATTCAACCTCATGTACTAGGTGACTTAGAAGACAAACCTGCAAGTCCATGAAACGCGTCGGAAATTCCTTCTCAAACATACAAAAATCTCAACTATCTCTTGACGCCACCGTGGAATGCTAGCTACATGAATATCCTTTGATCTGATTGAAGGTATAAATGTAGATAATTTAGATATGGCATGTCCTAGGTCTTGGGGGAAGTCATGTTTCACACACCCACGCACGAACAAAGGATAATCACACTGCAAAGTTATAAACACATGCAATAATATAAAAAATTAGTTATGTTTTATGATCCCTGCATGGGATAAAATTTATTAATATAACGAATAATAAAATCATGCTTTTTACATTATACGTACTCTTAGAAGATTCAAATGGTCATGCGATTTCAACCCAAACAAGTGGTCATCCATGGTGAAACAACATTGTAGTGAAGACCTATATGAAGATGGCACCCTCAGACCCATTATAACTTCCTTTGCCAAAGAAAGATCACATTTTTTAAAAATCCATGGGACATCACCTTCTTTGAAGTACCAATTAGAGTGACCAGCTGTCTCTGATCCTGTACTTTCTAATCATCTTGGCCAATGTTTCTTTTTAGTTTTTGAAGTAATAATATCTTTCCTAACAGCCAATGTATCACTTTTTTTCGATGATATGTGCCTCCATAAATAATGTGAAACATTTTTAAATATATGCATGATATCTAATAAGTGGGTAATCTTAATATGATCCCAATATGGGAGGTTATAAAAGATAGATTTCCTTTTCATCCAAATGGGCAATTTCTCAACATAGGTGTCAAAGAATTCTAGATCATCCAACATAGGCTCCCCATTTGAATTGAACATTCCTATGAAATCCTTCTCCTTTTCTCTCTCATATGATCTAGTCCATTCAATTAGTGTCATTATTCGATCCCTTTAGGTTCTCTCTCATTTACCATTAAAAGTGGATGTTTCTCTTCTGTAAGGGTGTTCTTTTGGGAAGAATACCTTGGAGCAGTCATACACTGGATTTCGTAGGTCATTGGACCATCTAGCAATCAGAGAAGGTCCACAACATTTGCATCCATAATACCCTTTTTTTACAAGACCTATGAAATTATTGTATACAATATTCATTCCACGTTAAAGAATATCATGAAGATGAGAAAAATTACAATGAATTAAATAACTAATATGCAAAAGAATATTGTTACGTATATAAAAAAATCAATAAAAATGTAATTTACCAGAGAAAACTCCTAAGCCTGGATAATAATATCTCTTGTAAGCACATATGCCATACAACGTAGAACTCCTCTCTGTTGCGATGGTTCTTGATGCATCATATACATTTATCCCATCC
The DNA here is from genome assembly GCA_034641835.2 of Pinus albicaulis. NCBI lineage: Eukaryota > Viridiplantae > Streptophyta > Pinopsida > Pinales > Pinaceae > Pinus > Pinus albicaulis. The sequence continues at coordinate 978,933,273 of CM076581.1, read as the reverse complement.
CATAATTCCTTTAATTCATCTACCAATGGTTGTAAGTAGACATCCATATCCTTCACTTGTCTTCTACCAGGGACTATTAGAGCTAACGTAAGATGTTCATTCTTCATGAAAAACCATGGGGGGATATTGTTATTGATCACTACTACAGGCAAAATAGAATATCTGTTGTTCTAGAGGGAATATGGGTTGATGCCATCCATGGCTATACTGAGTCGTAGACTTCATACTTCATCCTTGAATTTTTCAGGCCATGTATCCTCTATATGATTCATGGATATTGAATCTGTTGGTATTCGCATAAATCCCAACTCACTTCTCTGTGAGGCATACCATCCCTGCAACATAGCTAATTCCTTACAACGAAAGAGCCTTTGAATCATTGGGATTATAGGCATGTGCCTCAATATCTTGAAAGGAGGAACATGTGATTTACCCTTATTTTTTGATTTCTCATACCTTTCATGCCCACATTTTGGACATATCTCTTTGTCTCCATATTCCCCTATATATAGAATACAAGAATTTGGACATGCATGATATGATATGTACTTAACAACCAACATTTTCAACAATTTCTTTGCCTCTTCACAGCTACCGGGCAAGGCATTATCACTCGGAAGAACCTTGTCTTTGAATAACGTTTAGTTTTTCATGGAAAATATTAAATGTAAATTAATGCCGATTATTATTAATGTGCATAAAATTGACCATTTTTAATGTTCATTGTGTGATTATATTTCTCAAAATATAAGGGACTTGATGGTCAATTACCTCAAAATTTCTGAGAAACATGCATTCGACAAGCCAAACTTTACCTTCAATTTGTACAGTAACATTGTTGTCGCCATTTGTGTATAACTTGACTGACCGCCAGGGCCAACGAGAGGGGTGGTGGAAATAAATTCAAGGCTTTAAAAAACGTATCAACGATATGAGCATCATCCCCTAGCTGATCATCGTTTTGGAATGCATCTAAAAACATTGTCTCCATGGTAGTCATATCCCTTTAGTAATCATTCATACCAACCTCTATTTTATTGCCTCCATTACCAACTTTTGAAGAACTACTATTGTTGTACTTATTCCTAATCGGTGAATGTGGACATAGTGGGAATTGAATAGGTGGTTGATTCAACCATTCTTGGTATCATTACTCTCCGATTTTTTCTCCTAATTTAGCCTTCTCTCGTTTTGACATTATCATGGGGTGCAATGGAAGATGGTAGGTAGGTCTTTCATCATCACTAGAATCCAAATAATTTAAAAAATATATTTGAACATGATTAGTACAAAATCGATGATATCAATTAGTAAGCATGTCGACAATGCATGATTAATTGGTATGATGTTAAAATAATTACATTAGAAATATAGCAAACAATTATTATTACCATCATTGTCCTAGGATTGTGGCTATAAGATTCAATGTTACAATTGGCAGGGTGAAGCGGTTGTCCATTTTCATCTACCAAATGTGGCTTGCGATATGGTGCTCCTGATAAGAGCTTCCGACGTTTTGCAGTTGGTTGAATATTTTGTGCATTTGAACTCAATTTTGAATCTGCATATTTTTATATATTAATTTTATTCAGCTGATTGAAATGGAGAAAATCAATAAATTCAATTAGATAATGAAAATATAAATAAAATTTGAAGTAATTACGTCTGGAGATGGATAGGGAGAACTCTGCAATGGACTTTGAGAAATATTATGGAACGAGACAGATTTTTAATAATTTTCCATTTGAGACAATTATGAGATTTTCTCCCTACATTTGAGGAAAATAAATAATAAATTTTGGTGTACAATATACCTAAAAGTAATTTTGTTGCCTTAAAAATGGACTTATTGCTATCAGTGCTAATGTACTATTAACCACAACTGTGTGTTTTAATTACACCGCATCGGTGCAGTGTTATTAACTGATGCACTGGTGTTGTTATTTAACAAATACACCATAAATATTGAAATAAAAAAGCACAACTTTATTTTTTTGAAGTGAAAAAGGTGAAAAATTGGAAAATGGGCGGAAAATTATTTTTGGAAATCTAATTTCATAAAAAAATATTTAAATAGTAAAATCGATTCATTATTTCATTATTTCTGCAAAAAAATTCAGGGATGGATTTGCATGAGATACATACCTAGATAAAGAGAGCACGAGAGCACTCTGGAGCATCAAAATACGAGCACTGTGGAGCAAAAAAATACTTTTGAACAACATCACTATTCAGAGAATCAGAATTTGAAACATCTGGTGATTCGCATAAAAACCATGTAGTATAGTAAAATTGTTAAATCTTAATATAATAATTGTTTTTTTACAATTTCTATTAGATTTAATACATGCATAGTAAAATTTTTAAATTTTACTATGCATTTTTCAGAAAGAAAAAACAAAAAAATCCATTCTTACGTTAAACCCTTACTTCTTCTTGTTTATGTGACTTCATAATTAGGGCTTTTCATTTTAGATTTATAAGGTTTGTATTACTATATATATAGGTGTATGGAATCTAACCTGCAAGACCACTTGTAGAGTCGGATCCCAATCCATGTTGGCCCTTGCACAATTAAAAAAAAAAAGATTTTTTTTAATCGGTGCACCATGTTTAAAATAGTGCATCGGTGTGATATTGTAGTATAGCACATCGACCACGTACTGACAAAAAACACTATTAGATAAAAATTGATTTTTATTAATTTATGTTTGTGTTAATCAGTGCACCGGTTTACATATAACGCACTAGGTCTCAATGTTTACAAAGACCATTGTACGATGTTTCTACTATATTGGCGGTGCATTGATAAGAACCTATCGCACCGCATTTGATGCGTACTTTGGGAAAGACACACCGTTTTCTTTATTTTTTTTAACCTGAAAAGTATGTGACTTATTTATAAAATATATTAATGAATGGTATGGTATAGGTTTCATATTGATAAATAAATGGCTCAAAATAGTTCAAGTAACAAAATACTTATAGCACATCGAGAAAAGAAAAGAAGGCAAGTTCTTTATAAATTCTTTACAAAAATTATTATTATTGAACTATATATAAGTTTAACTATTATGTATTTTTTACCGTGTATCATGCAAAGCCATAAAATGACGAATCTTGATGAGATGATTTCTAATTTAAGACCAGAAGAGCATAAAATATTGATGGAAAAATTGCAAAAGGATAAATCAGGTGAATGAAAAAATACTATCGATCCAATATGAGTTTCTTCTTTGAATTTTCATTAATAATATACTTAAAAATATTAGATAGCATATTTCAAACAATCTATTAATTCACATATGTTTAATGTTCTACATGGACCAACAACGAAGAAAAGGAATGTTTTTCTAAGAAAAGAAAAAAACAAAACATGAAAATGAAAATGAATTGTTCCTTAGCTCATCTACAGTGGTGCTGGAGGTTAATGAAAGGGGGGAAATTTCTTACAAAACTTTGAGGGACCTAGTGGAATGAATGTATATATGTTAATTCCACTTACAATACAAAAATCAATCCAAGTATTCCTGGAACTAAATTTTATTTAAAATACAGGATGAGTTTCTAGAGAATTGGTCAATGAGACATGTCGAAATTTTAATAGAAAAAACGTACAACAACAAAAAATAAGGAATGAAAATTAATATTCCTTTAAATGTTTTTCTAGAATTATATTTATATATTACTAGAAAGCAATCATTTATAAAAATCACTTTTGTTATATTTAATTTTCATATATCAATATAAAAATTAAATAGTTTATTTTCATGTTACATTTTCAAGAAGATTACGAAAATCTCAAAGGATGAACGAGCTGACATCACAAATATGCTAGTAGGAATGTCCAAAAAGGTGTACAAGGAGATGGCCAAATAAATGGACATAATTGCATTGCATGAGGAGCCATCTCAACAAGAACGTGCTTCAAATGTAATATGTAATTATTGAATTTTTTGATTAGGTACAATAAATAAACAACTTAGCATTAAATATTAATTTTTAAGTATTTTCTTGCAGAAAAGAAAAGAAAATGGAACCCATTCAAAACATAAAACAGGACGACAAGGAAAAAAAGGATTGATATCTATGTTTGTGAGTAATTGTTACTTCCTTATAACAACTTAACTAGATTTAATTTTCGTATATTTTAAGTTGTTTTACAACGATCGTCATTGAATGTATTCAAACATTTGCTAACATACAAAGGAGAACCATCAGAAGAATTGATTGAAATTAAGTTAAATATGAGTTGTAAGTATATGTTGGCATATCATAAATTAATTGTGGAATTTGTAAGCATCTATCTTGTTTTACTTAGCTCCGTCTCTAATTGATGGAACAAACAAATCATTTATATTAAATCTATGATTTATTATGGGGTATAAAACTTGTAGGAAACAAAGTATGGAACTGCGCCAACAAATGAATTGTTGAGAGATGGCATCAAATTTTGTTTTGAAAGAATGTGTATAGTTCATGAGTCAGTTCTTGCTATGTTAGATCTCTTTTCGATTTAAATTGATGTATATTATTTAATATTTCAATTTTCATTATTCTCACCAATGTATATACACTCATTACACTTTATTTTTATGTTTGTAGATGGAAATTGAAGAAGAAGAAAAAAATCAACACAGTGAACAAAACATTCCTCCAAATAACCCAAATCATGGAAGCAACCCGAGAAGTGATAACAGTTCCAGCGAAGAATGATGATCAATATGTTCGGATATCAAAGCAAGGCGTTGTATTTTATGAATTGTCTGTGAAATCATACATTTTGTTTAATGTAATGGACATAGTGTCCCAATTGAAAGACAAAGGGATACCAATAGCTGTCCCATTTCGTATGACAAAGAGTATCATATTCATATATATATAATAAAATACGTTTTCATTTATTCTACTATCTTCTCCACTTTCGCTATGAAATGTTACACCGCTCATTAAATATATGGATGATTAAATATTTTAATGAAGAGATGTGAAATATGATGATATGATATAACAAATTAATCCAACCATCATATTAAAATGCACTAAAAAAATTTTAATTGATATGAATATTGTTATAAGATATGTGTCAACTTTTGATAAATAATAAATTTTAAAAAATCACAATAATTGCACTGTCATAGGTCGATGTTTCTAAAAAATACAAAATGAACACTAATGCGTGTCAGTTACTGTGCACCTATGCATTTATATGATACTGCACACCGGTTTGTTTCTACGACCTTTGGGCATCTCAAAAATACCAATACCAATTAGAACGCCTAGTGCACTTTATTGATGACTACCACCCGGGTGGTCTCATAGGCATTGCATGCATCGGTATAGTTTTCCTTTAACCCACCAATGCATTTTTATAACTTAACGGACCGGTGAATTTTAGCACCTAGATGACCCGGTGCGGTTTTACTCCTTAATGGCTCGGTGCACGCACCTTCCATCAGCCCTATGCATCTTGTTGGGTGACATGCATCCAAAATTTGTTTTCCATCCTGGTGCTTGGTATGTTTACAGTACCTATGCGTACATGGTAAAACACATCGGTGTGCATACATGGTAAAATGCATTGGTGCGTTCACACCTAATGCGTGCACCACCGAGAAAAACATCCATAAAAACCTTCGGCCGCCCAAGTTTTTTTAGTTGTGTTGAAATTTCATTAGAAGCTCCGCCAAAACCTCCGTTACTGAAAACGGATGTTGTAGAAAATGTTTTTTGGAAAATTTTGGCCAATTTTATAACACTAAAATCCTCCTTTATAACCTCTGCTAGAGGGTATTTTTGTTGTAGTATTGTACTATGATTTCTAAATTAAGCCAAAAACATCCAAAATGAAAAAAATCTAAAAATTTATTCAAAAATTGCTCAAAATTGTCCCATGAGGCCAGGTGATGATGTGTCATGCAATGAGGGATGCCTCAACAAGAAACTGAAGCTTATCTTTCTCCTTTTGCCTAATTAGGGTTTTCTTGAGCTTCTCCTTCACTTTCTTGATTCTGACTTAGGATAACTTGTTCCTTGTAGAATAATGGACGACCATGTGTCTTTGTAAGTTGGTGCCCCTATTTTCCCTCTTGAGAAACTTCTCCGAGTGGAAATTGACTCTATTAAGCCAATATTACCTATCTTTCTCAATTTATGCTAGAATGAATTCATCAATAGTTATTTGACCTTTTGGTGGAGATGTTTCTTTTTTTATGCTCAAGTGCCCTCTTGAGGCCTCTTGTTCCTAGTCTTCTTGTTTTCACATCTCTTCTTGATCCTTTGAGTCATCAACCTCAATAACTTCCTTACCTTTGGCATCATCCTTCCTCAAATATATTTTGGGCTTGTTTAAGAGCAACTGATTTAACTTTAGCTACATATTATCCTGTTGTAAGAATGAGACCATGAAATTTTCCTTTGAAAAATTGTCTTTTAGCTCTCTAATCTCAGCCTCCTTCTCCATGATGATTTGTTCAGTTTTTTTATCCTCCTCATGAATTTCCAAATCTGCCATATGAATGTCAAGATGAACTAGTTCCTCGTCGTGCAATGGTGCCTGTTACACCAATTTTTGGTTATCTAACCTGTTACTATTAGATGGAATAAAGTACACTATGTAAGACCAATTTTACCATAGTAAAATTGCTTTCACTATGAGAAATAATTTAATAAACCATAGTTTATTAAATTATTTTAGGTCTAAACATGAAACCGCGTGAGGAATAATTAAATAAATCCTTATTTGTTTGATTTTCCTCTAGGGATAGTTAACTAAACCACTATTTAATTAATATTCCTAGTCATATTTAACCCAAAACATGAGAATTAATTCGATAGATTATTATTTATCTTATTATTCTTTAGGAATAATTATTTAAATCATTATTTAATAATATTCCTTGTCGAATTTGACTAAATCATTTTAAAATAATTAAATAAATCATTATTTATTTAATTATTTCTTAACCTCATCCTTGAAATAATAAATAAATCATTTATTTATTTATTATTTATAAATAAAGGGATTTAACTAGTTCTAAATTCTTTTTCCCTCCACCAAAAGTAATAAAATATTCCAAGTAAGTTGGATATATATTTGGTTAATAATATTTTAATTATGCACCAATATCTAGACTAACTCAATATTCTGTTATAAATAGCAACATTTTTCCATTCATTCACTACTCTTTTTATCACCTTTTGATCTATACTTATGGTTTGACTTTGATCCCCCATCATTGTCATATTTTTTCTACTTTTTCTTGTGAGCTCCCTTTGAGTTCTATTTTTTCTGGGATTTCTGCACCATCAAGAGAGAGTGTTATAGGTCAATTTAGGCACCATTCCCAATGAACTGTTTAACTGGACATCATCTACAGGACAAATGAATAGGGTCTATCATCCCCTATCATTTCAGTTGCTACATGCCCTAAGACAAAGAACAAGACAAATCATACATGACTTCCATTTGCAAAGGTTTCTAAGATTTGAAGTTTATAATATATCATATGAGAGCTCACCAAAGCTGCCTCTAAAGGGACTAAGTGCATTGCATATGTAGGTAGCCCCATTCAAGGCTTCTCTGCAAAGAACTTCCTGACACTCATAGGTGCATTGGTCACATTGAGAGCGAAATTCTCATTATTCTGGAATCTCCACTTGGCCAGTGCCTTCTAGAAGAGTCCACATGTGTCAAACTTCGAATCCATGTGTCCATTTTACCTCTACAAGATTGGGAACATGCCTTGCCAATTATTAGAAAGTCATTGATTGTAAAACTACCATCAGCTCCTCTATAAATTGAGCACATATCCTAGTGCTTGGTAAGGAAGAATTTGAGTAGAGAAATGCTCGTTGAATTTAAATTGAGGAGTTGATTTGTGTAACATGCTGTTGGAGATATCTGCATTGTGATGAGGCTGGGATGCTGCTGGATATGGTCATTTCAAATCAATCATGGGGTTGCAACCTCCCCTTTTATCCATTAATAAAGATTGTTGCTTACTTTCCCACATATGTATCTCTATAAGCTCATGTTTTCCATATTATGAATTCTTATCTAATGTATATGGTTTATGTTTCATTGATTTAACTAAATAACTTGAATAGACATTTGTATTATTCCTATATTTTGTTGTTTAGTTTTCATCTTTGCAGGAAATATTTTTGGACATCTAGCTTGGATTTGAAGACATAAGGAGAATAGGAAGTGCTTGGAATCCAAGTAAGTTCTTTGATCTATTATGTGTGTCTATTTACAGTTAGGAAAAGTAGTCGCAAAGTCTTTAATTTTTTGTTCTAGATAAGCACCTATCTAGGGAGGAATGTTTTATTCGTAATTCATAATTCCACATAACAAATTTGCGACTCTGCTAGGGAAAGGGATTTTATCTGTTTATTCACCCAGTAGCATTTACTCAGAAATATTAGGCTTTTTGAAATCCAAATTTGCATTATAAATGTGCTAAATAGCTGTGTTTTTCATTGTACATTGAGCCCAACGCATTGTTGGACATGACACAGTGCTTTGCATAGCACTGTCTCCCTTTCAAGGGTGCTTTTCTCCCCTTAGAGACTGTGTTGCCCCCAGAGACCATCCAAATTCCATTGAATTTGTCATTGCACTTTTTTTTCAATTTGTTCTCCGCTGTGTTTTGAAAAGCCTGAAACCTTATATTGACCAGTGAACTTATGTACCTCTTCCTCTTTCGAAAGAATAGTTTGTTCAATGTGTGTTTAAAGATTTTTTCTTTATTATTGACGAATTAATTTCAAAGTATTTTTATTTTCGCATTAGATCCATTTTCTTTTGAAAAGGAAATTGTCGTAAATTATTTGTTTCCTGATAGGAGAAATTGTTCTTCAATTCCTTATTTTTCCTTCAAAAGAGAAATTGTTGTTTATTCTTCATTTCTCAAAAGTAAAAGGCATTCTTTTTATTGATTTGATGAAATTAGTTTCCTTTTCTGCATTCATAACATTAAAGGGACTGAAAAGAAAAACCTGCATTTGCATGTAGAGGATTGTGTGTTTTGCAAAAGGAAAAATTATGAAATCTGCATTTAGTTTGTGCTCTTTCATTTGTTTGTTGTCCAATTAATTGGTCTTTCCCTCTAGTAGCTAGGATTTTCATTGAAAAACTAAAAGTGAAAGATTTATTATAATTCTTAGTTTGCATTTTAGGAATTTCCAATACATCATCGCGGTGAACCTTGAAAGGAAAATTGATAAACAAGATCAACTTAAAATTTATTTCAATTTACCTAACAAAGCATTGGAACCATAACGATAACATTTAGAAGGTCTAGGCTAGAGACGTGTTCTGATGTCGTAAAACATAGAAGCTGTCATTAATTGTCTGTGATACATTTTGAGTGTGATACCTAACTCCACGTACATAAGTATATCATAGCTCGTCCACATGCTTTCGGGTATATCGGGCAGTGTTACAGTATGAAAAGTATAAAGGGGTGCTCTCACTGTGTGGTTTAGCATCAAAAAATGATCATACGGACTTGGGCCTCCATGTACCTTCGGGTATATTTGGGAGGAAAAATTTAGGTTGCTATCCATCCATAGTGAACCGAGTCGGCCACCTTGTAAATTGTGATACACCAAACACAGCATTTGGGGAGATTTCCTGCCCGTACTTCTTGGTTCGCCAGGAGGTATTCTGCAGTTCATAGTTTCTTGGTAAATCTTTTTCCTAGAATTACCCTTTTATTTTGTTTATTTGTTTTTGGTTAAATCATTAATCATGGAATAAAAAATTCCTTTCCCCCATCGTTTGCGTAGATTAGCATTGAAACCACCTTTACCACCAGAAGCTACTTTTGTGCGGCAAAGGCGACATCGCTCTACCGAAACTAGTACCATCAGTACCTCTGGTGAAGCATCATCTTCCAATATACCATAGTCAGCACAAGTTGTTTCTACAAATCCTAGTTTGTCTACTGTTGTCGAGATAGAGTCCTCACAACTACCCATGGTCATGATCCATCCAATATGTGAGACCATACCTCCCGAACCTGACGTTGTTCAACTGGAAGTTGATTTGGATCCCATTGTGCTTTAGGGGGCAAATTTTATTGGTCAAACTGGACATCATCCCCAGGACCAATGAAATATGGTCTATCATCCCCTTATATTTCTGTTGCTATATTCCCTAAGTAGAGAAAATCTTGATCCAGAAGTCGAACAACCAGAAGTTGTTCCTGTATTGGTCACTCCAAAATCTATTATAGCCATTGAGTCTCCCATATTGTGTAGTCAACGACCTGAAATATACTTTGTCCCAGACGACGAAGTTCTTCCATCTGGTTTAATTTCAATTGAAGAAATATAACAAGACGAGACACCTTTAACTCCAACTCATTTTAGGTAGGAGCTTTACCTATACGAGTCTTTTCCTCAATCACCTTCCTCTGATTTTGTTCATCATCTTTCAGTTCAAGTTCCCGTAGATTGTATAGGGTATACATTGGGTCATTTGACCATGGCTGAGATAACATCCCAGACTGAACCATCTATTTCAGATGCAACAACATCTACTGTTGCTTCATCTTCGATGTTTTTCCCTTTGAATTCACCCATGCCATCATTTGGAATCCTATCTGGTTCCTCCCTTATCAGTACTGAACGGATTGATCCTTTATTCACATCTTCAGTGCAATATCAAGCTGGTCCTATCAGTTATTCCCCTTGGTGGCCATTGATTTCACATAAATTACCCTTTGAAATTCCAAATTTCAATGAAAACCCTGGAGAAGACTCATCAACGCATGTTATAACTTATCATTTGTGGTTCTCATCAAGCTCCTTAAATTATGACTCCATTAGACTATGTCTTTTCCAACACACACTCACTATTCCAACCGCACAATGAGGATGGTTATTTTACTGTTTCAACCTCATTAAAAAGGAAACACGTTTTGAGGATAGCTCTTTTTTCTTATGTCAACCTCGTTAAAAAATGAAAAAAGTGCCTTTGAGGAAATTTATTTTACTGTGTCAACCTCATTAAAAAAATGAAACAGGTCATGAGCATAGTTCGTTAAAAAAATTAAACAGGTCATGAGCTCGTTAAAAAATGAAACAAATCCTCTCCTAATTACGACGAGTCTTCCATCTAATCTCGTAGATGAACCTTCATTCCATCCTGCTATTATTAACCAATAGTTTAATTAGGTGAATGAAATAAAGCTTGGGGGGCATCTTCTCTTGCAGGGGGCATTCAACATGTGCTCTTACAGAGGGCATTCAAAACATTCTTACCAATTGCACGCAATCGACAGCTGAAGTTCGGGGGAAAAAATAGGTTCAGAGCTCCAAAATGAAAATGGTAAAAATGAATAGTAAAACTCTTTTTATTTAGTCATTTAATTGTTTGCAATGAATATTTATTACTGTGAATATCGTTTTATTATATTTTTATCATGAAACAGGTATTTTTAATCCATTTGATGTTGTTATGAACATGTTTTACAACTGATGAATAGATTATTCATGCAGATTTATTTCAATAATGATTTGACCACAAAGCATACTTTTTCTCCTTATTTTTCAAGCATTGTTAAAAACAAAAAAGGATTTGAAGCACACTTTTATCTCTTTTTCAATCTTATATAACATTGAAAAAGGAACCCCTGGAGTCTTCTTTCAGCTCTTTTCAAACTTCGATAATGTGAAAATATTTCCTAGCACTTGTCTTTTCGAGCTCGTAAAAGTAAATGAATTGATATCTACTCAGTATAAGTTTAACCCTTTTCTAGATTGAGATAGATTATTTATGAAAAAGGAATACCTTGGTGGAACATGACCAAAGAGGTTCTCTCAGATATTATTTTACACTTTTTCGGATCTGAATGACAAATTTACGAAAAAGTACTTATGGAGTTTTCTTTCATCCTCTTTTTCAAACTCTCTAAATATGAAAAAGGATCGGGCTATCACTGTCATTAAGCTCGTTAAAACATAAAATAGCTACGAGCTTGTCGATCATGGCAAGAATCAAGTTTCATTCATTGCTAGACTCGTTAAATTATTAAATAACGATACTTTATTCACCCAAAGGGTTGAGTTATAGATCAAGCATATGTTATCCTCCTCAAGCTTGTTAGAAAATAAAGAGGTACTGGTCGAAAAATGACTGGGGAAAATTTGGGAAAGTGAACAGAACTTTTACGGTAACAGGTCGCTCTTGAACATGACACTTCAATCCATCACTGTGACTATTTGTGTTGGGTAATCTTCTTGATGGTTCATTCATACCTATGGTTCATCATGCCTTCACTTCGATTTTGGGTTAATGCTGCCAACTCATCTCAGTGTCGCTGATATGTTCAAGAGAAGTCATCCAATGAATACTCATCCTTCTACAATACTCATAAACCTTCATTCTCATGACCGTCATCCCTGAGAATTGCTATATCAAGTCATACCTTTGTCTCTGAATTCAGTAACTCCCTTTTCAAAATAAGGTGACTTCTTGTCGATGACAAATCATTATCTAGGAAGTTCACTTAGAAACATCTGATTCCAGTACCATGAGGTGTGTTACAACATCGATAAGATCCTCGCTTCCGGACTTTTGACTGAAAGATTTTGTTTGGCGTTTGACATCAAATCATATATTCATGCCTTACGAAATGTACTGCAGTACCTTGAGGGCCATTGAAATTAATGGTGGTTCTCTCATGTTTGTTAACAACTCACATCATTGACTGGTAATCAAACGATGTCTTTCCATACTCGACTAAAAATCATATATTCGCATGGATAGACTTGTACCCGAATGATCGAGTGAATGAGATAAGAAGACCCCAGATCTAGTTTCAGCCATCCGGGCTACGATTTCAGGATTTTTGTACACATCATCTGTACAATGACCTTATATACAAATCGTCATCTAAACATGGGCCTATATTTGTAGGCATGTTTGTATTGGGCAACATTCCAATGTAGATGAATTTATAAATTATGTACATGTTATTATATTTTTTATGTGATGAACATGGGAATGCCTACCCTCAACAATTATGATCAAGAAGATATATCATGATGTAATGTATTGTAAGATTGATGCAGGTCACCACTCCGCTTCATCTCCAACCCATCACAGTGTAAAACATCTCAATCAAAATATTGTTATTGTTATTTTGACTTCATGCTTTAGAGGGAAATTGTTATGGGTCAATTTGGGCACCATTCCCAATGACTAGGTTAACTGGACATCATCTCCAGGACCAATGAATAGGGTTTATCATTCACTATCATTTCAGTTGCTACATGCCCTAAGACAAAGAACAAGACAAATCATACATGACTTCCATTTGCAAAGGTTTCTAAGATTTGAAGTTTATAATATATCATATGATAGCTCACCAACGCTACCTCTAAAGGGACTTAGTGCATTGCATATGCAAGTAGCCCCATTCAAGGCTGCTCTAAAAAGCACTTCCCGACACTCATAGGTGTGTTGGTCACATTGGGATCAAAATTCTCATTGTTCTGGAATCTCCACTTGGCCAGTGCCTTCTAGAAGAGTTCACATGTGTCAAAATTCGAATCCATGTGTCCATTTTACCTCTACAATATTGGGAAAATGCCTTTCCTATTATTAGAAATTCATTGATTGTAAAACTACCTTCAGCTCCTCTATAAACTAAGAACAAATCCCAGTGCTTGGTAAGGTAGAATTTGAGTAGAGAAATGCTGGTGGAATTTCAATTGAGGAGTTGATTTGTGTAACATGCTGTTGGAGAGATCTGTATTGTGATGAGGCTGGGATGCTGCTCGAGATGGTCACTTCAAATAAATCACTGGGTTGTAACCTCCCCTTCTTTCCATTAATAAAGATTGTTGCTTAATTTCCCACATATGTATCTCTATAAGCTCATGTTTTCCATATTATGAATTCTTATCTGATGTATATGGTTTATATTTCATTGATTTAACTAAATAACTTGAATAAACATCTGTATTATTACTATATTTTGAAGTTTAGTGTTCATATTTGTAGGAAAAAATTTCGGACATCTAGCTTGGATTTGAAGCTATAGCAAGAGCGACAGAAAGAGAATAGGAAGCGCTTGGACTCCAAGTAAGTTCTTTGATTTGTTATGTGTGTCTATTTATAGTAGGAAAAGTAGTCACAAAGTATTTAATCTATTATTCTAGGTAAGAACCTGTCTATGGAAGAATTTTTTATCCGTAATTCATAATTCCACATAACAGAGAGATCTTGGATCTGAAGCACTGAGGACATACAAGAACCCATCCCATTGATGGGGATTGGTAACATATTTCTGTGTTCCCTTCTCAGGTGTGATAATACAAAAAATACATTATAGATTCTTGTCTTGTCTATTGGATGTGTGGAGAAAATCTTGTTTATTTTCACTCTTTAATGTATTTAACTGCATAGATATGGATTTTTGTAGCATTTATTCTAATCATCTACTGCAGATTTAAGGAAATTGATAGCCACATTTTATGTTAGGGTTGTTTGTTATGCACCGCCAAAGTGAGCTTTTTTTCGTATGCTTGCGATTATAATTCACTCTAATAGTGCCTCATGTTGTGATGATGTTTCTTTCTCACCTGATGTAGGGTCAGCCCTTTCAGCAATGTCTAGAGAAAATACAAGCCTCTTTCCTCTAACATATGTTTGATTCACCTCTACCCTAGGAGTTATTTTGGTAATTTTTCTTATGGAAGCAACCTCTTGTTTTTTTGGTGATGACAAAGGAGTAGAGTGACTACTTGAATGACCTAAAGAAGGCATAAGAAAGGTTGAATACATAAAACCATCGAAAGACAAATTGATATGTGTGGACTGATGGGAAACCAGAATTTTCACCAAGACATGGTGAAAAGAACTAGCATGATGATCTTATCCTAGTCTATGTACCTTCTCTGACATCTTTACCATGGTTTTCTAAAGGTAATGAGTCAAGTTAAGTGCTCTTACACTGGTGAAATGCATTAAGAGCCTAACATGATACTGATATAACCTAGAGAACCTACCCTAACATGTAAAGTATTTCATGATTAATTTCATGAGAGGGGCATACTTTTCAAGTAAGCATCTAAATGGAAAAATGTGTTTTGGGGCAACTTTGTATGCAGGTTTCAAAGACATCTTGTAGTTTGCAATGTCTAGGTATCTACTCTTGAACCAAGCTACTCCACTGTTTGGAATCCCTGTAGCTATGGAAATAATCGTTGCTGAAATATTGAACACAACCCTTGTAATGGTCACCTTATCCTTCCTCAAACTAGTGGCAAAAGTTCTAGTTAGTTTTTCATTAAACACAATTTTCTCAACATTTTGGAAAAAGGAAAGGCATCCTATGTCTTGGAATGGTTTCTTGAGGAAGTGTGAAGATATTATCTCATGTGTTGAAGTGGGCTCATACCTACTGATATAAACTCCCTTGTTCCTCTTCTCCTTAGTTGTCTTTGATTCCATAGTAAACCCTAGCTTAGTGGGAGGTGAAATTATGGTTTGGTGTAAGGAAAAACATGGGATTTCGATAGTTTTTTAGGAATGGAGGGAGATGAAGGGGTTAGGGGCCTCCTAAATTCTTGGGAAAATTTAAGGGGTACATACATATGTTAGGGAGTAGGGGAAAGTTAAATTTGAATGAATGAGTGAGGGGAACGGGTTGAAAAGGGGAAAAATTGTCCAAGCCTAGGAAAGTGTAGTCTAGGGTAGGGTTTGTTGGAAAATAGTGAAAATTAGGGATAGGGGTGAGGGAAATTTTCTATGAAGGTATATGATAGGTGGGGGAAGGTGTATAAGCTTTAAACTTAGGGTTTATCTCATAAATTTGTCGATGACATCATGAAACCAAGAAAATGCAACCAAAACCCTAAAAGAGGGAATTGATCCTTCCAAGAATGAAATAAAGACAGAAGAGGTAGTTTTAGTGACCTAGTTACTTGTATATTATACAATGTAACCTAATTTTTAATGTATAAACCCCTCGAATGGAGTGTTTTCCTCCTTGAAGAAAGCACAACTCACTCAAGAAAAATCACAATGCAGCAAAAGCGAAGTGCAACAATGATTTTGGCACTCTGGTGGCAAGGAATGGTTGATCTAAGTGTGAAAATGGTCTTTCAGAGGGTAAGAATAAATTTTTTTATGGAGTGGTGTCTTCTTGAACTTGGAATGAGCAAATGAGAAGCTCCCTTGGTCTTTAAATAGTTTGGAAATAGATTTTCTTCTTTGGTTGTTAAGTGGTCCCACCAAGTCCTTTCACCTTTTGATTTGGAAATGCAACTTTTAGAACCTTTTGTGATATATTACATCACGATGGAAATTAAATTACACTTTTGAAACCTTTATTGAATATTTTTCACTATTACTACTCCTTTGAATGCTAAGTTAAATGGTGAAATGACCTATTTTATGATTCTGACCCTATGACCTAATCATGACACTACATGAAAAGATGAGCGAAATGATGTCCATGGTAATGTGACTGAGATGGTGATGAAGAAATTTCAGTGATGACTCCTCCAAATGAGTGATGGCATGACTAAAACATGAATTTAAAGGAGTAGTAACACACCTAGACACACTAGCTAGTGACCAAAATTTTATTTGAAGACCTATTGAAACACCGTAGAACAAGTATCCTTATCCATTGGGCATGGAGTCAAAAAAAAGGATACGAAATTCAATAATGAAAAATGACAGACAAAATGAACTGACTTTGACTTGAAACAAAACTTAATGAAATTATTGATCACAACATATCATCGATACTTGAGGGATTCAAATCCTGATAATATCTACCAACCCGCCGAAGACATATGTACAATCATGTGAAATTATCCTTCCAATGTAAAAAATCTAGTAATTGGCTACCTATTTGAATCCAACTCATGCGTTCCTTGAGAAGGCTGAAAAAAGAAAACTAGAAAACTCCAAATATTCAGTAAAAATGTGCTTTTGATCCCTAAATACAAGAAAATAAATCTTCCCTACTAGATGTAGAAAATCAGTGAAAGGATCCTCAAAAACTAGAAATGTTACTTCGTCTTGAGATCCACCAAAAACACAAGCATACCCTTCATTTTGATTTGAAAGAACACTTGGTTGTAGATCCATATGAAATAATAGGGAAGTATGATTTTAAACTATCTGAGTGTTGGTTGTAGATTCCTCATGTATAGGTAGCTATAACACAGTCTCTAACATGTTGTGTATATCAGGCTCATACTCATTCCATTCATATAAGTCTAAGTAATCCTTGAATAGAAAACATTCTTCAAGATTATTAAATGTGACAGTCCTATCTTCTTCATGAAAGAAAATCGTCCATGTTAGCTGATCCCCTTGCAAGAAATCATCATAAAAAATTGGCTTACTCACAACAAATTCCTGTATAGTTTCATCAGTTTCATGACTTCCATCATTTAAAAGCAGAATTTCATTTTCAATAACAGAAGAAATTTAACTCACACATTCCTCACTATATGAACACCATAAAATTTGCAAATCAATATGAGCATGGACTGTAACATAATTTTCAGGAGTTGATCTATTTCATCTTCAGACAGAGGAGAAAACTGAGTTTGGTAGCGGTTAACATTGGCTTGATGATTCTCATTTTCAAGATTAGGAATATGCATTTCTCTTTTTTGGTACCATTCTCTTTCATCCAAGGAAGAAGCTACTAATTTATCACGGGAGAAAACATCATGAAGGAATTCCAATATCTATTCTTCCATACATTCTTCATCCCCATACATATTTTCAAGAAAATTAATGAAATTTTCAGAAATATTACAACAGCTATCGATCATTGATAAATAAAAATTACAACTTTGATAACGTTGAAAGAAAACTAAATGAAAATCCTTTAGAGAATGTAAAATAGAATATGGTAGACTCTCATACCATTTCCTTGCTTTTTCTTCCAAGGTAGCCATGAACATCTTCATTAGACAATCTTTAGGAAAATTAATCTTTAATATGTGAATATGAAAATGAAATTTGACCAAATGCAAACTAGCATTTTCTCCATCTCAACCTTTAAATTTTGGCAACCTTGTATGCCAATCTGTACAAGGAATACGATTAAAAAAATTAGGAAAATGAGATAGATTTATGGGAGCATACCTCATAGCGGTTGAATCCATCTCGAAAACAATGAAGTTACCAAGAAGTTCTTCAAGCCACTAGTTTCTGAACAGTGAAGTCACCGTGAAAATTCTGAACCTTTGGATTCTTCGACACTAGAGTCACCAGGTGAAAATGCACAGCCTTCTTGTGCATGACTATTTTTCACCATCAACAATCATATTTGATCCTTGTCGATATTTCCCCAGGGAAGATTTGTCTTTTTCTCCCCAGTAGTACTCAATCTAGAAGGTATGCTCCTTTAAAACGAGATCACATTATGGTTTCTAGATCTTGCTGCCAATGGAGTCTTTGGATCAATTTCGAATCACCAGGTAAATGATTCAGCCTTCATATTATTCAGACTGCTATCAAACAGCAACAATCAGATCTAAACTTTGAAACCCAGGGAATATGAATCCTTTCGTCTCGAGAAACGACGCCAAAAATGTTATCTTCCACAATGTCCCAAGGCTAAAAGGATATCGATGGAGGTAACCTCAAATCAAGATTTTAGTTTGGTAGCTAGCCCTACCAAATAGAGAGGTTTCTCTCTACGAAAATCACAGCCAAGGGTTTGACTGATACAAGAAGTTATTTTAGGCTAGATATTTCAGCTCATGTTGGGTTTTAAGATTTAGGGTTTTTATGCTGGATCAAGAGTGAAAATTAGGGAACTAGGTCAAAATATCCAAGGTTAAAATTGCAAGATATATAGAGGAGAAAGGTAGGAATTATTTTGTAATAGCTTAAGAGTTGGTCGATGTATTGTAGGGCTTAATAATTAATAATATCAAAATGAGAATGTATGCCATGAATTCATTTCTCAAGAAGATAGAAATATACAAACATGAATTTCCTAATAAAATAGAGCTTAATAAAAAGAATTATGTTTACAGCCTCTTAGGAAAAAAAATGAAGAGAAAGGATATGGTAAGGTGAGTAATTTATATGAATGGTCAGGTGAGTAATTTATCATTCATATAGATCTATAACATAGAGAAAAAATTATCACAAACTCACAACACAACAATTCTTGAATAATAGCTGCAACTGTCATTTGATTTCCTGTAAAAAGTGACGAAGTACGAGCTATAGGACTTCCACTCTCTAATGTCCAACCATAAAAATCATTGAAAAACATATAAATATAGACTAAAAACAACTTATCCTCTCTCAGGGGTAAAATCCCTCAGTGTAGGAACAACTCACATGAATTTCTCAACAAAACCCTAATGACTAGGAAGTTAAACAAACTCTCCTCAAATAGACTTTCACTCACCTGCTCCTCATCAATGAAGTCCAAAAATTACACCAAAATGACTCTAACAAAACCATTACCTTATGTTACATAGATTCAACAAGTAATTATGGAAATTACATCATAAAACTAATATTTTACTGAAGAAAAGTCGAAATTTTCACTAACAAGAAAAATGGCAGCGCCACTAGAGAGAATCCCAACGCCAACATTTGAGGAGACTTTTGGAGGCCTTCCACTGCTCCAAATCTAGCTATGAAGGATAAAATGGAAATTTGAGGATGTCTAGTTTTCATTAGACACCTCAAAAAAGAAAAATTGACACTCCATGATAGAGGAAAAGTCATTCTCGAAAAAGTACTCGCAAAAACGTAGCGCCTGCTCGAGAATGGTGGTAGAAAGTCTCTTTTCGACCTATTTTTGGGATTTTTCTCCCAACTGGTTTGCAGACAAGGCTCCAAAAGTGGATAGGTGACATGTATGAGTGATTATCTATTCATCAATGAAATTTTTTGGGAATTTGGAGGTCTGAGGAAAAAGCGGCTGTACTGTGATTTTTGAATTATGCCAAAAGCATCAAAAATGAAAAAATTCACAACATTTCTTCAAAATTTGATCAAAATTGTCCCATGAGGCCAAGTGATGATGTGTCATGCAATGAGGGATGCCTCAATAAGAAATTCAAGCTTATCTTTCTCCTTTTTCCTCATTAGGGTTTGCTTCAGCTACTCCTTCACTTGCTTGATTCTGACTTGGGAGACCCTGTTCATTGTATAATAATGCATGTCCATGTGTCTTTGCAAGTTGTTGTCCATGCTTTCCCTCTTGAGAAGCTTCTCCAAGTGTAAATTGATCCTATCAATCCAATATTTCCTATATTTCTCAATTTCTACCAGAATGATTTCATCAACAGTTATTTGACCTTTTTCTTGAGGTGTTTCTTTTTTATGCTCGAGTGCCCTCTTGAGGCCTCTTGTTCTTGGTATTCTTGTTTTCACCTTCTCTTATTGATCCTCTGAATCATCAACCTCAAAAAATTCCTTACCCTTGGCATCATCCTTCCTCAAATATGTTTTGGGCTGGCTTAAGATCAATTTATTTAACTTTAGTTGCATATTCTCCTGTTGCGAGAATGAGACCAAGAATGTTTCCTTTGATAAATTGTCTCTGAGCTCTCTAATATCAGCCTCCTTCTCCATGATGATCTGTTCAGTTGTTTTTTCCTCCTCATGAATTTCTAAATCTGTCATATTAGCGTCAACATGAACTGGTTCCTCATCCTACAATGGTGCCTCATGCTGTGATGATATTTCTTTCTCACCTGATGTAGGCTTGGCCCTTTCAACAATGTCTGGAGAAAACACAAGCCTATTTCCTCTAACACATGTTGGAGTCGCCTATGCCCTAGGAGTTCTTTTGGTAAGTTTTATTGTGGAAGAAACCTATTTATGTGTTGGTGATGTCAAAAGAGTAGAGTGACTACTTCACTGAGATGGAGAAGGCATAAAAAAGGTTTAATACATAAAACCATCCCAAGACAAATTGACTTGTGTGAGCTGATGGGAAACAAAAATTTTCACGAAGCCATGGTGAAAAAACTAGCATGATGAACTTCTCCTAGTTTATGTACCTTCTCTGACATCTTTACCATGATTTTCTGAAGGTAATGAGACAAGTTAAGTGCTCTTACACCTGTGAAATGCATCAAGAGCCTCACATGATACTGATATAACGTAGAGAACCTACCCTCACATGTGAATTATTTCATGATTAATTTCATCAGAGGGGCATACTTTTCAAGTAAGTATCTGAATGGAAAAATGTGTTTCGGGACAACTTTGTATGCAAGTTTCAAATACATCTTGTAGTTTTAAATGTCTAGGTCTCTACAATTTAACCAAGTTTCTCCACTATTTGGAATCCCTGTAGCTGTGGAAATGGCCTTTGTTGAAATATTGAACAAAAACCCTGCAATAGTCACCTTATCCTTCCTCAAACTGGTGGAAAAAGTGTTGGTCAGATTTTCATTAAAACCAATTTCCTGAACCTTTTGGCAAAAGGTAAGGCATCCTGCATCTTGGAATGATTTATCGAGGAAGGGTGAAGACATGATCTCATGTGCTGAAGTGGGCTTATACTTGGTGATATTACATCCCTTGCACCTCTTCTGCTGAGTTTTCTCTGATGCCATAGTAAGCCCTAGCTCAGTGTAGGGGAAATTAGGTTTTGGTGTAGGAAAAAAAAAAGGATTCGGGTATTTTTTATAAATGAAGGGAGATTAAGGGGTTAGGGGTCTCCTAAATTCTTGTGAAAAATAAGGGGGGTAGGGAGAGATGTTACAGATTAGGGAAAAGTGAAATTTGAGGGAATGAGTGAGGGGAAGGGGTCCAAAAGGGGATAAAATAGTCCTAGCCTAGGAAAGTGTAGTCTAGGCTAGGTTTTGAGGGGAAATAGTGAGAATGAGGGATATGGGTGATGGAAACTATCTATGAAGGTATATGACAGGTTGGGGAAGGTGCTTGAGCTTTAAACTTAGGTTTTTTCTCAGCAATTTGTCGATAAGATCATGAAACGAAGAAAATGCAACCAAAACCCTAGAAGAGGGAATTGATCCTTCAAAGCATGAAATAAAGACAACAAAGGTAGTTTTAGGGACCAATTACCTGTATCTGATACACTAGAACCTACTTTTTGATGTAGAAACCACTGGAATGGATTTTTCTCCTCCTTGAAGAAAGCACAACTTGCTTAGACAAAAACACAACGCAACAATGATTTTGGCCCACTTGTGGCAAGTAACGGTTGCTCTAAGGGTGAAAATGGTCTTTCTGAGGGTAACAATGACTTTATTGATGGAATGGTGTCTTCTTGAAGTTTGAATGAGAAAATGAGAAGCTCCCTTGGTCTTTAAATAGCTTGGAAATCGATTTTCTTCTTTGGTGGTTAAGTTGTCCCATCAATTCCTTTAACCTTTTGATTTGGAAATGTAACTTTTAGAACCTTTTGAGACATAGTACATCATGATGGAAATTAAAGTACACTTTTGAAACCTTTATTGAAGATTTTTCACTATTATTACTCCTTTGAATGTTGTATTAAATGGTGAAATGACCTATTTTTATGATTTTCACCCTATGATTTAATGATGACACTACATGAAATGATGAGCAGAATGATGGCCATGGTAATGTGACTCAAATGGTGATGAAGAAATTTCAGTGACCACTCCTTAACGTGAGTAATGGCATGACTAAAACATGAACTGAAAGGAGTAATAACACACCTAGACACACTAACCAGTGACCAAATTTTTATTTAAAGACCTACTGCACCCATAAATTTTTTACCAAGGACCCTAAAAAAACCTTGTAAGAGCACATTTGATCACTAATGACTGGAAATATTGGTAGACACTAAGAGATTCTATGGTTTTTGTATCCTTGGGATTTATTTTGTTATTATATTGGTTATAAACATGTGTTATGATAGTGATGATGTATGGGTCTCCCCATGTTTTTACTTGCAAATGAATGCACAATGTATCTATGACCTAATAGATGATATTGTAGCTAATGATGTAAGGGAATAATGATTCTTAGCGATTCTCAGATATGTATGACACATATGCTCATATCTATGGTTTATACCTGTAGCTTTCATGTTTGTGACATGTTTGATGAAATTCCTATCATGGCTAGTAGGGGTCCATTTTAATCCTCATGGATTTTTTTCCCAATAAATCATTGTTTGGCTATTATAATTTGTCTTTGAACTTGTCATGAAGTTATTGGAAATGAATTGGGTTATGGGCTTAAAAAATTGGCTCAAATTGTAGGGACACAAGTACAACATTAGGTCATTTAATCCCTGGACACTGGCATCCAAGCTTGTGCATGCATCCAGAGCCTCCTAGACGTAGGCACGCAGGCTTGTGCATGTGTCCAAAGGTCTAGAAGCTAAAAAAGATTAGTGAAACCTAGGGGTAGGATACCTCAATGTATGGGTTGGTTCATGGGGGTGTTATTCTTTATGTACAATGTTTATGTGATATTTTTCCGTCAATTCGACTTCCTTAAGGCCACCTAGGAGGTTGAATCTCATCCTGAGTAGTCTCTCATCGCATGTTTACCCCGGTTGGCCAGTTAATTGGGTAAACATGAGAAGAGGGTGTTAAAATGAAGAATCACTGCATTGACCTCTACGATACTTCCCTTGAGCCCTTACAGTTCTTTCATGTGCGTTAACCAACCTATCATTGTCATATTCACATATTCTGATCTCTACCCTCAAACTCAATGTATCTACTATACCAAGAGAATGCTCATCTCCTTGTTGCCCAACTGATCTGTGAGGAGAGTCACGAGAAATTTAGTATACAATTTTGGTCGTCATATTTTATTCTCTTATTACTGCAAGTGTATCATGTTATATAAACCAAATAGATACTAAAATCAAATTCATACCCCATTAATGTTCAGGGAGGCTTATCTCGTCTGCAAGATCAGTACACATTAACATGTACATGTATAATTGTAATCGAAAAAATTTAACAAAATATCAATATATCAACATCATGCATGACCATACTGATTGTACACCATGACCCCATGCATGACAACCATAACCTTGACCACATCCAACTTTACCCAAAGAGATCGAAACACACACTGATACCACCATGTAACCCACCACATCCCACATTTTTCCACTTTCACCATTTTTCCCAAGGTAAACATTAGCTAAGGGTCACTATGATAAGACTCAACCTCCTATGTGACCTTAAGGAAATGAGGCCAACAACTTAAGACCTTACTGACTTCCCTTGGGTGCAACAGGACCTCCAGGAGGAACCCAACCATTCCAAGTGTCCAACCCCTAAGATAACTTTATTTTTCACTAACCTAAAGCACAAGCCACTCCCTTTCCAAGGCATGAAATTGATTTTAACCCTCCAATCTCTCCCATTTTCCTACCTACCAACAGCTATGGACTTTTCCAGTCAGTTCTATGTCGAAGACCCCGAATTCTAAGCCCCTTTTTCAAGGTCAAGATTGATGACTCTGCTGAGAACTCAGTGAATATTTCAGAGATGATAAATGACATAGAAAGAAAGCTTCCAACCAAAAATTGAACTAGGAGTTCACCTAACCCCTCCCAACCAGGATCGAAATTTCATCAAACACTTGGTAAAGAAACAACCTATAGGTCATGAATGCATATTTGAACATAAGGATTTTAGAACTTATCTAACAATTAAAAAGAAAGGCCAATGCTTTCTCACGAATTTTAATATCACGAATTAGGTCATGCATTCATTACCCATTGAATTACAAGTAAAAACATGATGAGATCCATGACTGAGATATGTCATAAAACCAAAATTATAACAAGAATATAACCATATAATAACAATGATATAAAAACCACTAATACCACATAATAACAACTATAACTGCTCATTAAATACAATAGAAACTGAACTCTTTTTAAGTATATGAAAAATCCAAACAGGTCTGAGACTTCCACGTACCACCCGAGCATAGATTGGATGAACCAAATATTTCTTTCAACCAATCATCCCCTGCCTTTGCTAATTTTACTAAGACCAACACACTTGGATCCAAAACCTTCTAGAAATCCAAAGCTCAAAACGAGAAAAATATCATCACACCATGGCTATCCAAAAATATCAAGGCCAGACTAAAAACCACTGTGAAACACATCAAAACCCATTCCAATGACAACAAAAGAACCAAATACGAACATGCACATACCATGCATGTCAAAAACAACTAGGAAATCATACATGCAACCATTCCCATTGAAGCTGCTTGATCAAAATTTTCCTTGCTTTATCCTTACTTTCCTTTGCTTTACTTGTCCTTCCTTTTCCTTCCTTGTTGTTCCTTTTCATGTTTTTTTTTCCTTCTATTCTTGGTTCTCTTCTCCTCTCTCAGACTCTGCAAAACATAACTGAAAAAAGGCTACAAATTGATACTCTGCTGTCTTTTTATTCTTTGTGCCTCTAATTTCTTCTTTTTATGTTAATTTTCCTTCAATTTCCTCTTCACATCACCTTCCTTTTCTTTTGATTTCCTCACGTCACCTCACTTCACATGATTTTCTATATCCACTAATGTCCTGCTAGTTCTGATGGTTTTTTGGCATCTTTGGCAATTGGTGCTATGGTTGGCTAGCATATGTAATTTTTGGAATATCTGTCGTGGTGGGTTAGTGCTAGTCAACAAAAGTATTCAAGGTGATACCAATAGAATTCTCTAGATCAACTATGTAAATATGTTGGTTAGAGCTAGTGAACAAACCTAGTCAAGGTGACACCAATAGAATTCTCTAGATCAACTATGTAAATATTAACATTTGAAGTTAATAGAAATTTCTGACATAAACCTAGCTTGTTTAATTTGCAAAGTTTCATTGAATAAGGGGTTTTTAGGGTGGTGAATTCATTTAGGCATTCAATATTACATTTTAAACAAACAAAAAATAACATTAGTACTCTTTATTGTAATTGTATTACATGATTCCATCAAAATTCTATTTTGTCTGCTAATTATACTTCTTCCATTTTATCTATATTTATTTAATTATTTGTATATTTATTCAAAAATTCTAATTTATTTGAGTAATTTTGTATATTTAAAAAGAAACTTCAATTTATTTCAATTTTACTAAATTTTTATTTATTCAAATTCAATTTATGTTTTTAAACACCATTATTAAATTGAATCACATTTAAGAATATAAATGAAGAAATAATATATATAGCTAAAAAAATAGATAAATCCAATCCAGGATATTGTGATTTTCCAATAACTTTTAAGGAAAAATCTTCGAAAATAAATCCAATTTAGAAAGTGAATAGAATTCTCCAATCATCCATATTTTTTTCAATTAGAAATAGAAAAAGGGGATAACTCATTTATGATATGAAAATTTTAGCCACCCATAATTTTTAGTAAATAAGTATAGAGAAATATTGTACTGGTAATAGACACTAAAGCAAAGAAAACATATTCACAAAAGGAACTCTAGCTGGTAAGAAATCTACCATATAAATATCAACAATTAAAGTTAACTCTCTATACAAATTATGATTTAGGCCACCATAAGTTGTTAGATTCAAAGGATAATTTATCTACAAAACATGGTAGTTCAAACTTGCGAATCCATGGTAATGAAAATCTCATTCTCCTAATTATCAATTCCCCATTCTAGTTATATATCGATATATTCATTTCCCAATCCATTACCATTATCAACCCGCTGCTATTGACTTTCACTGAATCAAATGTTGTAGTCATGTTGCATTTTTCTGGACGGAAATTTTGTAGAACACACCATACTTGTGCATCATTTAACTATCCATATGCGAACAGAGTGAAGTATGTTTTTCTCCACTACCACCAGTTGCCCGTAGTGTTCACCTAAAATTTCACTAGTAATCCTTCTACACCCTGGGGCAATGGGATTTCTGTCCAAACTCCATCAACAATATTGAAGGCTACGATGAGATTAGGGTGGAGATTGGGAGCATTTGGAGGGTGAGACAACCAGTAGAACTTGCCTTTACAGTAAATACCCTTTCCAACAGGGTAAATATTTTTGGGGACCATCATGGAAACTTGAGTCCACACACTGGACTCTAATTGTCTTTGATTGTCTTGTTGTCTCCAAATAGAATAAGTATGACCTATCAGAAGATTGAAATGCCTTGTGGAAGAATCGAAAGCTAATCCACTGAATGTTAGAATTTCTAAATGTTACAGAACATACAGAGAAAATAAAAATTCTCCTCTCAACACAGAGAACTCATTTAAAATTTTTGATGGATAGAGATGGCACACAAACAGTTTCTATTTCATTTAAAATTAAAAATATATTACAAAATGAAATTATTCCTCATCTAGAGGGATTACAAAATGTAGAATTGTTGCAATACACAGTGTCCAAATCTCTCTTCTTTGTCTTTCACAAAACACACATGCAGTGCATACAAAATCTGTGCTTTGCTATTTTTCATACAGAGTCACTCTCTCTTTTCATACACTCTGCATATTAAAAAGATGCACACCACTATTTTTTTGTTTTTTCCTTCGGGCCCTTTTAAATATTACATAATAAAACTTATTTAAAAAATAAAATAAAACAAACTAACATATTATATATATTATAAACTTCTTTAAAAAAAAATTATGATATATTTATATGTATTAACCATACGTATACATTTAAAAAAATCAAGCTAACTTTCAAACAAAGGTTAAAACAAAACCTTAATACATATGCCGTAAAAAAAAGTTAAACCAAATTCTATAACCCTTAATCCCAGACTTCAAACTTATAACACCAAAACACAAATTGGGTTTCGCGTTCCAATCTGCCCCTACATCAGCAGACCCTTTTTCAGTGTGATCGACCTCCCATTGGTTGATGCTGGGGCCCCCAGATTTCAAAAATAAAACTGAAATGGATTCTATGAATTTATCGTGTTCCAATTCGTCTCTGTGACATCAGGGTAAATTCTACGTGATAAGACGCGATTCGTCCACGTTTCTTGTTGACTTGGAAAATTTAAAATTCAAACGAACGGCCGGTTGGTGTGTTGGTTTAAATGCTGGTTGTTGTTGTGTTTAAGTGCAGGGATGGTGCAACTTTGATGGTGGCATGGAGACTTTAAGATTCTGATTGCATGGTGAGGAAAACGGTTTTTAATTTTAGAACTCAGGCCTACGGCCATAAAAAAAAAACTGGAAATTGCAGAGTTTTAAATAACTCATGCTGGCATGCAAGTTAACTAAAAAAAACGCTGCCGCATCCTGTCCTTCTGGTTGGCAGTTGAAATTAATATTTCAACACTCCCCCTTAAATTCAACTACTAGGTTTTCTACCATACCCAAACACTTCCTTAAATAATTAAAAAAAAATTGCCCCAATGGTTTTGTCAAAATGTCTACAAACTACTCCTTTGTTCTGCAATGCTTCAGAACAATTTCACCATTTTTCACTAGCTCCTTGATGTAGTGAAACTTGGCATCAACGTGTTTCGTTCTCTTATGAAACACTGAATTCTTTGACAATGCTATAGTTGAGCTATTGTCTCAATAGATTATTGTGTCGTTTACCTGTTCTTGACACAAACTCCTCAACATCCTTCTCATCCAAACTGCTTGACATGCTGCTGTTGTAGCTGCCACATACTCTGCTTCTACTGTAGATAAAGCCACAATTAGTTGTTTCTTAGAAGCCCATGAAATGGCTCCTGAACCCATATGAAAAACATAACCAGATGTACTTTTCCAGTCATCTATACTTCTAGCCCAATCACTATCAGTATATCCAATCAATTCAGAATTTTCTGAAGTGGTATATAAAATTCCATACCTTTTTTTTCCTTTCACATACCTCAGAATTCTTTTTGCTACTTGCAAATGTGCCACCTTTGGCCTTTCCATAAATCTTGAAATTAAGCTCACAGCATGCATAATGTCTGGCCTAGTTGCAGTCAAATACATGAGGCTGCTAACTATGCTCTTGTACAAACTAGGATCAAAATCCTTGCTGCTGTCTTCTCTGATTAACTTCAATCCCATCACTGTAGGAGTAATTTCTGCCTTGCAATCCTACATGTTAAATCTTTCCAAAATTTCATTTACATATTTTTCTTGAGAGATAAAAATCTTATTTTCATTTTTCTCTACTTCTATTCCTAAGAAGTATTTCAGCAATCCCATATTAGTCATCTCAAATTCATCCTTCATGATTGATTTAAAATTCTCAATGAGATAAGAATCATTACCTGTAAAGATCACATCATCAACATATAAAACAACATTCAACATCTTACCCATTTTCAAACCCATTTTCCAGTAGATAGGCATCTATCCTACTTTACCATGCTCTTGGTGCTTGTTTCAGCCCATAAAGAGCTTTCTTCAATATGTATACTTTATGCTCTTGGCCCTTTTTCTCATAGCCTAGAGGTTGTTCAACATAAAACTCTTCCATCAATACTCCATTTAGGAATGCTAATTTCACATCCATTTGGTAAACCTTCCACTTGTGTTGTGCTACTATGGACAACACTACTCTCACTGTTTCCATTCTTCCAACTGGTCCAAACGTTTCCTCATAATATCTTCCTTGTTACTGCTTGTAGCCTTTGACATCAAGTCTGGCCTTCTGCCTTTCAATCTTACCTTTAGCATTGCTTTTGGTCTTGTAGACCCATTTCAATCCAATGACTTCTTTTCCTTTAGGGAGATCAACCAATTCTCATGTTTTATTTTTCTCTATTGCATTCATTTCTTCATCCATAGCATCCATCCATTTCTTATCTTTCACTTCTTCTTCAAAATTAATAGGATCATCTACATGAAAATATAATGCAAAGAAAGAGTTCATACCTTCATTTGTTACCTCTTGCTCATAAATATCATTCAAATTTCTGAATCTGGTTCCTTTTTCACTTGGTGTACTTGTGCTTGTAAAAGCACTCAAGTCTGCTCCTTGTGGTGTGCTTGGAGAAGCACTGTCATCACTTCGCAAGGGTGTTCTTATACCTGCTTGTGGTGTCCCTTGTTGTCCTTGTGTTGGTGGAGGCGGTGCTTCTAATGAGGTGTTCCTTTCAGCCATTTCTTCCTCATCATCATCATGAGATAAACAACTCTTCACATTGACTGTTTTCTCAATGCTTCCATCCCAAGATTCTTCCTCAATGAACTACACATCTCTTCTTATAAAAAATTTCTTGGTGGATGGGTTATACAATCTATATTCTTTGGATTCTTCACTGTATCCAATAAAAATGCACTTCTCCCCCTTACTGTCCAACTTACTGTCCAACTTCTTCCTTAGCTGATCTAGAATGTGTGCATAAGCCACACAACCAAAAACTCTCATGTGGGTGACATCTTGTTTTATCCCACTCCATTATTCTTCCGGAACTCTGTTCATTACAGCTTTGGTTGAGCATCTATTCAAGATGTATGCTGCACAATGTACGGCTTCAGCCCAATACTCATTTGGCAAATGTTTCGCCTTCAACATAATTCTTACCATATCCATGATTGTTCTATTTTTCCTTTCAGCAACTCCATTTTGCTGTGGTGTGTACCTTGTTGTAAATTGTTTGTGTATGCCATTTTCTCTGCAAAAACACAGAAATTATTTGGAGATATACTCACCTCCTCTATTAGTCCTTAAGACCTTCATATGATGCCCACTTTGGTTCTCAAAAAGATCCTTAAAGTGGCAGAATTTCTCAAACACTTCACTTTTATATTTCAAGAAATACACCCAAGTTATTTTTGTGTAATCATCAATAAAAGTCAACATATAATGGCTGCCTGCTAGTGATGGTTTTTTCATTGGTCCACACAAATATGAATGGAAAATTTCTAAGGGTGCCTTTGCCCTTATGCTCTTTCCTGATGGAAAGCTTTCTCTATGTTGTTTGCCCAAGATGCAGCCTTCACATAGGCTGTCCGGTTTCTCAATCAATGGTAACCCCTTTACCATTCCTTTCTATTAGGTCCCTATATTAATAGTGTAGTTCCTTATTATGTTAGTGTAGACCCCCTTATTGTTATTGTTGTACCCTTGTAACCCCCATATTGTTATTATTGTGCCCTTACATTATTATTGTTAGGTCAGGTAGGATTACGTTGTGGCTCCACTAGGACTACATTGTGGCCCCACGGACTCCTATATATAGAAAGGAGGTTTTTTCATTTGTATCATCCAAGAATTGTTCATTCATGTAATGTATTGGAGGTTGCCCCCTCGAAGTGGCTTATTTCTAAGGCATTGATATCTCTTTTCTTCTCTTTTTGGAGCTGGTTTCACAACATTTGGCATCAGAGCTTTGAGATTCTAGGGTTTTGTTGCTCCAAACAGGTCATCGTGTAATTTTTGCTATACAAATTTTTCTACGAAGGTTCAGAATATGAAATTTTTAGAGTGCGAAGCCAAAATCCTTAGGAAAATCATCGCAAAATTTCAAAGCTTGGTTCACAATATTTTTGGAGATATGATCTGTGCAAGTTAGGTCATTTTGCAGGCTCCTGAATTTAACCTAAACATGTCATCGTGGTATTTTCATAATAAATTTTTTTCTACAAAGGTTCAGAAGCTGAAATTTCTAGAGTGCGAAGCCACAATCCTGAGGAACATTGTCAAAAAATTTCAGATATTGGTTCACAATATTTTCGAAGATATTATCTATGGAATTTAGGGATTTTTTAGGCTTCTGAATTTCATCTCAAAGAGGTGATCGTGGGAAAATATTTATATCTCTCTCTCTCTGAGCATCGGATTGGAATTCTGTAAAAATGGTCTGAAATTACATGGACTGTAGTTTTTGGTCTATCAATTTTAGAGCCAAAGGAGGAAATAGGGACACGTGGCAAGTCGTACAAGTTCGCTCTACTGAACCAGTCCAAAATTGGGTCAGTGTGGGAGATTGGACGTAACTTTGTCTTGAAGAATCCAAATCAGATAAGACCTATGGCATTTGAAAGAAGCTTCAGAGGGCTACTACAGGGCTGAATTTCAGATATTTAGGATCCAAAATTATAGAGATAATTCAATTTAAATGTCGAGCTCCTCAAAAGCAAGAAAAAGGTGTGTACTTGTTTTTTAAAATTGCATAAAATTTGTTTGAAAAAAATAGTTTGAAGTGTTTCCAAGGGCATATTGAAGATTTTTTATCGGTAATGGGTTCTATAATGCCTCCAAAAAATAATTCCATACCCATTAAGCCCTCATAAAGCTATACTATGACACATGAAGAGGAAGAATTGCAGTATGAGATATCAAAATTATGGTACCAAGTGCAACAAATTTAGATCTTACGAAGAGCAACTGAAGATGACATAGATGGTTTAAAAGCAGAAATGGAGGCTAAGTTTGATTTTTTGAAGGATAAAATGAAATCTATTATGGATTATGAAGTAGGGGAATATCACATCAAGCGTCAACAACAAGTTCTCCAACTCTCAAATGATAATGTGACTTTGGTGCAAAATCAAATGAAAAAACTAGAAGATCAACATCACATTGAAAGATATTTTGAAGCAGTCACAGAAACAAGAACTCGACAAGAAAAATCAATTTCAGATTATCTGAACAAGTGGAAGAACTTTCCTGTAGAAGATTCCACATGGGAGAATGATAATTTTATACAAAAGCATCAAGAAATAATCAAGCGTTGAGGACACACTTGTTTGAAGGAGAGGGGCATGTTAGGTCCCTATATTACTAGTGTAGTCCCTTATTATGTTAGTGTAGACCCCCTTATTGTTATTGTTATACCCTTGTAACCCCCATATTTTTATTATTGTGCCCTTACATTATTATTTTTAGGTCGGCTAGGATTACATTGTGGCTCCAATAGGACTACATTGTGGCCCCATGGAATCCTATATATAGAAAGGAGGTTTTGTCATGTGTATCATCCAAGAATATTTCATTCATGTAATGTATTGGAGGTTTCCCCCTCAAAGTGGCTTTTTTCTAAGGCGTCGATATCTCTTTTCTTCTCTTTTTGGAGCTAGTTTCACAACACTTTCCTATGCAAAAAATTCAAACCTCCAAAGTTGAGATGTCCAAATCTCAAATTCCATAACCAGCTTTCATCCTTTTCTTCTCTTTGGAATGTCTCTTGTGTCACTACTGATATTTCTTCTCCTTTCTTCAAATCTGCTCTCATCTTGAGAGGGAACATTCTGTTCCTTGTCATCTTCACTTGTGCAATGCATTTCTTGTTTGGTGGCTTATCCATGATGATGCATACATCATCTTCAAAGAAAATATTGTACCCCTTTTGAATGAGCTGTCCAATGCTCAAGAGGTTACACTTCATACCAGGCACATAGTAAATGTCTGATATGGATCTTCCTTCTGCTTTCTTTGTCAAAAAACTTACTCTGCCTTTTCCCATGACAGAGACCTTACTGTTTGTTCACAATGTTACTTGAGACTTTACATTTTCATCTAACATGGAAAACATGGCAATGTTTCCAGTCATATGGTTGCTACATCCTAAATCTAGAAACCATATATTCTCATTCTTTTCCTCAACCATATTACATGCTAAAAACAACTTATCTTGGCTGATATTTTCTTTAGTAAAATTAGCACTCGGTCTATTACCCATGTCACTCTGTTTCTTCCTACATTCATTGGTATAATGGCCATACTTCTTACAGTAATGACATTGGACTTGGGATTTATCATACCTTTGTCCATGTGCTATATTTTGTCCACCTTGCTGGCTACTACCTTGGCATTGGTTTTGATTTTGATTGCTTGCCCTTCCACTTGTAGGGGTGTTTCTTCCTCCTCTGTTTTGGCTTCTTCCTCTTCCTTTTCCTTTGTAGTTTCCTCTGCCTTGACCTCTTCCTCTTCCAAAGGACATTTGGGTCTTGAAGGCATGCTCCAAAGATGAGTTTGCATTTCTACCCAATATTTGTTCATGTGTCATCAGTGATGCATGAAGTTCATCAACTGAAAAATTTGAGAGATCCTTTGTCTTTTCAATGGTTTTGATTATCACATCAAACATTGAGGGTAAGCTCCTCAACAATTTCTCCACTATCCTTATTTCTTTAAGTGTTTCTCCATTTGACCTGATCTGGTTAACGATCCCAATCACATGTGTGAAGAATGAGTCTATGTTATCAAACTCTTTCATACAGAGAGTTTCAAAATCTCTCCTCAGCAATTGTAGCTTTGTTGTCTTCACCTTCTCCATACCTTGATAGGAAATTTGGAGGGTATCCCATGCATCCTTGGACCTCTTAGCTGTTGCTATCCTTGGAAACACACTCTCATGCACTGCTTGATAGAGATAGAAGAGGGCTTTTGAGTCCTTATTCCTATCGCTCTTCAACAAATCCTTCTCTGCCTGTGTCAAGGCATTAAAGGCATTTTCATCTACTGGTTTTTCAAAACCATCTTCAATAAGCTCCCATAAGTCTTGAGAGGAAAACAAGGCTCTCACGGTGATTTCCCAAAAATCATAGTTCTTCCCATTGAAATGTGGGAGTTGAGTATTTCCAATACTCATGCTTGTGCTGGCTCCTACCATGTCTAGCACACTGAACTATGCAATAAAACTTGACTGTGTTTTTTTTTTAAATAGACTGTCTCTCTACTCAAGAGACAAACTCTGTTTTCAAAAAGACTTCTCTGCACTGCACTTTTTAAACACAAAACAAAAATTCTATTTTTGAGAAATACCTTGTATTTTTGTTGAGCCTTCACTCTGCTAGAGAAATGCTACAACAAAATCCTTCCTTCAGCTTCTTTGACTATCCTTCGAAGAGCGTGGACTAGCTCCGATACCATGTTGGAATTTTTGAATATTCCAGAACACACAGAGAGAATAAAAATTCTCCTCTCAACATAGAGAACTCATTTAAAAATTTTGCTAGACAAAGATGGCACACAAACAGTTTCTATTTCATTTAAAATTAAAAATCTATTACAGAATGAAATTCTTCCTCATCTGAAGGGATTACAAAATGTGGAACTGCTGCAAAGCACAATGTCCAAATATATCTTCTCTGTCTTTCACAAAACGCACATGAAATTCGTACAAAATCTGCTCTTTGCTATTTTTCATACAGAGTCACTCTCTCTTTTCATACACTCTGCATATAAAAAAATGCACAACACTATTTTTTTGTTTTTTCCTTCGGGCCATTTTAAACATTACGTAATAAAACTATTTTTTTCTAAATAAAAAAAACTAACATACTATATATATTATAAACTTTTTTAAAAATTTTTATGATATATGTATATGTATTAACCATACATATACACTTAAAAAATTCAAGCTGACTTTCAAACAAAGGTTAAAACAAAACCTTAATACATCTGCCGTAAAAAAAAATTTAAACCAAAGTCTATAACCCTTAATCCCGAACTTCAAACTTATAAAACCAAAATGAAATTTGGGTTTCGCGTTCCAGTCTGCCCCTACGTCAACAGACCCTTTTTCAGCACGATCGGCCTCCCATTGGCTAATGCTGCGACCCCCAGATTTTAAAAATAAAACTGAACTGGATTCTATGAATTTATCGCGTTCCAATTTGTCTCTGTGATGTCATGGTAAATTCTACGTGATAAGACGCGATTGGTCCACGTTGCTTGTTGACTTGGAAAATTTAAAATTCAAACGAATGGCAAATTGGTGTGTTGGTTTAAATGATGGTTGTTGTTGTGTTTAAGTGCAAGGATGGTGTAGCTCTGATGGCAGCATGGAGACTTTAAGATTCTGATTGCGTGGTGAGGAGAACGGTTTTCAATTTCAAAACTCAGGCCTACGGCCATAAAAAAAAACTAGAAATTGCAGAGTTTTAAATAACTCATGGTGGCATGAAATTTAACTAAAAAAAATGCTGCTGCATCCTGTCCTTCTGGTTGGCAGTTGAAATTAATATTTCAACATTGAAAGAGTAAGCTGATATAGGAGACGGCGGAAAATGTCTTGTACCAAGAATGCATATTGAAAAAATTGAACTATACACACAGATAATACTCTTACAAGTACACACAATGATGTGATGGGGTAAAGGGAGTTTGTAAATCTCTAAACCATGTCCTTCAATAACCCAATATTCTATGTCACCTCAGACATCCCAGTGGATCTGAAGCAGAAACCCCGGGGTGGAATGTAACTACCAATTTGGAACATTCACTTGGAGGGCATCAGGGGAAGACAACAGATAATTCCACTCTTTATAGACAGTCTTCATCTTTCCAAGAACCCTCATGGGTAGCCTTGCTAAAATCATACACACCAAATCTTCTGGGAGCCTTTGCCATATTTCTGCTTCCATAGCTGCAATAAGTTTTCTCACCGAACATATAAGAAATATTTGTCTACTTTGAACCATGTAACCACTCAATACATCTACAACACTTCTACGCAGTCCGATCTGTCTCACAATCCATCCTTGCCATGAGGCCTGAAATTGTCTTTTCCTTGTTTAGTATTTATATTGACAAGTTGACTATGAATTATAAAATAACCCAATTATATCATTTTGGAAGTTGTCTACCCAACATGTGGAATAGCCAGGATAGTAGTTTTTTCTCAGAATCTGGTAAACTAAAATTCAAAAAATCAGGTAGTTGGAGTGTTTGGAATCCATTTTTGATAGTATAAATAGATTCAACACTATCAAAAGGGCACTTAAAATACTAAAGTTTAACAACTGTAAACAAGATTCTGGGCAAATATTTGTCGGATTTTTTCAAAATCTTGGCTGGATTCTAGGCCATTCTGCTGCTTTTTTAGACTACATGCATGAGTAATCGATTCAAATAACCGATGATCCACATTTTTTTAGGCCCAAGAAATGCCAATAATAATAAATATTAAAAATTTGTTTTTAACTATAAGTTGTTGGAAATATTGAGAGGGGCGTATTTCCTTATCTTTTCCATAGAATTGGTTAGTATATTACTTTAATCATATGAATTTGATCTATATACTTAGTGATGAATATAACTGCTCTTTTATAGATGGAGAAGGGCCCCTTGAAGAGAGACAAACATTACAAATATTGGAGGGAAAAATTAAAATTACATTTTTAAACATGGAGTCAATTTGTTCATAGTAAATAACAGGCTAGATTTAATGAAATATTGATACCCACAAGAAACCACTTAATTTAGAAAAATCCCTTTATATTATGATATTTTCCATCTACTAATAATTTTCCAAGTCATTGATTGATGGGGCCTTCTTCCATGCAACTTCATTCATGCCATCTCATCATCCTTGTGCCGTTTTGGCCATATGATAGATTGAACCCCTCCACAACAATACTTATTGGTTTCCACATTAGCAGTTGTTGTCACATTAGTAGCCCTTGGGGATTTTAACCATGAAATGGGGCTTGCAACTTTGACTAGGAATATCTCTTAAACCAAGAAGGCCCACGAGACACTCCACATATCAATGGAAGAAACGGGATGATTAGAATCAACTGGTGAGTGTTGTGAAGGCCATCTTAGTGATGAACATCATCAAAACAACCTCCAAGAAGTGTGGGGTGAGTTCATCCTCTAAGGAGACCAAACCATAGAGGTAGGGTTTTATCAAGTTGCATCACCCGCATCATCATCATCACTTGTATATTTTGTGGGGAGCATCACATCAATGACCTCCAACTATACTCTCTTTGACATCAATGGAAATAGACTTGATGTAATTTTATATTTTAATTAGTTTGCAATAAGAAAATTAAATCAACATAAGTCCATATTAAATTTAGATCCATCGAGAATCTAGAAGGAACAACATTTTTAACATAATTATTTTTTCATGTGATACAAAGAAATTAATACTTGACATGGAGTTGAAAAGAGAAGAAGAAAAA